>OZ016487.1:1925000-2390000 GCA_963966615.1 Tenthredo amoena | reverse complement strand
TCAACTTTTTATTTGTTTTTTCAAATCGCTATATTTTTTGAAATTTTGCAAATTTTTTGGATTTTGATATCTGATTGGATGGAGTGTGAGATTCTAGGTATTCCAAAATAAGAATTTTAGGAAAAGCTCCGAAATTGCGGAATTGGCGGTGATTTTTCGGGAATTATACGTTAAATATCAGGAAAAAGCCATATTCACCTAATAATCTTAAAAAATCGTTATCGGGCGTAAAAAATTCATTTGGGTAATAGTAAAATATACGTGTCCGCTTATTTTGTGTGGGAAAGAACATACTTAGGTTACGAGCAATTATGAAATATGACCTTCAGCCACCAGATTTACGGCGACAATGTCTTATCTTAATATAAATATAAATCTTATTAAATAGTTCTAGTAATTATGGTGAAGAAGCCAGCCTGTTCGTAACAGCAGTTTCAGTAATATAGATAAATAAAATAGAGATAGTGCAGTGTATGACACTGTGTTGAGCTAAGGAGTACAACTTTTAGAAAAATAAATAACAGAATACCAAGAAAAAAAAAACAGAAAATAAACAGAAAATAAATAAGTAGACGTAAATGTAGAATAGAAAAGAGAATAAGGACATCGGCAACTAGGGAATAAAAAAATGGAGCAAAAATAACAGAGTAAGAAGCCCGCTGATAAATGAGATAACGGTAAGAAAAGTAAAGATAAATCGAAGTAAAATAAGGTGAGATAATGTAATGTAATGTGAGTAGATTGAGTATGTAGTAACGAAAGGTGAACCAAAATAACAGAATGTTGTAGTAAGTAGTAATTGAGAAGATGCTGTAAGTCAGTCTTTACTGGCTGCATTATGCTTTCCTGGAATTCCGCAAATAACTCCGAGATGGTGTTATAAAATGGACTTATTCGATGATTTAAGAAGACTAGGTTTGAGCTCGCACCTGAAGTCCACCAAACTCGGGAACTTTTTTTTTCACATCATACAGTTCAAGTGTGTCACTTATGTTGATTGTCATCGAAGCCGATTTTTCACGTTAGTGAAAAACGCAATTCTTCATGCAATGCCAAATACAAATATATAAAAACTTTTATGATTCATGCCACAACGATGCAAGAAAATGTATTTCTGGAAGAAGCCATAATAATTAGTTCCCGAAACGCCCGACAGATAGCCCTGCGCATGAATCCAACTGTGGGTAAAAATCATGGCAAAAATCTGGCGTTATTGTTGTATGAGACGAATCTCTTTAGTACTTGCCTTGAACTATAGTTCTAAGAGGATATAACCATAAAAAGAATAAAGAAGAAGATCCGAATCTCTGTGTTTGGCATTGCAGGTAGAATGGAACTATCCGCAGTTTTTCCGCGTCACTGATGCATAGGCTTTGATAATAATCAAAATAAGTGGCACGCTCACACTTTACGATGTAAAAAACGAAAATTTTTCCATGTCATGGAATTTTACATGGTAACTCAAACCAATTCTTCATGAATCATCGAAAAAATCCATTTGATATCGCCATTTCGGAGTGATTCGCAAAGATTCAAAAAAATGTAACGCACTCGTTAACAACTGATTATAGCATTCTCTCAAGTTCAGGACAGAAGATAAGGTACCCAGCCATCACATAGCTGAAGTGGTAAGAAGGTGATATTAAAGCTACAGAAAGCAAAACCAAACGAAAAATAAGGCTGCATGAGACATGAGACATAAGTAAGAAGCATGCCGCTACTGGATGTCCAGCAGGTGCCCAAAAAGGGTGACCATGAAATCAGTAGACCTCACCGTTCTGATCATCATGGGAAGGTAAATATTGAATGGAGCACCAATGATAAAAAACGACTGCTGATAAGTAGTGGCACTGTAAACGGGGATGACCAGATCGTTTTTAGATTCTGTCACATAGTGTGAGTCTCTTCTCGGCAAGAAGAGTTCAAAGAGGAAACTCGAGAATTCCTGAATTAGGATACCTGATGTACGATACACGCACTGTTCTCGTTATTCACGATGGCTTCACATTTTCCAGCAATTTCAAAAGTTTTTTTTTTTTCGTGGCATCGTTAATAAAATGTAGTTTTTGGTCTAAAAATAATCTGTGTTCAAGAAGGGGGCTGTAGGACCATTGGAAGTAGTGCCTCATAAGTGTTTTTGATTAAGCGAGCGAGATTTTGTTTGACTAAATATTTATCGAGATATGGGAATAATTTCGTTCCATTCTTTGTAATTTTTTCCAGGTATCAACCATTTTAATTTATTCTTTTAATTAAAAACGTACAAGAAATATATGATCGATGGCCTTGGGAAGTGTCACCTCATCCAGCTGTAATCAAAAACACTAATGAGGCACCACTTCCAATGGTCCTACAGCCCCCTCCTTGAACACAGATTCTTTTTAGACCAAAAACTACATTTTTTTAACGATGCCACGAAAAAAAAAAAACTTTTGTTTTTTTAGACACAACCTAATCAACATACGATAAAAAAATGTCACTAGAAGACTAGGAATTCTGGATGGAATCAGTGAAGTTTATTCGATTGGGATTTCAGAAGGTTTCATGGCTTAAAAAAGTCATTCAACAAAAAGGAAAAGGTAGCCTGCTTGATGTGAAGTACCCCATGAGTTTCTGTCATCACTTTTTTACAATTCACTTTGAATTTGTCAAATATTTTCAGAATCTAGTTATCATCCTAGGTACAAACATATTAAATTCAATGAATGCAGTAAATACCTTTCTCATTTTTCGCAATTTTTGAACTTCAGTATCATAATATTTCAATTGCTGATCTAATATTTGATGTTGATGATTCAACCAGTGCTCGTACTTCACCAAAATTCGACGATCTTGTTCCGTCAGAATGTTCTCTGGAGGTGCCGGTGGTGCTGGAAGCTGAGGAATGCTGAATGTTGCTACCCTTGCTGTAATGCAGTTCAATCGTAAGTATAAATTCTGAATAGCGATGAATAATCATTTCACGAAGTATTGAAGCATGTAACAGAAGATACCAGATTAAAGGTAAGTGTTTGTAATACGGTCGTATTTATTACACATGGCTTGAACCTCTGGCAAATTTCAGTTTTTAGTTCGCTCTACACGGCGTTAGAATCGAGAAATGTGTTCAACCATAACCTCAAAATTTTCTATAATTAGGATAATTGGGATCATAATACAATCATAATTTATTGGTCATGGTTTATTATAATTTTTAAAAGACAAAAATTTCCCAATAGTAAAACGATGAAACCTTGTGTGGCGCGAAATGCAAAGTCCGGTGATTTTCTATCTCTGTCGCATCAAACATTCCGCCATCGCAACGCCTCGATCGCGACACAATTATGATGAACTAAAAATGTCTTCAATAAGGAAACCATGGAGTTTTAAGACGCGTATAACACAAATGTGATCTGTATTCACAGCATACAAGATAATTTTTTTGAAAGGAAATAGTCAAGTACACATGCGCCGACAAGCTCGTATCTCGTTGTTCTTCTTCTTTAAAGGCTACATGTTTTTCAATTTAATTCGCGTATCTTATCTTCCATTTTACAACAGTATGAATATTGCCTCTTAACTATAGTACAAACGTGTACCCAGATCAATGTGTATTAATTCCAATTTTCATTTGAAGAACCGCTAGAAATGCGACCATCTAGCTTTAACAAAATTTTGGAGTTTTCTTCTACATTTCAAGATTATTTGAAAATTTTCAGGAATATACAAGCTATGAATCAATTATCATCCTAATCCACTGATTTCAGCCCAGGACCGGCCAGCATTATAGTAAAAATTACCAGCAATTGGAGGAATAGTTGGCAATTGACTGTCCTGTAAGCCACGTTCAGCTGGCTAATGAGATATGAATAAGTCGGTGAATATGCACTCTAGGCAACACAGTACTGATGTTTTTTATATATATTTTGATATTTTAGATGGATATAGGTACTATACGCATACCAAGAAGCCATAGAAGCCAGAAAATCTCTTCACCAAATTGAGCCGAAAACCAGAACACAAATTGGACCGGGATACATGTTTTTAGTGAAATTTGAATAAAACTGAATAAATGAAAATCACATAACCGCTGTCATCAGTTATGGACAATATCCATCATGGCGGCATCAGAATTCTTGTTACTGGCCTCTTGAATTCTCACCGATTTTGCAATTCGAAAATGTTTTTGACTCGAAACAACAAGTAAGTACGATGTCAAAATACACACATACACAAACACACATACTCGGAAATGTAATTCAACCTGTCTGTTTCGAAAAAAAGGCTCAATTCAGCAAAGAAATTCCTCCTATTGGACGGCTCAACATGTGACATACCTATATATCGATCAAAAACTTATAACCTGCCAGGAGTACTTTGACTGTGTCCTTTCGCCAAAATATTTCTGTAGATGGCAAAATTTATCATAAAATAATATGTATTATAAAATAGTATAACCAAGGTTTCAAGCGGTTACAATGTAATATCAGACTTCATACTCACGCTCGGGTGGGGTCTGTGTAGCAATTGGCTGTCGAGGTGTTTGTCCAGCTAGTTTAGCAGCATCAGGTAGCCCTTGTGACCATACCGAGCTTGGAGTCGACAGAGGTCTGGTTGCGCATGGAGGCCTGATGACCGGTACCCCTCCACTGGAGACGAGACCCTGAGGTGGGGAAGAAAGAGGGGCAGAGCCTAGCACATCCGCTCTGAGTCTTTCAAATTCACTATCACTAAGTAAAGCACCACTTGGCGTAGAAATATCTGTTTGTTGTTGTTGCTGTTGTTGTTTTTCTTGCTCCCGTTTTTCCTGTTCCAATAGTTCCTCCAGCAGCAACGGTTGCTCCTGCGAACACGACTACTGACAGTTAAGGTGACTTCCAAGTGCAGCATGCGTCGCAACGAAATAATTGGGCATAAGTAAAGGACCATACAACAAGTGTAGATATTGTTCATTTATCCAGATGTAAGTTCAATTAAGAGGGTATCCTACTCTGAAGTACGACAAATTCGAGGAGATTACGACTACCAAATAAAGTCAAGACATTACAGGAGTGGCATTTCATCGAGTAATGTTGACAACACTCACAAAAAAAGACAGAACAACTATGGATTGAAAAAAGCCAGAATAAGGAGGCTGTAAGTATGACTTTGCACAACACACATTTTTATAAGCGGTGTGTATTCTTTGCACGGTCAATGAATGTCCATAAAATTGAGATTCTAGGTACGTTTTTTGTTACGTTCACCAATGAAAAGTACGAATCAACGTGCCTATTGTTCTTCCCATAGCCAGGTATGACAAGAACAATGTCTGGAAATTTTGGAATCTCACTTTGAGCAATCACGGAGGAATTAATTTAACACATTACCGTTCAGATATAGTACACAGTTTGGAAAGACACAGCTCTGCACCGTTGCCAAACGGGAATATTATATGCCAGCCTGTGCACTTTTTACTCTGGAAATCGCATTTTGTCAAATTTCTTAGTTTGCGGCGGAATGAAATGATCCCAGAGGATGAATTGTACCAACGATATGGTACAGTGAGAATTCGAAAAAAAAAATGTAAATCCTTGAGGTAGGATACTCCCTTGATATACATCATAAATGAGTTATAACTACTTCAGTTTTTGACAACTGCTAATATAATTTAGAACATATAACAATTCTGTCGGCAATTTTTGAATAGAAGAGTGTGGGGTAAATTCGAACACATTTTTCTCCAGTTTTCAACTCAAAGTGGTTAGCAACACTATTAAAGTTGACGGACAACACCGTTCCTGTACAAAATTGATTATTGTATAAGAATGTTATATCACATCCTTCTGTGCAAAAGCTATTTCAGAGCTATACCATTACAAGGGTGAATTTGATCGATAAAAAATTCAATCAAAAAACGAAATGATAAAACCAGCAATGCTGATTGAAATGACCCATGTAACGAAACATTGTATCAAGAAAACTCTACGACGTGATCAGCGGGGATTTCAATAAATGAATATAGAGGGTGCTCTACCCAAAAATCATTGCCACATGTCTCAGCGTTTGACAGAACAGCTCCTGTTGTTACGGAGAAGCCGATCGAAAATCATGAATTTTGCGCCACAACACAGTCTGCACGTGCTAATTTGTTGTGTGTGTAAGTGCTGTTCAAATGTTATCCACAAAAATGCTGAATTGAAAATGTTTGAATAAACCCGATTCAGATATTTTTGAAATATACTTTGCAAACAGATTTCAGTTTTGTTCAAGAGCTTAAACATGAAATCCCCGTTAAGTCTTTGAAGTCATGTCTAGCCTCTAGATCTCTATCAGTTCAGTTATAAAGTGTCACAAGGTTTTTGTGGAATTTTATAAAATTCAATCAAATCTTATAAATTCTTCGAGGTCATATAAAATCTGTGAAATCCCATAAAATTTTCCAACTCTTGGAGTCCAGTATACACAATATTTTGAAGCTCTCAGTTGTGCTCAAAAATGACCATAACAGATCATAACTTGTGACTGAACCAAAACACGTATGGATTTGAGCAGATATCTTGCAGTGTGTAATTTAAAATTTTTTTAAATTTTGTGCTCGCTAATAAGTGGGAAAAATCAATATCCTAAGTCGCCCCATTTTTGAATCTGCCCCGAATTCTGAAAATTATCATTCAAATTTCGGGCAGCCTGTTTTTTTTTTTTCTAACTGCCTATCAGATGAAGTATAGTAAAGAAAAAATCCCCCGATCATATTATCGATAGCATTCTACAAGGTAAAATGTGTACTAAACTCATACACGATACATGCACTCTTGATATTATGATTGAATTATTCCGTTGCGTCGCAAAGGTATGTTGATCAATAAAACTGGTTTCAATCACCAAATGAGTATAGTTGTATCATTCTTTAGGAACTCAACAAATTCGGGTATCAAGTTTTCTTTCGACCTCTCCAATTCTGCTGTAACTAGCGGTAGAGTTAGAAAGGATTTTCGAATAGTAGATCTAAATTACACCAAATTTTGTGTTATTGATTTTTCCATTGGACTTGTGGATTGCAAGTTAAACGTGTTTGAAAGCTTGTTGTAAACGGAAATTCCTAAATTTCCAAATACCTCACCGTCAAAACGGTGTAACAAGACACAACAACAGAACAAAAGGTATAGGAGTACAGTGAATCTTCCCAATAGCGGACACCTTCGGGACCGGAAATTTTGTCCATTATTGAGAAGTGTCCATTGTCCAGAAAATGACAAATTTTTTATTGCATGAATGTGTCATACACTTCAGCTTTATCTTTCCGTGTCAGACGTTTTGTTTTTTGCGACATGTTCATTCGACAGACGGAACCATTCACGCACACGTTTGGTAAATTATTTGAGACTGTTTTGTTCATCAACTCGGCACCCAACTCAACAGCGAGCATTGCGGACAAGCCGGGCCGGCATGAGCGTGTTCGCAGGGTGCGCGGCAGATAAAAAACCAAAACAATTGTTCGGAAAACAATACAACTGTATACTTAATCGAATTCAATATTTTGTAACCGTGTCCGCTATTTGGAAGTTTTCTATTGAAAAATGCATCTTTAAAAGTGTCCGTGTCCGTTATTAAGAGCGTCCGTTATTGGGAAGTGTATTTTCCATAAGAGGCAATGCTTTTCTGCCAGGGATTCTTAGACTATCCGTTATAAAGGGTCCGCTATTAAGAGGTGTCCGTTAAGGGAAGTTTCACTGTATAAGTTGTATTTGCATGTATCAGAATTTCAAGATGTCAATATTGCAAATATATGTATGTCCCTCTTAATGGCACTATCTGTCGGTTCCAGAAAAATTTCGAATTTTGAGTTTGAATAACACAAATGTGAATTACTTCTGAGTTACAAACAAGTGCCATCAGATTGATTGGATTGATCTCTATAGTCCCTGATGATATCAACGATAAATAGGAAAAAAAATGATTTGTTTGTCCTCACCGGCGGCTCTAGCCCTCACCTAGCGGCGAATGCCTAACTGCTATTTGGAAAGAGGCTGATTGAGAAAGTTCCCGTGAATTGGCTTGTTATATCCACGAAAATTGTAAAGAATATATATTAATTCTGGTGATGTCTTCGGGATATTATAGAGAATATGAAATTTCGAAATATGTAACCTGATATCTATTACAACAATTGTGTGCAGTTTCGACAGTCTACCATCGGTAAGGACAATATGAAGACACGACGATACACGGCGACTGAGAAACTCTTGGGAAATGTTACCATTGCCAGAGAGATAACGTTAGAAAACAAACGTCATGCCAAAACATTTTTACTACAGCGGTTTGCTATATGTAGTTTATGATAAAACATTAACAATAAAAAAAAAGTATTATATCGATAAATATAATTGTTAGTAATACTTGCGAAGACAAACATCAACTATTACCAAGGAATTCAAACTAAAATTACAAGACTGAGAGCAATTGATACATATGAATAATTAAATGTTGACCTTAGATAATTTAATTAACAGACAATAATATTCAAAGATGTTTGAAGTTTGTGTCTAGTTACTACTGTATTATAAGGATAAATATCAACTTGATCACCTTCGTCACGAGATATGCGTATTGTTTATAGTAGCAACGTAAAAAGAGCCAAGAGAAATAATTACAGTAATACATATTGCTATCCATTAGCTCAATTCAAGAAAATCAAATTTTATCTCGTTTGATAAATAATGCCACCATGTTACCGATTTGTGTCAATTGATATACATAGATAAATGACAAGTGTAACTCCAAAGAAGTAGGTGTCATAAAGTACATTTCCATTTCTCTACAGATTTAAGATGTTCATTAATTTACACCTCTTGATTTAAGAAACACTTACATTATCAAATATATGCTCTATGTGCAAAAATGCCTTAAGGCTTGCTCACCTGCAGAAGCAAGGGTCTCCGGTGGGGATGCGGTGGCATGCCGGGTACACCGGTGTGAACCACGGGGGGTAGCGGTGGGCCTGCCACTGGCATAGGGTGCCCTAAATGGGCCGGGGGGCGCACCAAGCCTCTCCCACCCGGGCACAGCCCCATCTAGACATGCACCAACACCAATGCATTGCAAACACCCAGGCCAAAACACCATATTACCAGCCAGTACTTTTATATATCAAATAAATCACTCATCTACACCTACTTTCTTACAGGATAATTGTTGAAATTTGAATTTAATCGGATTGAATACAACGGGACAAAAATTTCTGTTAATGAAAAAATATCAAAAGTTTTTTTTTATCGCCGCAGAGTATTAATCACAACTGTCATATTCTGTGCAAGACAGTTGCTTTAGGCAAGAATTCAGAATCAATATGCCTTTTATATTATTAGAGAACACAAATGTGTACCAGTATTAACACTTTTGGTGTTATCCGTGACGGTCAGTAGCTGATGGTGAGGGTAATTGGTCTGTATTTATGTAATAACTTGTTGTCGATTCTATGTTAGAAAGCACTCATCGAATAAAACAAATCTTGATTTGATGTATGTAGAAGTAGCACACATTCTTCAGTTTTCTTCTTTCCATTGGGGCTTTAATAAAGGAAGAATACAGACAGAGGAATGTATGCGTAACTTTACCTACACTTGACAAGATTAATTTTGGCCACCTAAGCTGCTGCCAATTATAGCCAAATTGTGAATAACGTCCGCTAGTTAGCAATCCGAAATTCACCCATTGCTAACCTTCTTAGCAATTTGGCCAAGATTAGCTGCCACTTTAGATGAACAGAATCAGCCTCGCCAAATATACGCCTATGATTAATGTCAGTATGTAATGTATTACATGCACGATTATTTATTATAGTCGTCATGGGTTAGTTGGCTGTGTTTCAACATGTATGGAATATATTTATTTATCAGAATGTTTATCAGAAGATGGTTATCTGCTGGTCTCTTGGTTTTTGTTCTGAATGCTGATCGCATTCTAATACTAATATCGGAATTCAGTCAAGTCGAACTCCCTCAGTAGATACATATGGGGCATTCCATACCAATTTGACCTGGGCCTGGCCCTCGACCTCTCAGATCTAGTCCACGATTTTTTGTATCATTCTTCTGACTCTGAATAGCAATGAGAATTTTCTGCAGATTTTTTAAAAGAAATTTGAACGTGTCATGAATTTTCAAATTTTTTTTTTCACACCTCGATGGCCGTGATTGAAAAATCTGAAAAAATTCTCAAAAATTCTGTCAGAAATAAGAATTCTTGAACCAAAATTCATAATATCTGGGCTTTTGCTCCAACCTGTTTTTGAGCTTTGTGAACGAAAAAAAGTGAAAAAAAACTAGAAGCAGAGGTCAGTTTACTGTGGACCGTTGCTTGAATTTTTTTTATGCATAATACCGGATTTTTGAGAATTTTGCTCAAATTTTTCTGAAGTAGATATTGTGATCTTTGAATATCTTTATTCAATCATGGCCGACAAAAACATTCTTCAGGGATTTGGAAATCATTTTCAACAATTTTGTTAGATGTCGATGAGGTTCGATTGTACTTGCATTCGCAAATTGCACTACTAAGCGTAAGGCGCCTGGTGAGATTTGGTACACTCTAAACTGCTATTGGAGTGCAAAGTAGTTGTGACTGCCAACCTGCTGAATTTATCGATGATGAAATAATATTTTCTTTTTCTTTTTCTTTTTAAAAATACACGTCGGTGGCGCCATATTACTGAGGGTTGCGAGAGCCGCCATCGATAGTGTTGATTGCGAGTATTGCATTGTCCCCATAGATCAACGCTATTAGTGATCAGTACCGCGTAACACATACTCGGAAGTTTTATGTCCGCAGTGTATTGATCTCCGCTTTTATTTTTTCAAATTTTTCCTTGGAAAAAAGCTAAAAAAAAAAACAGCTTAAAGCAATAGCCCAGACATTATGAAATTTGGTTTAAAATTTTTTATTTCTGACAGAATTTCTGAGAATTTATTCAGATTTTTCGATCACGGCCATCGAGGTGGTAAAACAAAAAAAAAACTTTCAAAATTCATTACACGTTCAGATTCATTCTCCAAAATTTGAAAATAATCCTAATTGCTATTTAGAGTCAGAAGAGTGATACAAAACATCGCGGACCAGATCTGAGAGGTCGAGGGTCAGACTCAGGTCGAATTGGTATGGAATGCCCCATATACAGATATGAACGGGTCTCATATATGGGGTATTCTCACTCACCCGGGCCACTTTTGTGCGCACGGGTCACCGATTTTGGTGCGATGCGAGATTCTCGTTCTTGACCAACCCTCAATAACAAATCTAAAGTCATACACTCTCATATCAATTGGTCCACAAGTTATTCGTTTTGCAAAATGTGAAAAGATCAGTTTTTGAGCGTACCGGACGATCTTCAGACGTACAATACTTTGGATTTGGGGATCGGTAAAATATTTTTAATCAACGCTCCAGGATCAGAAAACTCCCATCTTTCAAGTTGTGAGATTCAAAATTTTCGTTTATAGTTTTGCAATCAAAGGTCATAATTTCTTTGGGTAAAAATTGAACTGCCGGTAGATCTCCATGTACCAAGCTGACCCTGCAATTTTCAGAAGGGCGTTTTATCTCGTTTTTTGGTTCAATAATTCGTTTAACATTTCTTTTTTCAATCAAATCTTTTTTTTTTTAGCGTTTTTGCTATGAGTTGCAACCTGATGGGGAAATTAAATCGATATACCCCGTTGAAAACTTCGGAATGATCGGGAATTAACTGTAATAGGATAAAAAACAATTGAAATAATTAAATAAAAAAAAAAGACGAAGCCAAACTCCTTGCGGGAAATCTCAGAGTGGCCATTAGGGTGGTCCTTGAAATGGTCATGTTCGAATTTCTTCGCTCCCAGGAGCTAAAACAGCTTCAAATAAATAAACAATGAAGTAGTTAAGACCCTGGCCTCCTGAATCTATGCTAAATACCTCGTCAAAGCATCCCGAATTTCCCGACTTTTGACTTTTTGCGGTTAATTTTTGTTTCTGATTGCTGTGTTGCTGCCAAAAATGTGAAACTTGGCGAATATCTTACCTACAATAGTAGGTGTTCCGTGAAATTTTCGGAGATTTTTCGCGACATTATTTTCCGAGCTACGGCTGGATGTAGAAAGTTTTTTTCAATTTTCTGGAAACATTTTCGTGAAATTTCCGTCGTCTATTATGAAAAATCTTTCACGAAAAATCTACAAAAATTTCACGAAACACCTACTACCGTAGGTAAGATATTCGCCAAGTTTCACATTTTTGGCAGCAACACAGCAATCAGAAACAAAAATTAACCGCAAAAAGTCAAGATTTCCGTGTTCATCAAATAGAGAATTCGGGATGTCATGAGGAGGTATTTGGGATGGACTTAGGAGGCCGGGCTTTCGACTACTACATTTTTTATTTATTTGAAGCTATTCTAGCTCCTGGGAGCGGAGAAATTCGAACATGACCATTTTAAGGACCACCCTAGTGGCCATAGTATGTGAAAAGCAGCCTTCGGTAAAATCTTGGTACAAGAATGTTACGTTCTTCAGGTACAATGCGAAAACATTGGACTCCAATCTGAACTTCCCAAAAAAAAAATTTTTCCAGAAATTTTGCCCAAAAACTTTTTTTCCGAATTAAATTCTAACTATTTTTGCATGGTTTACGAATACTTTCAATCAGGAGCAATTATTCCTAAATATATTTTCTCTTGATACTGAATCGAATTGGATATCGCAGGAATTTCAAGTGGACTTCGAGAATTGCCACACGAGATAATGTACTCAAAATGCTAAGAGATGGTTGGAAATCATCTGAAATGATGCGTGGAGTCGTGTACCTTTGACCTGTCAATTAATCAAAAGATTACACAGTCAAGAAGTTGAAGAAGCTAAATATGAGGCCTGCTTTTCCATAATGTTGTGAGTGTCATTTCGAAGAATTTTCGGGAAATACTAAGGACAGTTTTAAAACGCTATTTTCATTTTTTTTACTTCTTGAAATTTTGTCACAATGGTACTAACGATGTTACAACAGACAAGTCTCATAATTACTATGAAAATTAATAAAAAAACTCCCAGTTTCTGAGCCAAACGAGCCATTCTCTTTAACCCAAAGACCAAAATTTATATATTATTAAAATTGAACGAAGAATCTCACATGACATAAGAGCAGGCTTACTAATCGAAAAGACGTCTTTTTATCCTTCTTTCCACATCAACGTTTTCGGAGTAATACCTCATCGGAAAACCATGAGAATAAGGCTATGCAATTAAAAAAAAAATTAAAGACATATGGAGTTTTGAAAAAGACATTAATTTCTTTCAGAAACTTTACAATATTTCTCATTCTCAATATTCTACTTTCGATTCTCAAAATCTTCGGAATATGCTTTTTCGATATGAAAAAGGCGTTTTAAAAAATAAGAATAAAAATTAATATACCTACAAGCAGTAACTTCCGATGGCAAAGCTAAAAAAAATGGTCAAATCGACTTTTTTGTCTGTTCATTCATACCTATTGCTAGACTTAGGCCATAAAATCCTTGCTTTCGTAATCTTCAAATTCTTGCATTTCATCAGAACGAAAAAGATGCTTTTCTCTATCTTGTGTAAATACCACAGTATATCAGTGATCGCAAAACACACGGACCACTATTGGCCAGCATCATTTGAAATGGATTCAGTCTAATGGGTTTAGATTAGGAAAAAAAGTTCCAATTCTGGAGCCTGTCAGTCCAGCAACCAAGTATTACACAGATAAATGGACTTCCCTTCGATATTATGGTAAGGTGTCAGGGTACTGCGGACTTTGCAAAGAAAAAAAAAAACGAAATTATGAAACCCAAATTCATCGAGGGGCACATTGTTTTGTTCACGTTGTTGATAAAAGTGCAATTGTGTAACACAACTGCAGAGGATGAATACATTCTGCTGCAATATTACTATACTATGAGCAATACGGCTTACTACAGTTTTGTTGGAGCATGACGGCGCATGGGTTGGGCTCTATTTTGAGGGACTCTATGTGAGTTCAGTGAATAGCATCCTGGTATGGTCGGCATTTTAACATTTTTGCAAATCTATGACGCAGCAACAAAATACCAAACAATAAAGATACTCTCAGTTTCCTATTTTACCACAAATACACTATAAAAACGTAAAAACTTCTAGAAACTTTACTTATAGTTTCTTCGGCTATAGTGACTGCATGCGTACCGAACATGACCGACATAACATACTTATGATCAAGAGTTTTGTCCTACCTAGTAGCACCAGCACTGGTACTCAATGGCAAATTTTCAGCCGCTATTCCACATGCATTAGGAATAGGGAGGAATGCTTCCAGTTTTTAGTCATCATGATGGGAGATGAGAAATTATGTAAATCACACAGTACAAACTCTCTGACAACAACCATGAGGATTCGGTGAAACGGCGTGCATGCCGAGCCCCTTGAATGCCGTCGCCGGTCGAATTTGGTTAGCAGTACAGCCAGCTATAAACTTGTTTTTACCTACTGTTTCCATTTACTAAAGTCCCTACTAAATAACATAATGTGGCATTTCATTTGATTAGATAATCACTTGGAATTTCCAATCGATTTGATTTGATCTGATCTGATCTGCTTCACTATGAATTCTATTCACTCTGAGCTTGCTTTAAGTCTTCTGTGAATTGACAATAATTCCTGATGAGTCTCGTGAAGCTATGCGGGAGTCGAATTTGAATGCTCCTTAGTCAACTGGCTAACGGGGTTTCAATCAAAGTGCCAATTATTTATTTATACTTTGAATCAAGTCAGCTATATAAAGACTGAAACTCAAAAGGTCTATGCATAGAGAATTATGCGCCTTCCTCCTTTGACCTCATTGTCAAGTTTATAGGAAAATTTTAGCAAATATACCCGAATAATCGGTCAAACCGGCGCGTCCTACAGGCTTCATACAAATTCCTTTAGTCATATCCAGAATAAAAATCCTCAACTTGTATTTGGCATGATTCGGTAAGTTAATAAGCATTTGTAAGGTGGTATCTGACATTCAGATAGATGATTCTACACAACATGTTATTAATGGTATTCATATATTGTGTAAGTGGTGTGTGTTCATTTTTTCATCAGAGAAATCACTTATGTGTTTTGAATATCTTCAAGCGTGTTACTGTAAAGGAATGATGCACAACTATTTGACAAAACTGTTGGAAATATTTTACATTTGAAAATATAAATGACTAGATTCTTCTGGGATAACTTTTGTAATGAATCCGACTAATGGAGATATGAATCATTATTACCAGAAACCAAACATGCTATATTTTACACATGAAAATCCATAGTCATTATTGAGTTAGTTTCCACTATGTATATAATCCACTTCCGAGCCAGTTACCTTCGCTTTTGTGCCAGATTGAAGTACTACATATACTTACAAGGGGAAGGCAGACCCTGCGTTTAACCGATTTCGATCGCACTTAACATACTGGTCGGGGGCCACTCAAAAGTGACTTGTGTAAAAGGGCTTAGGTCAAAACGCATTAGTTTTTGAAAAAATTGAGGTCAAAGGTCATGACGCCAGATCGATCTCAGACCTGGGGGAATCGTTAGATAACTAGAAAACAAGGATATTTTATTCATATATATAAGGTTCGCAAACTAATAGTTTTCGACAAATCGAGAAATTTAGTAATTTACACGCTCGGCGTATGAACCGAAGAAGTTTCACTGGTAGGCAACCAGAGCAGTAGCGTAGTGGTCAGCATGCCTGCCTACAAATCCTACGTTCCGTGTTCGAATCCCCTCTCTGCATTTAGTAATTTTTTTTGGGGGGGGGGGGGGGGGGGGCGTATGTTAAGTGCGATCGAAATCGGTTGGACGCAGGGTCTGCCTTCTCCTTGTTAGACCTAGTCATGGTATGATTGCTACTTTTATCGTATAGGGTCGTTGTACAAGTCTGGAGTATTGTTTTACAATTTTTAAACGTATTAAGATGTTTCATGATGCATCACAAATCTTTAATTTCACGTATTTAAATAGAACAGGGGTTAGCAAGAGGGGTCACTGTTGTTTTGTAAACTGATCGATTATATACTAAAACTTCTTCTCTTCTTATACAAACAAGAGAAAGTTGAATTTTCCGCGCAGTGACCTAGCTCGAGAATGCAATGTAGTTTAGGAAAAAAACCATGATTCTCAAAATCATGCAATGACTCCATTTTATGCCGGTGTAGTAGTGGATTATGCACTATAGTGTAAACTAAGTACTTTTAGTATAATCATGTCATTATATAACAAATTTGAAACCATTGATTCAACTCCGATCAAAAACTATACAAAAAATTGAAAAAATAACAGAAAATTTCACCAAATGTCCAAAGCACTTTCTGACTAATTTCATAAAAATTATGAAATCGATAACTGGCAGTTAGACTAAAAAGTATTAACATATATTGTAAACACTGAATCTGGAAGCGATGCACATGGTTCAAGAAAGACAAAACAAATGTTAAATAACGCACCTGTATAGGTCCTGGATATGGTGGAGGAGGGCCAGGATACGGTGGTGGCGGTGGCGGCGCCAGAGGTGCTCGAGGCCCGATCATGTGACTCACAGAGACTATACGACCTGGTACACCAGGAACACCACCGACTCTCATCCCTAGTCTCTGTTGGTGCTGCTGCTGTTGTTGTTGTTGCTGCTGCTGTTGTTGTTGTTGCTGCTGCTGCTGCTGCTGCTGTTGTTGTTGCTGTTGTTGCTGCTGCTGCTGCTGCTGCTGTTGTTGTTGCTGTTGTTGCTGCTGCTGCTGCTGCTGCTGCTGCTGCTGTTGTTGTTGTTGTTGCTGCTGCTGTTGCTGTTGCTGTTGCTGTTGCTGTTGCTGTTGCTGTTGCTGTTGCTGCTGCTGCTGCTGCTGTTGTATTGCTAACCGAAAGCATTCCAATTAATACTTCCATGAATAACGAAAAATGGAGATTGTTCTGACAAATAACATTTTATCTACTGAAGTCACGTATTTTTTACATAGAAAATTCATGGGCTATCAGATATACCGAAACTATAAATGTTTCTAGTTCAACGTTGTTGTGCCGGTTATTTCATGCGATAGTAGTTACAATAACGTATTACAGTACGTGTGTAAAGACTCCAAGCTGGTGGTTATTGAATAGGCCTTGATCAAGAGACTACTCCATAAATAGCTCATGAAGTTCAGACGTCCAAGTAAATGCCTCATATAATTTTTGCTCGAATACTTCCTTTTCCAAAACGCCATATTCTATTTATCCTTATAAATGATTGCTTACTTTGCCTAGAACATATTTTATTTCCGGTTTGCACATACCTGTGTGCATTATTCAGAATTTCATAAGTGTCTCACTTTGGATATGACACTGAATAGGTGCGAGAAATCCTAGCATTGGTCACACGAGTCAACAATGAAGACCGATATACAAATCTTCTGGTGCAAAAGTTCGAAGAAGATAATACACATATGTAAATGCATACAGATGAATTCAGAAGACTGATTTGAAAGTCTGTCCCATTTTTTTTTTAAATTCGGATTCATTTAAATCTACCTGGGCGACATGTATTTACTTTCATAGGATCGGCAACTATAAGTAAAGTGTGGAGAGTTCCATGGTAACTCAAAAACTCTTGGAAGATCACGTGTAGACTGATTCTATTCTAGTTGGCTCTCTCGAGTCTCTTTTTTTCCTCACCGAAATGCTCCTGTTTCGTGCGCTCATACGGTCTGTTATATTATTGGATTCAAATTCATCGTATCTAAGTACTGAACCTCCAGTTATAGGAAAGTAAAAACGTTTGCATTTTGAATGCAATCGAGCTGATAATTTTTTTTACAATCTATCATTCAGTTTACATCAATACACCTACTTTGTATATGAGATGGAGGTATTCTCTGCGGATGACCAGGAAAAGTTGACGGATAGCTAACTGTTACGGTATTAGTGGAAGTGACCACGCCAACTGCTCCATCAGGTGAAATGAGTCTTGTACCAGCAGGCATTGGTCTTCCAATAGCTGCTGCCTGTTGTACTTGCTGATGCATTTGTTGCTGTACCACAGCAGCCTGTGGATTGGTTGGTTGCTGTAGCAGCGCAGATTGTTGTTGATGCGTTGTTTGAGGAGTTGAAGCCAGCATCTGTACTTGGGAGCGCATAATTGTTGTTGGCTCTGACTGAGCCTGTGAAGTACTAGTACCAGTCGCTTCCCTAATCTCTGTATGGGCAGTTGTTGTGCCACCCAAATCTTGTGTCTTTGCTTCTTCTTTGACTTCTTTCTTCTGTTTATCATCTTTAGTCTCCACTTCTACTTGTTCCAAATCAAGGTCGAATATATTGGTCTTTTCACCTCCAGTCATATTGTCGAGTTCAGGATCCGCGTATTCCAGTATATTAAAATCAGCTCCCATTTCGGCTGAAAACAGAAATCTAAATCTGCTGAAATCTATTCAGCTGTCATTCGCGATTAAAATCTACTGATGATAATTATTTCCAGTTCGCTTATACAACAAGAAAGGTTATTGCTATAACTACTGTGAATTTTTGACCAGCACATGTCATATTCGTTATGGACAGTCCCTCATCTAAATCTGTAATTGATAAGATAGAAATATCTATTTTTACCTAAAAGCTCATCATCGTCATCAGCCAAATCTCCTAATATTGCACTGACACCTTCTACTTCTACCATTGGCGCCCCTTCCTGTTCGAGCTTTTCAAGCTCCGCAGTCACATTGTCCGGAATTTCTGAAGCTTCCGAATTAGAGACATTGGTTTCCGTTACAGTCGCAGGTGTAAGAGGAGGTCGTACTATCCCTTGTGCTCCCATCATCCTTATACTTTGGTTCACGTCGATACCTGGTCGCACTAATCGTTGACCTAAGCTTTGTGCTTGATTAGGTTCTGTGCGGAGAAATTAGTCTTTATTGATTTACAGAATTCACTACAATTCGGAAAATGTAATCAGTACAAACTATTGACGCATTTATCCCTCACCTGGGAACCTTTGTTGCTGCAAAATATCAAACTGTTCGGCAAGAGGGTTCCTTGGGCCTGGCATCCGTTGGGACAATACTTGAGTACCCTGGAAGTGTTGCTGGGGTATGCCGGATGGTACTGGTGGCCGCTGCTGTAGCATTCTTTTACGGGAGTCAATCCCTTGCAATCTGGCATCTATATTCACTGCCGTCGGTAGCCTCACATTCATCCCTGTACATGAAATAATGAGTATAATATTATGAGTAATAACAAGATTATAAATATATGAACGAATTCAAAAATCGTGACGAGTTGTGACCTCCAATCTTTGCAGACTATTTCAAAAGATTGAAACTACCTTTTAAATTTTTCAGCATTATAGCAGCCACAGCTGGTATTCTTTTTCTTAAATTCTACAAACAACTCATGGATGTAACCATGATATATTGAATACCTTTGAGTTAGATAATGCATGAACCATTTTGAATATGTACGGTATTGATTTTGGTCAAAATTACTTTCCAATAATGTATTTCAAATGATTTTATCTATCGTCAACCGAATATTACAGCTTCTTGATCAACTAATAGAGTTATTAGTATAAATATCTGATTAAACGAAAAAATAACTAAGAAACGAGTTGAACATTGTTTTTTGTAGCTTGCCTTTTCCTCAATTTGACCAGCAATTAGAAGTTTGAGGAGTCACGTTTTCTACACGAGATCATTTTAAAGCCTCAGACGAGGCATTCAATAGACTTAGGGTCCACCTAGGTTTGTACTATTGCGTGAATAATGAATGATTAAAGTTGTATGACTTTTTTTTTTTTTGACCTCGCATTGTCATATACAATTTTTTTGCACGGCAACATCCAGAAAATGGCAGGATATGAGAGTCCGGCGCAGACTTTTAGCCAGTAAGTAAAGACGACATCTGGATATCGACTATATGGCAGATGCTAGTGTTTGCACATTACTACATTAATCGAACATGACTAATATGCGTAATTCTATGAAAAATGCCGATTCGTTGTATGTTGGACCTTCAAAATATAGGTGCTCATAAATTATAACGAAAGACAAACCGAAAAGAACTGTTAAAAAACTGCCTAGTAGCTATTAAACGTGAAAAAGAATTATATCTACATTTTTTTTCATGTATTTGAATTATATCGTCGCCTTAGAGTGTAAACCTGCTAACTAACTACAAGGAAATTTTACGGGGCAGACAAAAAACTTCTAAAAACTTATATTTGTTGCTTAGGAAGTAGACCCAAAATAAACACATTTACCGGTACTTACGTCTTAGATTGAAGTAGCTGTTCTACTTGGACGTTGCCGCGTCTCTTTTTCTTTCGAACGGTATTAATATGTCATATGAGATAAAAAATGGATTTAGCAAGTTCACACTCTAAGGCGACGATATGTTAAGTTGCTTATTGTGGTGCTGCATACTGTGGAAAGTTTTACATGTTCGGATCCTCAATCGATAAAAAAAATTGCAATAACACGGAGGCTGATTTTCACTGAAGCAGCAAATATATATCTTTGTAGCTCAGCCTAGAAGCAATGAACGGACGCATCATTGTCCTAAATACCTGGCAACTTTCTTCTGTCTAGTGTCTTTGCAATAGTAAATATATATAACTGTTTCTCTGAAATAAATCGCCTCATATTCAGTTGAGCATTTATAAATATTATTGAATTAAGACATGATTATACCAATAGGATTGCGTATGAGGACATTCGGCTGAATTGGTATCCGTGGTCTCACAATACTAGGCGGCAATGGGTGCCTGAAGGTACCTTCTCCTGTGTTTACCGAGCCTTGGGAATGTTGAGGAACTTGACCATGGCCCCCGTCAAATTGTGGTTGCGTATTTTCGTTCCCAGCTTGTCCATCTAAATAAATATCCACATAGATTATGAGAAACAAACGTACAAGACCAAGCACCTGAATACTCAGCGGTTGATAATGGAGGAAGTCAATTGACAGGATTGGAATAAAAAGGGTTTAAGGGTAAGAAACCTTGGAATTCTAAGATGAGTAGTTTGGGAAGTTCGAAGAAGTATTGGAGCTACAATCGGCATCAAAACAGCAAGACAGACGGAAATGATGGTCAGTATCAAAAAAAAGATATTTCCACAACCTCAAAGAAGACACAAACCTATAATCAACTGACGAACCTTGAAAATACCAACGGTCATGAAAAATTGTAGAAACAAAAAATACGAGTGTATAGTACAAAATGGTCAAACTTTTTTATTTTTAATCCGATTTCAAAATTTCATGGTTTGTTTTACTCAGTGATAAAATATCTTCGGACCCACTGAAAAAAATTAACAATAAATCACTCTCTTATAAGCAAAAAATGTATTCATATAATAGTATGTATTCGTTGGCATTCTGTAATGTGTTCAGGTCCTGAACATCTGATTTTTTACTCAGATACGAGTGCTTTTTTCAAAACTATTTTGATAGTAGGTTTGAAGAGATTTTATCATCGGTAAGAACAAACCATGAAATTTTAAAATCGGATAGAAAAGCAGTTTAACCATTTTGTAGCACGTAATCGTAAACTTTGTTTTAGCATTTTGCACGATCGTTGGTATTTTAAAGATTCGTGATTACATTTTTTTTTCACTATTTTTTGAGGTTGCAGAAATATCCTTTCCTTGATACTTCGAATTTTTGTCATTTGCACGCGTTCCGTTTTCACCCTATCAACTGTAATAATTGAGGACCTGTTATTGCAAAGAAATTACCTTGATTCCATGAAGTGCCGAGAGGTTCCAATTTTTTATTATACTGTTGTCTCTGGAGCAAATCTCGCAGTTGACGATTGACTTCTGGTTGCTGATTAAAAAGTTCTGGTGGCTGAGTTTCCTGTCTCGTTTCTGGCCTGGGTGAAGTATGACTAGGAGCCGGAGATGGGGTAGGTGGTTGACTGCTGTAAGGATCGGGAGTTCGAGATGGGGCGTAAACATGTGGTGAAGAACGAGGTGTAGGAGCATTGAACAATGGACGAGGGGTTCCAGGAGGTTGAGAAAATGGATCGTTCCGAGGTGAGGTTGCATAAGAAGGTGTACTAGAGAATTGTGATCTAGAATTTTGAGGAGATTGATTGTATGGTTCTGATGATTCGAAGCGTTGGAAATGATCCTGCGATTGGGAGGCTGCTGGAGACTGTGGGAAATCATGAGGAGATTGAGGAGCTTGTGGTGAAAAGGGAGAAGGAGGCTGCGCAAAACTACTAGTTATGCTAGGCCGCACCACAGTACCCACTGGACGAATACCTGCAGCACACTGTTGATTTGGTAGGCGGGTAATACCTTGAAGCGGACTTTGCGGAGCTACATTCCGAGTAACTTTGATTGGAGGTGTTGCAAACGTGACACGAGATCCAGGAGACGGTGATGTCATAGGACCCATATGACTTCCATCCTTGTGTTGCGAAGACCATGTAATGTAATTAGGCCAGAATAAATTAAGTTAGCAGTTGCAGGCAGAAACAGACTCAGCTTGTATAATACATAAAATAATAGCACTATGAAAGTACAAGTTATAGAAAATTTTATTGGTCTTACCTGAGCTGTAGAGACTTGTAATTGAGTTATCAATCCTGGCGCATTTTCAGTGCTCATCTGAGTTGTGCCATCTTCGTTTATTTGTCTGTGTACTCTAGCCATTGCTGTAGAACCATGGAAAATACATTTATAATACGTACTTACCACTACAGTCAATTTCTATACTAAGCAGTGAAGAATTTATACCGTAAACTTGAATTGTCAATATAAGCAGTGACAAGTGTTGATTGCTGGGATACTCAAATTTCATAGTTCAAACATGTAATTAACAATTAGCATTCTGGATATAGAAATATTTCGTTTTATGGTGAAAAGGCACATTTTGAAAGCAAGGCGTGAGACTATACAGTTCGGTTCTAATTATTTAGCCAAGTTAGAATCATTTTATGGAGATGCTGTTTTAATATTGGTTTTACATCCGAGGAAATTTCGTTAAGCGTGTTTACTTGTCAGAAAGTGTGGGCTTTTTGGTTTCCTGCGCGACAGAGAGGAGAAAGAGAGAGAGCATCGTGAGAGAGCATAAACAAATAATAGATGGTTGTTGCCCCACATAGCGCCAATAATATGCTGTTCAACGTGTTTGCTTGGCTGCTTTTTCTCAGTAGTTATTCATGTGATTTTATTGGCTTTGATTTTAAATCAACAATGGAAGAAGTAGCCGGGTAATGGCTTTCTCAAAATGTTAAAATTTTTTATTTTCGTCACTGATCCTAATCCCAAAGATAGCCTACTTTCAGGACTGTTTATCGCGAAATGGTTGTGAAATCCAAGGACTGGCGAAAGAGGTAACAGGGATCTATCATTTATTTATAAAATGACCTCGGAAGAACTTCATTGTCTTGACAAATGAGGAATTCAGAAGAAAAATCACGAGAATCTCCACGCGTGCGCTCAGCTAGTCATAATCAACGCTCTTACGCTGTAACTATCAATGGGTAAGGTCCGCTTTTGCCCAAAGTCTTAAACATTACATTTACCATTCACACGTTGTTCGTGAATAACTTGCTGTTGTATTTGTGCTTGTTGTTGACGAAGTGCTTGTAGTTGTTTCCATCGGCGTTCTTGGTCAGCCTCCCGGCTCGATTGATCTCTGTTTGAAAGCCTATCCTGCTCCTGTTAAAGAAAATGTATTACCGTTTGTTTTCAACAACGCCACATGATCATTACATCGGCAATTGTTGATTTTAAAAAAAAATCTCGAACTAAAAATTTCCAAGAAATCCCCCATATTATTATAGAAATTTTTATCAAACTTTTCTTCTTATGATATGACATGGTGTGATATCCTCTGTAAACTTCCCAAATATGATCTTGACGTAGGTATAGTTGTGCCCGTCAACAATCTATACCTATGTTTATAAAGTATTTCTTTTTAGCAAAGCAAAAAGCACTGACAATGGTCAAAGTCGTTTCGATCAGAAATTCAAAAAAAAAAAAAAGAAAATAGAATAATAATATACCTATTGCTTTGTGAGTAGGCCGTAATGATTATATGGCTGGGAGCAAGATCAAGCAACTTAATTGTGAAAGAATGCAGCTCCAATGACAACCAGCCAAAATAAAATTTCAAATTTTATCATTAAATGGAATGAATATTTGTTAATGAATTAACATGTTCAGCAAGATATTGGAAACAACAACCAGCCACCGTCTATAATAATTATACACAAGACATAATTTACATTGAAGTACCGTTACATTATGACAAAATTATGATCAAACCAAATTTTTCATCATATTGTAATTTGAAACAACATGCATGCACAGATTTTGTTTGAAATGTATACTGTGAGGTTTTAATTAAACAATACCGTCAAGCTGCTTACTTGCCATTAGCCAGCCAAGCTCTGCCAACAGAGTAGCCAGTTAACAAACTTGATCTCATTTACCAGTTCAAATTTACTCAGCCCCCCTCCCCTAATTGAATTGAATTGGAATTGGCTATTTTGTTTGACCAAATTATTACTTCGAATAAGTAAATGTTCACGGTCATTAATTTTATTGTGATTACATCCAAAGCACAGTTGCTAGTGAGAACTGACTACCTGCATTGGTGACTAAGTTTCGCTGGGTAATGAGACACAAGTGATCCGGCACATGCACACTGGACTATTTTGTTTTACTGAAATCTCACGATATAGTTGATTGAAACTTGATTCTATGTCAAAGTTGTTGTTTATGTAACTGTATACTTGAGTACTATATGCCAGTATCAAGATTGTCAGACATAAATAAATCAAAAGTTAGTCTATTGGTTAGTAGTTGGAGCCTGGAGGAGGACAGGGTTACAACATGCTATAAAACTGCATGTGCATATACTCTGCTCTATTATGGGGCTGGAAAGAGGATGATACAAAATGAGCAATCCCACTCCTTCAACCTCACAACTGTGGCGTTACTTTTCCACAGATGATTAGCTTGTAGGCTGCGTTGTAGCTCTCTTTCAGGCTATGAAATGTGACTGATAAAGTGAAAAGAGAGTTCATATCGAGTATGGCTGGGTTGTATTATTATGTGCGTGTAATAGTCAAGAGAAGAAAAAATAAAACAAAGGAACTCTATCATTTTTGCTAGCCAGGTTCGAGGATTCAATCATTCTGAGTTACTTGAAGAATTCAGAAATTAAGTGATAAAAAGCTTCGCATTAGTGAAAAATTGTTTGCATAATTGACATTCAACATTGGTGAAGAGCATTTAAAACAAAAGAAGCCTAAATACAACGTCTTCTTAATTACGGATCAAATGATACATTTACGATACAACAATACAGTTCAAATCTACAATGACCCAGAAATGGTATTAAAAATAAGCAGAGTAGTTAGCTGCAAGGAAAGGAAATGTAGATGGAACAGAAGAGTGCTTTGATCCGGGCAAATCTGTAAGGGTTCGAACAAAAAAAAAAATGGAAAAGAAAAAAAATTAAATGAAATTCGTGTAATATGAAGAATCCACTACCAGATATCTTCAGCATGCTAATGAAGTAAAAAAAAAGTTGTTAAATTGCTGTTGATCAAATAAAGTGAAAATTTAGTGAACAATAAGAAATCATATAATACCCATCATGGATGTTAAATACACAATAAGATTGATCTATATAACAGCCACACAATTATGATAATAGTTCATATGAAATAAATCTTGGTAAAAATAATAGAATAATCCGATCATTACGAATGGATAGGGAAAGAACCAATCAGGTATAGTCATGATGTATGTTACGAAAAATGGACACGTTTCTCTACATGTATAGTTACAACAAAAAAAGAAGAATCAACAAAAGTAACAAAATCCTATCCGAAAGAATTTTTACTTTGACTATGGAATAAGGAATGACAGTAACGGTGAAAAAAAAAGTATGAAAGAAAAAAAATATCGCTAGACTTCGATTAGATACGTGGCAAGGCAAGACACTGTAGGCACAGTATGGGTGGCTCACCATAGGCGGGGCCTGTACAGGTACAGTGTGAATAATTGCAGTGGGTGGCGGATCGTAGTGCTCCTGGCTGAGGGATGGGAGTGTGCGCATGATTTCAGATGGGGTAAGTACTCTAATCTGGTGGTCTATCGAGGATAATTGACGTATAGAGTTAGACCCCACCACCGCGTTGGCAGCAGGGGACGCCTGAGGGATGTTTAGATTGTTAGTAACAGCGCTAGTACTGATGGTAGGGTGAAGAGGTACAGGACGTTGCTGGGATGGTGATGTTTGATGTTGCCCTTCACCGCTCCCCAGGTTGCAGTAAGAAGCTGTTGTGCAAGGTGTGGCTGGCAACTGTGCTACTTTAGCCTGGCCACCCGCTACCTCTTGGTATACCAGGCTGTTATTTGAATTTATAGAGTTGACAGAGTTAGGTCTAGGGGTAGATGGAGGCGTGGAATGTGTCGGGGATGGGTTCGGGGAGAGAGATGTTAGCTGCCTTGGCGGTCCTTGCACCGCACACACCTCCGCTAGATGAACACTGCTAGATGTCGCCCCTGATACTCCTGTCGCAGACCCAGCTACCCCAGTCTTCTCCTGTGACTTATCACCGACGACAGAGGCCAAAAGTCCAATTTGCTTTTGGCTACTGGCCATAGTTACTACTGAAGAAACTTGGGCCTGGGCCGATGTTATAGTTGTGACGGATTTGGTGGTGATGGTAGGTGCGCTTGTTGCAGTGACTGGGGTCGTGCTTGGTAAATCCTTAGGTATCTGTCGGTTCAAGGGGTGCCTCATTCACACATCTTTACTATTCACATGATTTTTTGTTTCTATATAGGTACTAAATGTTCAACATATCAAACAATACACATACACGTCGCAATCATAGTTAATCATCGTATAGAATACTCAAGCTGAAGGCATTTATCGATATTCAATGCAAGGTTGTATACGTATTTGACCGAGTGCCAACTCTCTTAAGCGGATGAGCATTATTACTCATAGAAAATTGTAAAGGAAATGGGAATTACTTAGCGAAAATTGCCATGAAATGCATTCAGTCCTTTCAAGACTGTGCACAGTTTTTCGTGTTGAAGTACCAGGTGAGGGAAGCTATTTCAATTTCTTTCAGATTCTTTGGCTCGAGTGTGTAAACACGTAATTCAGGGTGTAGACCTATTCAGAAACTGCTACGGACTCCTGATTATGAAATGTACTTATTATACACCCTTCGATGATATTCTTTATAAATGCAGTCGGGATGTATTTCACAATTTGACGGATTTTTCATAACATTTTGTACGTGACCAAAAATGAGGAGCACCCTGTAAACGTGACGGCAGGGTATGAAAGATTTCTCAACATTCATTTCAATGACATGAAAAAAAATATTTTGCATCTCCTATTGTTCAAACCATTCTCGACTGACTTATAAAACTTTGTGAGGACATGGACATGGACATTCAATGATTTGAATTTTCAATATTCTGTATCGACGAGCCAATAATTGTGTTGAAAACATTGAAATTGTTTCACCCACATCCGGGTTTAGTACTCTGAGGTAAGACTTTCAAAAACTATGGAAAAGGGCAAGTCGTCTTCTGACGGACTTCGCATGGAAATCCTCGTATACGAATGCAACAGATATGTGGCAAAATAACATCGATGTATTTTAGCAATAGCTCCAACGATTTTATATACAGTATAATTGTCTCTACCAGTAATGATATACTACAATGATCAATATAAAAGATTCATGTGTAATAGATACTAATAATTTGTGCAGCAAATATGATAGATAGTGGATATGGAAATATTTAAATGTAAAATGTTACATCAATTAAAATTAACGAGTAACATCGAGTATATTTTTCTTGAACAACCGTGATTTCAAGGATTTATGAACACTTCAATGGAAAAAAAAGATGTATATTGTATTGAAAGATCATTTCCTTTCTGAGCTCTGTACAGACATATAACGGATAATTATTTGTTTGTGTATTTATATGTTGTGATTTCAAAGATTTCATCCATTTAACAATGACATAGCCGCGCAACCTGCCATTTCGGATTTGAGGAATCCTGGAAAAAAACTACCAATTTCTAAGCCCTATAAACACATTTCTGAATGAAGGAAAACCAAGTTCTGAATATGATTAAACTTTTGTTAATTCTGAAGTTAAACCGAAGTAATCAGATCATACCTATAGAGTATGTGCGGGTTTGCATCCCAAATCGACACGATACAACCGGTTATTACGATTATTTGAAACTAATCAAGTAATCTCGCTTCTCGCTGTTCACAGCTTGAATACATTTACACTCACATTTCAGAGCGAATTCAAGACAAAGGTTTTTCTTTGATACAACGAATAAGATGCCAAAAGTCATTTGAACATTATCATACGCCGGATTAAGCTGAAAGTTCACGCATTTAGTTCAAATTGGTAATTTTTCGTGATTTTCACAAATTGGAGTATCTACTGAATTCTTTCTTGACTTCTGCTGTTTCCTTCCAACTCAATTTAGATGGTAGTCAACTTTAGAAGGGTATGTGACCCTGGACTATCAAAAAGAATAGTCTTTACTTCAAGTGAAATTGTAATTAAATTGCATTCACTCGATAAATACCGCTAGTCTGATTGCAATTTCATTTGAAACGAGGCCTATTTTTTCAAGGCTCAGGGTCGCCATACTCTTTTAGGATAGACATCCGAACTTTTTTCTGGTAAAATTATTTTGAGGCAAGTAATAGGGTTCTGAAGAAACGGAACAATTGACAGTTTTCAAGTAGTCGGCACTATTTAATTTAACAAGATAATAACTCGAAAAGTGTCGCATTCGCGTTTGTCGAACTAATTTTGTATACGTTCTTCGGCAAGAACAGGAAATGTCCTCATCGTTTTGGTTTAAACGAATATTAAGCCAGTAAAGTGTGAAGTTTTCATCGTATTCCACTATGCAAATAAGCTTATGGAAAGTACCATATATTAATAACAGTGAATAGTACTAAATGGAGCATAACGTAACACAAAGGACTAGCTGTTAGTCTGACTTGTATGTTAGCACAAGACACCCGCGAAAATGGACACAACTTATTGAAATAAAATTGAAAAAACTTTTACCGTTCATATTCATTAATGCACTATTTTAATAACACAATATCCATACCTGTTGAGTTTTCTTCATGCGAATTGCTGCTCGATTATCCCGAGCTTGAGTTAAGTAAGGAGCTTTCTTCTCATTAGGCAAAGCACGCCACCTTTTTAATATCTGCTTACAGCGTTCAGCCCAAACTAGAATATCGAAGAATTAGTTTCACCACAAGCTCTTACTGTGCGCAAGTATCATACCATAAGAATATTTAATTATCTCTTAATCCATCTGTGAATATCTGTAATACACTTGCTATGCATACAATTATAGTTTCATTCTCTCTTGCCAATTTTGCTCCTCACATAAAAATGACGAAATCTAAACAAAGACATTCGTTTGTACTTTTGAATTTATCTTATTTATGTTACATTATATCTAATCATTGGATGATTCTATAACCGATGCGATGTTTCAATTGTCCATTCGGCACAGACCCTCATCTTTCAAGATAATGAGGTTTCTCAAGAGTTTAAATTTTTTCTTATGATCATATCTTAACGATTGAAGTGGAAAAAATTGCCAATTATTCGATTGACTTTGTTATGATAAACTGTTATGCTGTTATTCAGAAATAATTAGAAAAATTCCAGGAATACGATGTTGAGTTTCGGCAATCTTTGGATTTTACCTGGATATTCTGTCTTCCATTCAGGATGATTGATATTTGCAAACAGGACTGCAGATATTGTCGCACCAGATCCAAGCGGCTCATCAGCTTCCATCTTGACATTGCTTCGTTGGTTGTATGTTATAGCAGCGCTGCTTCCGGTGGCAGGCACTGTACCTTCTTCCTCTGGATTTAACCACGGACTGGGTGGTTCCGAAAATGCAGGACTGAATTGCGGACTGCTGTCGAATTATTTAAAGAATATAAATAGATGAGCAACAGTAATTGATTACAAGAAAATCAAGAATATAGACTTCTACACTGTGTACAAAAATGAATGGGTCTCCCAATTTTCTCTCTGACAAATGTCAAATTTCAAAGTCTCGTAACTCAGCGCGAGATAGACTTCTATTCAATTTCTTCGCTGACAGTCTCTGTGCTTCAAAACGCTTTCAAGGACTACTCTTTGCATCTATTGTCCACTGAGTTATGAGACTTTGAAATCGGACATTTTTTTGAGAAAAAATTGGGTGACCTGTTAATTTTTGCGCACAGAGTATATTTTAACAGAGTAGTTCTATTCTTATTCCTGGTTGAAAAGTCATGTGAGAGCAGAATAGGATAAAGTCTTACTTGCTGTACTCGGAATGGTATGGAGATGGCGGTGGAAAACTCATCGGAGAATTTAAATTCGATTGTCCAACTGAAGGCAGTGCGCCAGGCAGCTGTGGTCTGCTCAAGCTCAACCCTGTTTGTAATCCTGTAATGATATATTGTTGAAAGTTTTTTCAAACGATCTGGATAATGTAACAAATACATTACTCTGATGGAAAAATGTAAAAAAAAAAGTTCACTATTTTCACATTTGCTAACAGTGAATTTAGAGATCGGCAATAGTATTATTTTCCGTAATATTTTCGATATTTATTGCCAATTATTCAGAAAAAAGGAATAATTCCGCCGGGATAAATTGCTACTTATCGGACAAAATCCATAGAGAGCCCAGCAAAATACACCGTTTCCATTTGGCCTCAAATTTTTTGAATAATTATATCACTTATTTTTGAATAAGTGATAATTCTTCGAATGATGAGCAATTTATTCTCGATGCAGTATAAATTTCTCGCATAATTGTCGATATTTATTTTCGACGAAATCTGAGTTTCTTAAATATAGGTAAAGCCATTTATGCGTGATTTTTCAAATACTCAGTGGTGTATTCTAAATTAATTCCTGTACTTCTGAATAGTTAGCAATTTATTCATTATGAATTACTGATTTTTCTATAAATCTACAAATACCACTTACAAAATACAATTGATTCCTATACAAGAAAACGTCAGGTAAATTTGTTTGAATCAGTATGGATAAATTATTACAAAAAGGATGAATTTTTGATTAGTAAGGTGCCACAGAACTGCTGTCAATTCACAAGTTTCCGATATATATCATACTGAGACGTCAAATATGAGGAATTTCGTCAACAAATGGAGCCTTATTTACAGGACGCATATAGGTGAAATAAGTTTTCCCGAAACAAGTGTGTATCTCTACAGGGCGCTTACCCCCTATGCTGAATGATAGACGTACTCATTTCCTAGATGTGGTGAAAATACGACAAGTCGGTAATGGCAGGGATTCTGATGCCCCCATGTTGGATTTGTACAAACGTAATGTAATTTTCATTTATTCGTAATACACATTACTGGCTAATTTATGTTGCAAATCACTGGACAAGCACCCTACAGTTTAATTTAAGCTTCTATAGAGAAATCATTCCCGTGAAGTTCGTCTCCCCGTTTAGGCTCAATTTGTCGACGAAAATTCAGCCCGTTTCACGTCACAAAATATATATAGGACATGTCACTTCTGTGCCACCTTAACATAAAACCTGCATCTTGACTATGTAAGAACTGATTCTCAGTGATTCCTAATAATCCTGAGAGTGCCTTGTGTGCAATGTAATTCTTGGACAATGTGGGAAATATTTTGGTACAAGAAGAGTTTAGTCATTCAGGATGAATCTTTATGTTATGAAACAAAGTCAGATCCTGTAGTTATGTATAATGGTAAATTTCACATTTTCGATATTAGCTGACTTGTCGTAATAGGGAGCTATTGGAGTAGACGAAATGTGTTAAGTCTGTCCACTTGAACAGAATTTCAGTCGATTCATAAACAATATTTATAAGCACTATATACCGGGATGCGGTGAAGGAGACACCAACGGCGTTGAAGAAGAAGGTGGATGTGATGGCTGCGATTGTGTGGGAAAAACAGATGATTCCTGAGACTCCTGTGATTCATCCGTTAAAACTCCCTTGAATATTTCTTCAACATCTTTACTGTCCATATTAGGGAGACCTTAAAGTTTTGATCAACAACACTTTCAAACCTAGATTTAATCTCATAAAACCAAAGAATAAATAGAATAATTATCATCCCTATGACCCTATGAAACATACATCGTGGGATATGCTCAACGACTTACCAGTGTCTCTGACCATCGATTCTAAATTGAAATGGGGGCTGAGTATATCAGTGAGTTCATCTTTGTTTGGACCAGGAGTATCCTCCAATTCTTCCAGTGCCTCGCTAGCTTTAGCCAAGTCTTCGTCCGGTTCGTTCATGATAGTGTTGACAAGATCACTGTCAAGTAGATCTCCTGAAATGGGAAGTATGTCTCCTAGAGCTTCGGCGTCGCTGCCTTCGTCTTCCAAAATTTCCTCTCGTTTAATAGTTTGATCTGTGGGTAATTTTTCATCGTCTTTTTCCTGCTTAGCCTTGACTTGCTCAATTGCCTTTAGTTCATCCTGTGACAACTGTATTGTGTCTGCATTGCTTGAAACGTTTCTCTCGCTGTCAGAATCACTGCTGCTTCCAATATCTTTGTCTTTAGTAGTGTCCATGAGGTCTTTGCCGAAAAAAGCTTCCTGCATATAAAGTGGGAAACACTCTGACAATTTTGTCTTTGGTTTTCTTCGCTGAGGTTTTCGGCGCGGCTTGTCTTCCCCGATACCCAACAATCCCTCAGATGGTTTCTCTCCTTCTCCATCTTCCTCTTTGTCCTTACGAGTTCCCCGCAATCTAACAACAAATCCGCCAATACCAAGTTTCTGCAAATTCCGTTGCCGCTTACGTCTCAGAACAGTGACGCCATTTTCTGTCGTATAAATGCTGAATCCTTCTGGTGGGGGCTGGTCCCCACGTGGAGTCCACACCATACCTTCTTTAAGTACCTCTATCGGCTCTTCTTTCACATCAAGTAAATCTAGCTTTCCATTATCTTCAAGGGAATTGTCAAGACTGCCACCGGCTACCACAGATTCGATCGTAGCCATTATCCCAGCTTCTTTATCCAACAGGGGTAACATCTTTCTTCTCTTCTTTCTCGTCTGCTGTTGTTCAAAAGTCAACGACTTAATATGGTGCATGCCAGCCTCAGACAGGTAAACACCATCGACCAAATACTGTTGCGGAGATGGCTTGTACAATTCGGGACTTCTAGATACCGGCGGAGGTGAGCGGGGATATTTATGTGGTAGGGGTTTGGGTAAACTACATAATATGTGTGGTGGAGGAACGTCTCTTGGACGACAGAGTATACAGTTGTAACCTTCTTCGGCACATTTCTCAGCATCCACCTCCGTCTTGATAGAGTCACAGGCGCAGTGTAGCCATCTTTCACACTGAACGCATTGTATTATCAGCTCACCTTCATTGTACGGCTCTTGGCACGAAGCACACGCGGTATGCGAGGCACAGGGTCCACACTGAGTGTAACTTTTCTGCCAATCACTGTTGAATCCAGGATCGTTTGAACCACAGGTCTGGCATTGCGCGCACCATTTGCACTTCCAAGTACCATGCGGTACGTAGTCAAGTGGTGGATCCATGCAATAAATATGATAACTAATGTCACAGTCATCGCACAGTATTAGTCGTGCTTCGTCGTTTCGTTCCCCACAGCCTTCGCATACTGTGCAGTCAAGACATCTCCACCCTTTTTGCAGGATGATTTTTGTCACCTTAACGTTAGCACAATAGGGATGATAACATTGGCCACATTGTGCACAAGCAATTAGACAACCCTCTTGATCCGTACCAATTGCTCCACACATCACGCATATATCCTGGGTTAGAACAAATTTATCTTTTGCTGAGCATAAGACTAATCTATTTTCAACCCCTGGCTCTTCTTCCAATTTTGAAAACGAATCAGACATCGGCCTCTGAAATACAACATTTTTAAATACTAAAATATCACATGATCATTAACTAAGAGATTATTATCCAATAATGAATGTGGAATTAGTTGTCATGTACATTTTTAACTTCTTTCAATTTACTAATTTGCGAATAAACTTTAATAACAGAGTCTGCCAAATGAAAATTCACACCTTGCATATATCGAGGGATAAAGAGAAAATCATAAAATGTAGGTAATGTCCATATAGCCAAACCCAAAAGTATGTTTTTCAGAACTATTTTCATCATTAACAGGTTGAATACACTAGAGTGGCCGTCAGGCCAGCTGTTCTGGAGTTTTTGACCTTCTGTCCCCTGAATACACTCAAAATAAAAATCAAAAAATACTCTCGAAATCTCAGCTCTCTATGTCACTCCTAAAGCGCTACCCAAGAGGCTTTTTTTTTCCCGTAAGAATAACACAGGTTGTCATCAACAATTCAGAATGTATTTTTGGTCTCCCACTATTATTTCACTCAAAATTCTATAGCCATCACTTTTGAGTGCTTTTTCAATGGAAAAAACTCGTTCTTGAGAAGTTATCGAAAAGTGAATTTTCATTAATTTTCCTTTCCCAATAAGTGCAATACTATGTATGAGGTTTCCTGAAATGAAAATTAATGAAAATTCACTTTTGTAAGGAATATTCTATTGACTCAGTTTTTCCATAGCTCATTACTAAAATATTTAGACGTAATTCAGAATTATTTGAAATTTTATGGAGCTTTTCATTACATAGATTGATTGGACTGAAAAAAGGTGGTTGTCGCAAGGTGCAGGTCGCATTGTTCACTCAAATTTCTCTAGAATCGCAGGGAATATTCTGCATTGATGTGATTTCAAGACAAACCAATGCTATTCGATTAATTTAATCTTTAGATACAATATTTTTTCATTGCAAGCCTTTTTTTTTTATAAACGCTGAGAAAAAAAGTGTCACTAGCACACTTGTCTGTACATATTATTGGGTTACAAGTGAATAAATGTGATAAATATTAAATTACTGAATATCGCCTAACAAAATTGATTACAGATGTGCTCATTTCAATAGTCCGACTTTGTTAACTTTGCAAATACCTCCCACAATGGCTCTAGACTATAGTAGATTAAATTCTTGGGCTGCGTACCTCTCGATAATTTTATTCGGTTTGTTACTGAAATTTGGGCTATCATGTACGCATCTATGAATAAGTCAGTAGGCGTAGCGTGGTTGGCTTACCTGTAATCCTAATCCAGGTACTCCGAAAATTCCTCGCATTTTAGCCTTCGGGCCTCTTTTCCGACCAAATTCTGTCAGCTTTTGTCGTTTTTGATAACCCAACTTGCCAACCCCTTTGGGTCGACCAATAACTCCGCCTCCAAGCCCGAGTCTCTTCTTTGCGATTTTAGAAGCGCAAAATGGCTTTCCTTTTCCCAAGCCAATCGAATACAGAGCCTCCTCCGACCCTCCTTGATAATCAAATTCCGAGGAATCTCCATCCCCATAGAGACTCTCTTGGGAGGCAGTGAGGCTTGAGTCACCTCCGTAATCATCGGTATTGTCTTTACGCTTAACAACAGCCATACGATTGCATTGCAGACAGACATATTCGTATTCAGGCTTGGCTTCTTTGCGGTGTTGATAGGTAATCGGATCTGCGTCAGGATCGCAAGTGCCGTGAACGAACTTTTTGCAAGCATTGCACTGAACCATTTCTCTATAAGCTGCTGCACGGTATGCTCTTCGGCAAAGCGGACAAGAGAAACCTTTGTTCCGTTGCTGATAGCACGAGTCACATACTGTATAGTGAGCATGCCATCGGGATGATAAACCAGCACCTGGTGTGCGGGATCCACAGTCGGTACATACTCGGCAGCATTTACATTTCCAACCGTACTTGGGTATTGAGGTAACTATTGGTCGAAGGCAGCCAGGGTGATACGCTTTGTCACACTGTTCGCACAGCATCACTTTAGATGCCTCCTCCGGCTGTCTGCATACTTGACAAATACGACAGACTGCGCATTGCCAGCCTGCACGAACCCCTGGTAGAAGGGCAAGTCCAACGCAGCTGCCATGATAATGATGTCCGCAAATTGAACACATCACCAGGTTCGATACATCTCCCATACCGTAACATTGCATACAACTTACGTCGCCGTTTACTGAGGAAATAATACATCATTTATGGATTATCATGCACCCGACTCTGCAGTGTAATACATATGCACCTAATAAAGTCAAGACATCGCTATTAGTACGGGAGCCCACAACCAAAACCGTGTCTCATTGCTCCCTAGATAAAACCATATAAAATCGATAGATTAGATGACCCTAGACCCAACTAGGAGGGTGGTGACCCTCATAAATCCAGTAGGGCTGCGGGGGGTGATTTCTGCTATGTTAAAAAAAAACAGCCAGATGGTATTATCACATCCCGTCTGATATTGAAAATGTACATAGATTTTGTTACTTTATTACTAAAAATGCTGTTTTCAGACATTTTGGGCGCAGCGTTTGACCTAAGCGCATTTTCAAAAATGTCACTGAATTTAACCAATGTGTATTATAGCTTCCCGGTTCAAATTTGTTTTAAATCTCTTGTATGGCTACCGAGATTACCAAAATACAGTTTTCAGACACCCTCAATACGGACCGCCTATAATGTTGAAAACGATAAAATCGTTTCGGGGCCGCCCGGCAAATGCCCCACCGCTTGTTACGCTTTTATCTCAAGAATGGCCATTTACTTGTTGCGTGCCTGTCTCTCGCTTGACTACAGCGCATGCACAGCCAGCTGTTCTGACAGTGACACAAAACTTTAATTTTCAATAAATATTTTTTTCTCATACTTCATCAGTTTTATTTTGTAAAATTTATTTTAAAAGTCCTTCAACTTCTGTTCGACGATTTCGGGTAACCTTTTTTTTAATCAATATCTAAGAATTTGAGGGGTGCAACTTATTGCGGAGACCTTAATACGTCTTAATGCGGTGTTTTGATGATTTTTGACTATCGAAAAGTTGTCTGATAGGGCCCGTGCTATACTCAATTTGTCTGATGTCGGTTTTTTCTACATCTGGGCAACTCATTTTATCATGTTGAACAGTTTTCAGACAAGAAGCGATGATACTGATCGGTAAAATTTGATGACATTTTTTAAATGTTTTCAAAATGTCCGGCGGTGAGATTTTTTTCTGAAAATTGATTATTTCGCATCAACTAATCCAAATTTACTTATAAAAATGATTTTCAGACGGAATGCTATATTTTTTTTTTTGAAATGGTTTTCGGGGCAGGCGCTGCACTATTTTTGTTTGAAAACCGTGTTTTCGGTATCTCAGGGCTATCATCCGTCTACATTCCGTAAATCCGACAGGATGTTATGATACAGCTCGGCTAAATTTGGTAACATTTTTGAAAATGTGCTCAGGTCGGACGCCAGGCGTAAAATGTCAGAAAATCGCATTTTTGGGTTCAGAGTCATCGAATCTATCGATTTTATATGGTCGATGAGACAAGAATCTTGGTCGTGGGCTCTCGTACTATATCATCTTGTCCCGAATAGACCTAATACGGGTTGTTCTTTATATTGACTTTAGAACCGTTGTAAACAGACGTTATTCTCCTATCATTCAATAGCTAATACTTACACAACAGAGGAACTTGGCCCAGGTGCTGACTACAGAACAAATTTAACGTTTTGCTATCTTGAAAACAGCCAGAGGCAGCAGCACACGGCAGATGAAAATAACGATTGCACGACCCCACCTATTTAACATGTAAGTCCTTTGGTAAATAAAATTTAATTCATAATACAGAGTGATGCAATTTTTTAAAGATCGTTCAAGAATTTCGAAAACTTTAGATAATGATTAAACGTGAGTAAAATCGAATATGACTTTTCTCAATCACTACTCTCTCAATGAAAATGTCAATATTCAAGGGTTGCCTAAAAATTTCTAACATTTAGAGAAAAAGATTTTAGAAGTTTTTGAGGTACTTAGATTAACCGCTGCTTTGATCTTAGGTATTTAAGTTTCTAAGTGTTGAGAAAACAAACCTTCTTCCGATGAACAGACAACTTTTCATGCACTAATTGTTGTTACAGATAATTGAAAAACCGTAAAAAAAAAAGGTTCGTCAGCTTCAAAATTTGGCAGTAAAAAATTGATCACTAGAGTCATGTTGGCAGTGCCAAAAGGTTGCCTATCATTGAACAGAGGTTTTTTTTTTTTAACAATTGGAGACCCAAGTATCTAAAATCAAAGCATTGGTTGATCCAGATCCTTGCATTAAATCCCTTTACTGCATCTAACTCTGAGACCCGATGACTCACAATCACTAGCTTTCACTTGATTATGCTTCAAACGATTGGCAAACTACTGTAATAGGATAGGCTGATTGAAGAACGATTTGGACACGTGCCAGTCTCTCAGAAATACTTCCATTTAAGGTGTATATACTCCCTTAAATAGTATAAATCCTGACCTTGCAAGGGATACTGGCCCCGTAATGTGAACAGTATGCACAACGGCGGGAGGAACCCAACACCACTGTTCGGCTCACAGTTTCCATAACCAACTCCTGACTGCTAGTTGACCAAACAGCACACGAATGGTGAAGATAGAAGTGTCTGGTAGGCTCGAATATTGTTCCGATTTCTGGTTCGTCTGAGTAGCCAACTATGCTTAGCTCTTCCACTGGTTCGGTAAAATTTGTAAGACTAGGATTTCTAAGGATAGAAACAATATTTTGTACTAGTTCGATGCTATTTCATTCATTGTTCCTACTATATTTAGTATCACTTGCTTGTTTTATATAATCAATTCGTGAGGTGTAGAACTGTGGCTGCACATTGTCATATGCTGGAGGGAGTATACATACACCCTGGAAATAATTTACTTCAAATCACTGGTACGCTTTGAAGGAATTTTCTACCGACTCAGCCTTTTTACAACCGATACTCGTTTTTTGAAACGTAATTTGAAATTATTCGACGTATCATGAACTTTTCCTCGGATAGATTCAATCTACCAAAGGAAAGGTAGTTGTCCCAGGATACAAGTCGCATCGTTCATCGAAACTTTTTGAAATTTGGGGAGCATGTTCTAAAATGAAATCATTTTGAGGTGAACCAATAAAATATAGAGATAAAGCTCAGTCTTCTATTGTTGTGAGTAGGTCACACTTTTTTTCTAAGCGTTTACAAAATAAAAAAAAGTCTCAAAGTGAAAAAATTTTGTATTTGAAAATTAAGTTCATTAAATATTATTAGTTTGCCCCAAAATCACATTAATGTAGAGCATTTTCGCCAAATTCGAAAAAGTTTCAATAAACGATGCGATCTGTACCCTACGACAACTACTTTTTCTCCGGTGCAATCAATCTATGTAACGCAAAGCTCCATGAAATTTCAAATAATTCTGAATTATGTCCAAAAATCCTAATAATTAGCTGTGAAAGCAACGAGTCGATATAATATTTCTTTACAGTATATCAGTGATTTGGAAAAAATGATTTCCAAGGTATATACACCCTTTCAAAAGTAAACAATCCATTAACATATGGAAAATGTTACGTTACCTGCATTTTGCAAGACTTTTTTGTCGGCGACATGTAACAGCTCCAGAACCACCTGCACGAGGACTTTTATCTCCAGTAGAAGATATGTCCAACAGAGTCTCGGATACTTCTTCTTTGATCGCATTCTTCTCTAGGATAAACCCCTCAGGGCAGGACAATCGCAGTAGCTCGCCTTGACCCAGCTGACTTCGCTCACCCAAATTGCACAACGAACACACTTTTCCCGGCCTGAATTAGAAATTTTCGTAAAAAAACAAAAAAAACCTTTCCAAATGATACAAGACAAGATACCCATATTCAGAGAATAAGCCTTCTATATTTATGTTCAATGGAAATTTCAAAATTTGTATCAGATGGGGTAATATTAATTGGAGTGATTAATCAAAGCGACTTATTTTCAACTGGGTACCTGTTCACACGATATTATGACAATCATACCATTGCTCTGGAAAATATGGTGGCTCTTCAGGGGCTGGCATTGACCGATCTATCCCAGACCCTTCTCCGTCACCGATTGATTCTTCAATAATCCGTAATGGGCTTGGAGATTCTGAATGTGTGTCGTCGTCTTTACTCTTTGTACGACGTAGCATACCTCGCATATACCCGAATCTGGAACATACGGTTCGTAACGATCTAGAAAATTTCAATAACAGCAGTACGAACAGACGTATTTAATTAATATAATTGTAGCAGTTGGCATAGACTGTGATTTTTCCAAGTCACGGAGATCATTTACAAGTAGGTATTTCTCGATACAATCTTTGAGGCAGAAAATTTCCGAAGTTTTAACTTTGGATTTTTGACAGATCTTTCTCACCCCTTGCCCCTTGTCATTCCTCTGCCGAAGGGTCGACTCCTCACACCCCTCACAAGAGGTCTCTCTTTTCTCGGCCTACCGGGCCCTCTCCTGATGTTCAATGGTTTACCTCCAGGGAACGGGAACTTCTGGTACCGTAATGGATCGTGGAAAACTTCATCTTGGATTACTAAATTATTCAAAATATAGACATAAACATCTTGCAACAAGCTGAGATGGGAATTAGCAAAGTAATGCAAAATGTATAGCGCACATTATATTTATGTGGAAAATGTATGAAAGAGTCAAATCTGAATACCACGTAGATTTAACTGCTAGTAGACAGATTAATCATATCATCAAAATTTGCATTTGCAAGATTGTCATTCTTCGAAGCTGTAGGAAATCTGTTTAGGGTGTAGTTTCCACCTAAATTGTTATAAGCTTCTTGATGTATGCCATGTTGGTACTAACCAGGTGGAAGTGTTATTTTTGAAAAACTGTTTCGGCATATTATACTACCATCATTACAACCCATTCGATATACTACGATATTTGATATTCGCTATACGATGACACGAAGATGACATTGCCTATTGCAAAAAAAATATAAAAGCTCGCAAGTACAATAAACCAGCTAAGTCTTATCTCCTTACCTCTATTTTTACGTAAACAAATTCAAGCATCAACCTACTTATATAAAAATGCGATTAGCGATATGGAAGTAAGTATTCAAATTGGTTCCATGAAACTGCTATTCGGCACAGCGACAATAAAGACGGAGTAAAACTCGTTTCAGTGTCATGGTGTCTTTCACTAAGGAAAATTCGAATTATGCGGTTTATCTGGACTCTATAATCGTATTGTAAACACAAGCCCGATGCTCAATGAAATCTGAACGGAGCCAACGCTAGTGGCGCTCATTGTGGGAAAGTATGACATACGTTAAACACATTACAATTAATTGTTCGACTGAGCTGACTCGCCCAATCTGACTTTCTGAAGTATATCATTATCTGTCGTCAGTTTAGTCAGTAGCTGAGACAAATATCTGTTATTTCCATCAGCTAATATGTAGCAAATATTGTGTGACACTAACTGCTACCAGAAGTTGAAACTGGACCAAGTAGTTGATCAGAATTTGCGGAAGAAATAGAGATCCCTCCAGCATCATCTTCGTCGTCTTCGCCGTCGGTTGCCTCGTCAAGATCCATTTCTTCCTCAACCTCCAAACGTTCTTCGTCCTCCATGGTGCGCCACAGACTGCGCTTTTTCTGTTAACAAATCATAGGTTCAATAGACATTTTTATGCTCGATTATCTCAAGATTCCAAGGCCAAGTACTATCGAAGAGTTGCTTCAATTATTTAGTAGAAAGAAGGTAGTTTAGTTAGAATCTGTTATGTGAATGAAGGTGGCATCTGAAATGGTAAAATAAATTTTCTCTGAATTATGCAAGTTCTCCAGTAAACAAAAAAAAAAAAAAAAAACAATGTTTCAGATAGGCAAGAATATGCACGATACTTTCTCAACACAAATATTCGCAAATCTTTACTCGGTTTGGTAAAGTAAATTAGAAAATTGATATATTGTCTTCCGTTAATAAAACCTATTCATTATAGTGAATTTGGAAGATGAATTGAAAGGTGTTTCAATCATATTCTGTCTGACCCTAATTGAAATAATATTTTTATATTAGTGACGAGATTTTCTTTGAAAATTTCAAAAGTCACGTGTACTGGATGGATATTGGTTTATATAGTGAAACCGCTGCTTTCCTGTGACCCGTTCTTAGGTTGTGAGTAATGCATGAAACTTTATCTTTTATTCAACTCTTGAACAATGCTTCACAGATGGGCCAAGCTTAGCTGAATAGATTTTTTGCTCGATGATATCTTTTAAGTATCTGCAAGGCAGAATTATTGAATTTTTTGTCAGTAAAGATATACCCACTACATACAGATTGACAGTTATCATATTATTCAGCCTTATCATTGATTGGGATCAAAGTATAGAGAATCGTGGTATGTATACGTTAGCTGTGTCAATTAATAATTTGAAATCGTCAACAAACTATTGTTCATTTGTAATTTGCTATCTTATCATATGAAATAACTGGGATGTTAGTCATTGAAAGTTGATTAATTTTAGGGCGGAAATGAAAGTATTGAATATGTCAATAAAATGTTGCCGATTTAGTTGTATGACGTGCATGAATATTTTTCGTTGCATATTCTTCGTTTTGCCACGAGAGGATGGCGTGCCGCTCGCGGTTCGGTTGTCGGCGCTCGCCCCACTCTGAATTGTAGCGATCCAAAAATATCATCGATCGAGTCCTGCGCTAATAACACGTACGCCATAATTCACAGCAGTTTAGTCGATTTTAAGGTGTTCCGAAATACCTTACGGGAACGAGAGCATAGAAAAGAATCATTGCTGATAGAATTGGAAGATTTCGGAACGACAGAAACGCCATTGCTATGTCAGGGTTTGTAGGCTATAAACACACCCCATACACTTTTGATCACGAAACGCATACCTTTGTATTACTGCCGTTGGGTTAATTGTTTCATCATAGTTTCATAACTTAAATTTGTTGAATGTTCATCAGAATTTGCACAATTTAACCAGGTAAACATCTTGTAACAACAGAAAAAATGTCACAATCTACGCGAACGGAAGAGTACGCAACAGACGAACTGCTAGATTCCCGGAGGAATGTAGAGACCGTGGGTTCAGATACAGAGCCATCTGGTGGCGATTACAAGAAAAGAGGAATACCTTCAAATCACAGATACAGTACTTTCACGTGCGGAGTTGGGCTTGGACTTTGACTGACTTTGACTTCTAATTTATTTTGACCGTTTTCATGTGGCCTAGTTTCTAGAATTGTAAGATGTCTTCAATTTGACATGATTAGGAAATAGAGCTGGACACCTATTTTGTAAAAAGTATTTTCACGCTCCTGACTACGAATGAACTCATGGGAGCTGTCTACTTTTCCTTCTTCCGTATTAGACAGTAGACTCCATACTTTCGGTAAGGTCCCCGGTCCGCCAATGATGCCGAGTTTATTTTCTAGCAGGGAAATGTCTCCTTGGGTGCTTTCCATCAAGTTTACACAGTTGACGCAGATAGAAACGGTGTATACAATCGTGTCGGCACATTAGTTGCAACGCTTATTTAGTTTCTAGCTAGGATACTAGAGTGCGCTCCTGTATTCGCCGCTACCGGTTCCCACAAAAGTACCCTGTACCACTCTCGTCAGGGGATAGAAGTAAGTCGAATAAAATTCTTTTCCCGTACGTCGCCTCATTTCTTTACAATAACTTAACTGTACCATTTCTGGTTTCTCTTGGCAACGCTCACAGACATCGTGGATAATGATACACCTGAAATTTACTTCTTCTTTATCCTTTGTTTGGCTATCAAATTCGTCCTCGGATCCATATAGTTTCACTTGAAAACACCCGAGATGTAAATACGCTCGTTGACGACCTCCGTGAAGTTAGCCGGAAAATTCGATTTTCAAAAAAAGAATTTCACAAAACGATAGTTGATCGTTTGTAGGTGATTGTTGATAACGTAGGTGATTGACGATAATGTCAATCGTTTGTTGATTGTAGTTTTTTAATTAAATCCAAAACGAATTTTAGCACTAAGCCGAACGATTTTGTATTTTCATTTGTTTTCCCTCGTTAAGGCATCTAATCGATGCGCAATCGTTTGTTGGACATGAATAAAACGATTGGAACGTTTGGGGAATCTCAGTTTCCTTTAAAAAACTAGAAACATTTTGGCCGAATAACCGGGAAGTCAGCGGTTGCAATCGGTCGTCTTCCGACGTGAAATTAGCCAGCGTGAGCTTAGCCAGTTGACATATGATTGGCTAATTGGTATGTATATTTTGACTTTATTTCAATCTTTCAGTTTCGTTACCTCGATCCTTGATCATTATTCAAGAGCTACAAGCATTCGTGTGGCGGTAGGTCAGGAACAAAGCAAATAAAGGGCTTATTAAAAACTGGGCGATAAACCCCAAGCCGATCAGCTGACGGTGTAACCTATGCAGGTGAGCGGTTTTTTTTTCGCCTAGGTTAGGTTGCGGAGGAGTAAGTTAGTTTTCGGCGCCGGACCTTTTAACGCGGCCATTTCGGCGCGTGCCCGTTCCGGGGTTCGGATGTTTTGGCGCTAACTTTTTTAGCGCTCGAACGCTAGCTCTATAAAGTTAGCCTCCATCTACCACGATCAAGTTAGTTCTTAGGTTTGTTCGTCTTACCTACACTTTCTACACTTTTACCAGATTTTACACTTTTCACTAGAAGTTCACACCTCCTATTGGGCGAGTGTAAAAAGTGTAAGGAAAGTGTAAGAAAAGTGTATAAAGTGTAGGCAAGACGAACAAACCACTTGTCTTAATCGATTGTAGGTCGTTTGTAGGTGATTGATAATCCATTCGTGACGTTTGATGGTCAACCGTTTATTTATAACAATTAAATCAAATTCGCCCAGGGAATTAAGTGAAGATAGCCCCTTATTACCATAATTCTTGGTGGAATTTAATTTCTCAAGTGTGCCATCGATTGCAGGTGATTGATAACCCATTTTCGATGTTTGATAATCAATCGTTCCTTTATAAAAAATGGAATAATTTTGGATCGGGTTTAGTCACAGAGGAAATTCCCTAGACTGATTTCCCTTGGAACTAATGACTAAAAGTTCTTGTTTATTATTTTCGTACATCCAACGAGGTTGATTCTGATATCTGCGATTTGGATAACTCCCGAAACAGCCAATTGGTACGCAGGACCGCTGTTGTCCAGAGTACTGATTGGCTGTTTCGGGACTTGTCCAAATCGCAGGTATCAGAATCAACCTCGTCGGTTGCACGAAAATAGTAAACAGGAAGCTGACTTTTAGTCACTAGTTCCAGGGGAAACCGGTCTAGGTAATTTCCTCTGTGACTGAACCAGATTCAAAATTATTTCATTTTTTATAAACCAACGATGGCTTATCGAACATCGAAAATACGTTATTAATCTCCTACAAACAACCACAATCGATTGCACACTTGCAGAATTAAATTCCATCAAGAATTATGGTAATGAGATATCTTCACTTAATTCCCTAGGCGATGAATGATCTATCAGGGGCTACTCCAGGATGTTACAAGAAAATACTAAAAAACCACACGAGGCTGAAGCTGACAGGCAGAGTTAGCAGCCGAATGCTGCCATGCTCAATATGACACCTAACTGAAGATCGACCAATCAAATCAACATTGCTCCATTTCCTATGACCGTTGATGGCGAGTGCAGCAAAATAAGGGCTGTATACTTACGATGGCTTTGCCTCTAAGACAGAAGTATTGAAGTTTTCAGCCGATGTGAAACTTTCCTGTGGCTTTAGTAGTTTAAAATGATTATGAGTCATGAATTTACCAGCTAACTTCGATGGCAATATTTTTATGAGATGCCAATATGTTGTTATTTTTCATTAATTCTGTTTCATGAAGAAAAGACGATACTAGATGTGACACTAATTGTGAATAATTGCTTGATGCCCGAGGCAGCTTCCTCAGGGCAAGTTTGTAACTGTTTGTGGTGTCATCACTTACTGGCAAAGTTTATCTCTAGTCATGTCCTTGTGACAGGCTAGGGAACTATTGAATAGGTATTTAGAATAGCTTTATTAAATTGGTTTTTCTATTTTCATATTCTTCTTCTTCTTCTTCTTCTTCTTCTTCTTCTTCTACTTCTTGGCTTATATTCTAATGGGAAGTAGCCAGCCACTGTTTCAGTTTTCAATTAATTCATCCAAGGAAAACTTCTGTCACATGTAACCATAGGCATCTCAGGGTCACTCCGCTGAGGATAATTCCACCAACAGCGCCGGATGGGACAACCTGCTTCACCTAACTGGACTTGATCAAGAATTCCCATAAAACAGCCCCTTCCGATTATGCATTCATGAAGCAACCTTTTTCCCGAACTTTTCTATTTTCATATTCAAGGAACAGGGTGCCTTCTTTTGCCTAGGGTTTTGCAAAACCTAGGCTATGTACATTATCTCTAGCTGTGATAATTGTTCCTTTGGAAATGATCCCTTGTATTGATCAATAAATAAATTCAAAAATCCCACTGAATAAGAAACCTTGACTAAGTTATTCTTCTAATATTAAATAGAATTTGCCAATGCAACCCAGGATTCCGTGAAATCGGCAAATGAAAAAAAAATTGGGCAACACTTATCTGATAGTTGAAAAATAATCTACTTTTGTGAGAAAAATGGTCAAGGAAATTTTGACCCCAATTTTTCCAAGTATCGACCCTGCAGAACATTCTCCCCGGGTTCTGGAGCGCCTTCCCCAGGAATTTCACAGGGACGATTTTTTTATAGAAGCTAAAATTAAAGTGTAGGGCGCTTGCGTAGTGATTTGCAGCGTAGATTAGCCAGTAATACGTATTACGAATAAACGAAAATTATATTACAAGCCAATCATCAATGACGGATCCAACAGAAAATCGTTACGAAAATCGCCTTAACATTTCCGGTTCACAAAAACAAGTTAGTTGGAAATGTCTAGATAAGCGTGTATTCCGAAAGTAATCCGCAGAAATTGGACAGATCCGCGAAATAATTTTAGCCTCAATTTTCAAAACTTGAAATGCCACCAGTTCTCAAGAGATGATGTCCATAGAACTTATACTACTGGAAGGGGAATAGCGTCGTCGAGTGTCGACTTGACGCCAACATGTTGAGACAGAGGTATATCTCTTTCACTGTGCGTAACGTCCGATTCCCCTTGCCGCAGTCATTCCTAACCTATAACGGTAACCACAAGTCACAACTTATTTTGCGGTATTGTATATACATATACTCATGAATATCGACTAAAGAATTTAAGAGTGATGACCCGTAAATGTCTATTGTGTGGAAAGTTAACAGCAGCAGTATCGTATCATGTGTAAGTAAACAATTGTAATATTCTTCATGAAATAAATGAATTTGTGGTTATAATGTTATTGTTATACTTCAGATTTCCAAAAGACGTCACGGTTCTGGCGAAATGGAGAAAATTCTGCCTTGCAGCAAACGTAGAAGAGGCTTGTCTGACAATGAGTAGTAAAAATTATTTGTGCTCTTCTCACTTCCTGGCAGGAAATTATCTTCATCCAATCGGAAGTGTGAGAAATAAATTACACAGAGATGCTGTACCAAGCGTACGCTGTAGAAAGAGGTATTTTCAATAGTGGCTTGAAGTATAAGGTATAATATTTCGCTAGATTTTGATATCTGAATGCTCTCAGGAATTACGCACGAAGTGAAGAGGCTATTGAAGATAATTGTGTCTCAAAGCACCCTAAAATAGATGATAGAAGAGAATTGGAGGATGTGAAATGGGAATGTTTAAGTACAACAAGTGCAGGAGCACCAGATACGCCACTTAATGAAATTAATGATGGTAATTGATGCTTTATGACAATTACAATCATATAATAATTCAACAGTTAACTCAGTAATGCAAACAATTGTTGTCAAGAAGAATATTAATTTTTGAATGATAACGAACTCTGTTTGCAAACTTTATTATGTATAGTTATAAAGGAAGATGGTGATATTCCTTCTGTAACACCACCATCGCATGGATATTCTACAGTAGATGGTGATGTAACTCCACCAAATGTCTCTGCATATTCGAATTTTGAAGACAACACAATAACTGGCGAAAGTAAGTTTCCATCCATTGGTATAATCCATTGTCAATGAAGTCACATTAATATAATATGCTAACTGGTATTTATTGCAAATCATTAGGTACTTCTGCAAAGCCGGGTGGTCAAAATCCTTTTTTTAAAGAAGCACGCTACGTTGGTGATATTAAGTCACCTCATTTAGCTACGCCACGTGAAGCAAAAAAGGCCATCACATTGGCAAAACTAACAATTGCAAGGCAGAAATCTAAAATTCTGAATTTCCAACAGACAACGAGACGTTTGAAAAAACGTATTACAACGTTGAAAGGTTTAGTGCAGCATTTGAAGCAGAAAAACTTGATAGCCGAAGATGCAGCCAATGATTTGATGGTAAGCCTAGATTTGTAATTAAATACGAATTAGAAAAACCCTGTTAAACATACTGCATGAAATCGATGAATATAAATAATGAATATATCATAATATAATCATGTGAGTAATGAATGTATAATTGTTAAGAAGAGTATACATAATTAACTTTTTATACTGAGTATAGCAAATGCCGAAGACAAATAAAACCTTATTATTATTTATTTTTACAATTACTTTTAATATACTATTATTTTTATACATCTTGCAAAAATTATTGTAACAAAAATGATAAATATACAAATGTTGTTTATGTTTTTCGTATTGTTGTGTTAGAATCAAATACCGGAACCTATGAAACAAATGCTGAGGCGTCGAAAAGCTTTGAGAAAGAAGTACTCCCCAGAACTTAGGGCATTCGCGCTGTTTTTAAGTTTTCATTCCACAAAAGTATATAATTATGTCAGAAAATCATTTCATAACCTTCTGCCAGAAGCTTCTACGATTAGGAAATGGTACTCAGTAATTAATGGTCATCCAGGATTCACCGCGGAATCATTTGAGTCAATCAAGTGTAAAGTGAAAAGCAGCAAACAGCCTGTTTTATGCAACATAGTTATAGATGAAATATCTGTGAGGCAGCGAGTTTCATACGATGGTAAAAGATATTATGGTTTTTTTAATTTAGGAGTAAATAGTCATACTTTCACTTCTGACGATCCACCCCAAGCAAAGAATGCTCTTTTCTTCATGGCAGTTGGCGTAAACAGCAATTGGAAAGTTCCTGTGGGTTATTTTTTGATAAATTCATTAATGGGGAAAGAAAGAGCTACCCTTCTAGAAAGGTGCTTAGAATTAATGAATGAGTCTGGCGCTAAAGTCCACTCAATAACATTCGATGGAGCCAAAACTAATATTAATATGTGCAAATGTTTAGGAGCAAATTTCGAACTGAACGAAAGTTTCAAGCCGTTTTTTATTAACCCATCTACAAGAGAAGAGCTATTTTGTTTCTTTGATGCGTGCCACATGATCAAGTTAGTAAAAAACACATTAGGCGATAAACATGTCTTAAAGAGTTACACCTATTTGGACAGAAGGAAGGTTTGCGGGCTGGAACTAAATTGAAAAAAAAACATATTGCTTTTGAAAATAATCTAATGAATGTCAAGTCGGCTGCACAAACTCTCAGTGAGAGTGTTAGCGTTGCCTTACAGTATGTTCATCAAAAGGGTTTTGAACAATTTGAGTCACCTGTTGAAACTACAAAATTCTGTTTAATGTTTAACAATGCTTTTGATTTATCAAATGTAAGATCCCGATTCTCAAAACCTAGAGGCTCGAACATCACTCTGACAAAAGAAAACTATTCTGAATTAGGAGAGCATGCGAACAATATTATTGAATATATAAAGAAATTGAGAACCGCACACGATACACCTATTCTAGAGAGCAACCGAGGAACAGGTTTTCTTGGATTTATTGTATGTCTGACAGGAATTTTTGGTCTGTTTGATGTTTTAAAAAATCTTGACCTGAAATATTTCCTCACATATAAAATCAGTCAGGACCATATCGAAACGTTTTTTAGTTCTTTACGGAGTAGAGGTGGTTTCAATGATAACCCAGATGCTGAGCAACTAGAAGCTGCATATAAAAGATTAATAATTAGGCATGAGATAAGTGCATCAAAAAGGGACAACTGCTTGATAAGTGATGTACAAATATTGTTTGTTTCCAGTGAACAAAGTAAATATCCACTTTACGATGAAATACCTGATTCTGAAAGTACTATGCCCACTCATGTCGTCTATACCTTTGACCATGATTATATATCTACCCTATGGTCACTTACTGATTACGTAGAGGATGTCACTGATTAATAAAAATATGTGTGATGTGGGCGCGCTCACCTTAGTAACCGATAAGACTGACTCTGCTCTTATAAAACTAAAAAATAAAGGTAAATTGCGTAATCCTTCTGAAGATGTTAGAAAGATTACACATTCGTGCGAGAGAATTATACGAGAAATTAGTAATATTATTTTTGTAAAGAAAAATATTAAGGATATTTTAGCATTAAAAGTATTTAAGAATGTTATCAATCACGTATTTACTAGCTCTGATATGCAAAAACATATAGAAAAGCAAGATGCCTTCGATAATCACAGAGTGGAGCTAGGGAAACAGAAAATACAAGTATATCTTAAAATACGATTGTTTTCGATTGATTGTTACGATTGATTTATTTCTAATCTACATACAACAGATTTTATCAGACATAAGTACACGAAACTTATACACTTTAAACATCAATAAAGACAGGCTTCAAAAATAAAAGTCTAATAAAGCAGTTCCTAATTGGAATCTAGAAACCAACCGTACATTTTTTCTCTTATAATTCATGTAATTGAAATGGTATAAGATGAAATGAATATATGAATTCCGTCCGACCTTACAGTTCATAGTATACTTACTCCAATCGCTAAATTCATCGTTACTTCTCATGTCATGACAAAGCGAAATTTTGATCGCATATTACTTTATCACCACTGTTAGTAAATGTATAACGAAACTATTTCTGCAATACATAATAGATTACAAGTTTAAGTTAACCCTAACCTATGAATCTTCGCACGGTACTAGGCTAGGCGACGGAGTGAGGGGACGCGCAGAGGGGAACTCGACGTTACGAACGCAGACAGAAATATATCTCTGTCTCAACATGTTGGCGGCAATCTCCACTCATTGCGCGAATGGCTATTCCCCAATCAAGCTGTGTTTTCGGGAATTATACCAAGAGGAAATCTTGAAACTATATAGTCGATTGCGCATGCGCTAGATAATCCAATTTTATTGGTCGGTGAGATTGCCCGCGATGATATTTTAACCTACAAGACATGGGTGCCAATATGGACGGAGGGTAGAGAGAAGGAGTACGTACCAGTCAAGCTCTGGCGCGTGAAATAGTACATCGAGGTTACGTTGTTTTTTTTATTCTAATTTAATTTCTACTGTATTAAATAAACCACCTAGCTGCTTGTTTCTTACGAGCACCCATCATTTACAATTAGACCTCTGGGTTTTCAATTGTAATTGGAAAAAACAAATGAACCGATACATCGAATCGTAGCGAGCTATCAGCTGTTCGGAATAAATCTCGTGCTGACTCTCGCTATGTTCATTCTAAATTCCTCTTCTTTCGAAATGATGAAGTTTTTAAGCAATCAGTTTTCAGATGAATGATGGATCTCTGTCACCTGTTTCGCCGAATTTTGGATTTCACAATCATTTTGCCTTAAACAGTCTTGAAAGTAGGCCACCTTTGCGTCGAGGCACAGAGACGAGAGAATTTCTTATTATCATTCTGAGAAAACCATTCCCCAAACACATTCTTCATCTCAAAGTTAGAACCAAGGCCAATAAAATCGCATGAATAACTACTGGGAAAAATCGACCAAGCAAATGCACTGAACAGCGTATATTGGAGGCGGGAAAAACGATCGTCGTCATATGTTTACGCTCTCCCATGATGCTGTCTCGCTCCTCTGTCGCGCAAGAAACCGAAGAACACCCTTGAGTGATGATTCACTTTTGCAGTAATCCTATATAGAAGATGAGAGCCCTAAACTTACCTAAATAAACTTACTCGAAGTTCGGAACTATCTGTTCAAATAAATTTCAAAGGTAATACTTGTATAAGTCGAGACATATCTGCAATGTCCACTTCATAAAAATCCATATAGTCTACCAAGTGTATAGAAATATATATTTATGCGAACGCCGTGTAAAATTCAAAATTCATATTATAAACATTGTTCTTAAAAATACAATTTCTTAAAGTATTTACTATCAACAAGTACACATTAGGAAATAAGACACGAAACAAATTTGTTTAATCCTATATTGATGCGCTAGCAACAAAACTGTAATTGTGTAATCTTACGAATTACATTTAATGCGCAAAAAACAATAAACAAAAATCATAATATTCAAAACTTACAATTATTCCCATAATTAAATAATAGTAAACAGTACTTTTGTTTGCATTAGTTTAGATTTCATGAAAAAAATTTCAGAATAAACAACTTTCAATTGGAAATGAATATTTTTTCTAATTTACCAAATTGCTCAAACTTCTTATGGAAATATTCAACATGATGAATGATACTGATGTAACACGGTCCAAGTCGGTTGTAAAATATTCTGAGAAATCATCCGTCGCATACTAAATTTGAAAATAGAATTGATTCGAGGTTTGAATGAACTTTGTCACACATTTTAAAATGGGATACTTAAAGAAACAACGGTATTTGTTGTCATGCGAAATCATCGAACGAATCATTTCATGATTACGAATATTCCAACGGCTAGACATATGTTCTTTACTTAAAAATTATAATATTCTCTATATAATATGCCAGTACTCTTTGGGATACTTGGCAACATAAATCTCGATTACCTATTGATTTTGTCATTAGATATATGCATAGTCAATCTGTTATAAATGTTATTATACTTCTCAGTACTCAGTGACCTTTACCATCTAAATAATTTTTTATTAACGTTTGACATTCCGCAGAACACCAGTGCTGGATCAACAGATAACCTTCAGATTCCAACGCAGCATCTAACTTCTTACGTAAGCTATGCCGCAGCAATGTTTTCGTTGCTTCCATTGACTGTAACAAATACATCGATTATTATACACTGTGTCAATTATTTTAAATGCAATTGACTCACAATCCAAGAATCAGTTGTCAACATTTTCCTGTTTCTTTCATATTAGAAAACTGAAGACAATTTATGGCAATTATATGGCAACCAAAGAACTATTAATGTACCAAAAGTTATTCAAGGGAGATACATCTGTCTGGGAATTTTAGAGAAATCATCTTCTTTATTAGATATAATGATAGCCCCGACACCTCTAGCTACATTCAAAGGTCTGAAAAATTGTCGAAAAACCGAGAATTACGGAAGATATACCGGAAAATGTTGAGGAATGCGCCAGTACACTCGTTCGGCAGCTGGCAGCAGCCTTAAGAATGATCTACAGCTACGGTAATCTTTGACGACGCTTGATCATTTCTAACACTTTACAGTGACATCTATGATGAGCGAGAAGCTACAACTAGAAAGTCTTCAATCTTTGACTACAATTTCGATTTATTTTGGTTGGAAATAGGCAACGACGTTGACAATCTTTTTCTCGAAATTACGTTTTTACGCATCACCGTCCCCATCATTACTCACAGGCCAAGGCCTCTAGAAGGATGAAATTTGCACACAAGCTTGAAAATACCCTTTTCTACAATATAAATCACTTGCAACACAGTGCAATTTCTGTAACGGTTTTTATAAGCAAAATAATACCCGATTTTTTGCGAAAAATCATGAAAATATTTACCCCATATCTTTACTGACTGTTTTTTTTCTTTGAATTAATGAGACTGGTTCACATCTAGACTACACCCACATAGATTACAAGGCTGGGACGATTATTATTTTTTAGGTCCTAGTCCAGCCAGCAGGCAATGCGTGAGAAACATGCGCTACTTGCATGAGCTGTAACTGCTGTATTTGTTGATAGTTTATTCATTTTTGTTCTTCAAAATGTGCGTCTTGTACTTAATAAAATTGTATCAAAACATCGCATTGTTTGTTGACTTATTTCAGTTTTAATATTATCCGAAAAAAACATGATCGTTTTCGGGGTTTCCGACACATTACTGTAGCCCCTTAGACTCGATTTAAAGGCTTACATAGACCATGACAACAAACGTCTAAACCTACGTTTGGGAATGTATTAATTATGAAATGATAAAAGCTGAACTATTTTTCTTGGCACTATGCTCTACACTGAGAAATAATTCAACTAGTATGTCATTTTCCCGTAGATGTGTATATGATCGCTCTTTTACCTGAGAGGAATGCTCGCTCATGGCTCGCAAGGAAGGTATCAATTCTCCCTGGAAACGGTCCGGCCATAGAACTCGAGTGACGAGACCTGCTCTCAGTGCTTCGCTAGCAGTCAAAGTCCGTCCACCAAGCAGAAGCTCGCTTGTCTACAATAAAATAGAATAAAAAAAATTGGGAAAATCCTTAACAGGACGAAAATTCTTATTAATGTTTTATAATCTTCTACTGGTCCATACGGAAATGCTCGCAAAAGAATATAGAAATAAGACAACGGTACTTACAATAGTATTTCCGATTGTTTGAGACAGAGTTAGGATAGCTGCACCTTCAGGAATTTGACCTAACTGCCCATAAGGTGTACTAAATGTCGCTTTGTCGCTGGCAATCACTAGGTCAAATAATGGTAACATCGTTACACCCAAACCAACAGCTGCTCCTTGAATCCCTGCCACTATGGGCTTATTGAAATTAGCTAAGGTTTTGATGAATTCCCTGAAACCAAACAGTAGAAGATTCTAGACGGTCAATAATCAAAATTGATATAGGTAGTGGTCAAAATAGGAACAATTTATTCTATTTTGAAAATTCTTCACTTAGTGCATCGATGGCTCAAGTTTTTTTATGTATTGTAAAACGGTCATTGAATCACTTTCAACAAATACACTAACATTATATTTGAGCAGTGTCAAATTCCGACAATGAATGATACTTCTCTATTGACTAAAATCCCCAAGCATAACATCTCGAAAAACTGTTGCAGACTCGACCCACTCTCATTCTGAACATCCCGAGGGGTTCATCATTTAAGAAATCCAGTGTACACCCCTCCATGAATCTTGTAAATTCTTTTGAAATCTTTAAAATCTCATGAAATCATTTTGAATCATAGAAATATCACAAAATCAATTTAAATCTTTGAAGTAATTGAAATCTCTTGATATCTTTGAAACCTCGGAAGCTTGAAATCAGTTATATACATCAAAATCTATGAGTGATTAACCCCTCTGAGCATCCCTAACGTTTATAATATCCGTATAGAAAAGTGAATGGGTTGAAATTTCGATTCATATGAAATTCTGGCTGGTCTAAAAGTCAGCTGACAATGAGCTTGAAGCCTCTGGGATCACAGGTTCCAAGAAACAATTCAGTACATTTTTTTACAATGGGAAAATTAGGCTTTTCGCTAGAATTCATCGCCCTCTTTCTTTTCTTAGTAAAAAAAAAAGTGATAGAGCTCTGAAGATTTGGAACTTGCCAGATTTGCAAAACTCAGTGAATGTTAAAAAAAAATTTTTTAAATACTAAAATACAAAAATATAAAAATTACACAAAATTCAAAATTGATGCCAAAAAGCGGTCGAACTGCCACCATTTAAGTAACTTTATTTGCCTACTGCAAGGAGCCGCTACAAAACTTGGATACCTTTGAAGGATTAAATTTCTTTGAGAGCATAGTAATACTTTTTAATCCGTAGTAATTTGCAGCCCTTGGACTTGAATTTTGCTGTAAAACGAGTTCCATGATTCAAAACAGAAAGCACTAATTCTGAATATCCATTTTCAATTTGATTAAGTATTTTACGATAATCTCTAAGAGGATGCACATCGAGTACTGCTGGTTCCCCAAGATAAGCTCTATGTTAACTAATTAAAAGAATACGAACTTGACTGCATTAGCCATCTCTTCAGCAATCATTCGACGCTCTTCCTTGTTATCATGTATTAGATTTGATATATCCAAGCCTTCGCAAAAACTGGTACCTGTCGAAGTTAAAAGCACTACGCGACATCCTTCGTCCCTCCTCAGTAATAATAACGCTTCACGTAGTTCGTGCATTATCTGCAAAATAAAAACATATGTAAATAAATAATTATAACAGAATTCAAACAGCATTGTAATTACTAGACTGTGAGATATACAAGGTGGTTCATTTTGATCGCCCCAGGCAAATATCTCAAACTACAAAACTACAAAACTTGGAGGGTTTTGAGGGGGAAAGATAATACTGGTGTGTGTTGACTTGTGGATTTCGCCACTTTCGAGATTTCGCAAGTAACTTCGGATTTCAGATAGGGAACACATATTTTGCTTAGGAGCAGCTGATAGAAAGATCGAAGATCAAATCAGAAATATTTTGCAAAAAAATTTTATTTAATTCAATTTTTTTTTTCGCACATTCACACTTCCAAATATTGAATTCGGTCAAAAAAAAACTTCAGCGAGGGTAATAAACAATGTACATGTGAGAGAGCTAGGGACAGAAAAAATAAGAAAAAAAAAAAAAATTAAATTAAATTAAATTTTGTTTGCAAATTATTTTTCTTCCAATTTTTTTTTAATTTCGTATTTGAATTGGTCTTTAATTTTGCTACAGCTGCTCCTAACAAAAATATGTGTTCCTTATCTAAAATCCGGAATTACAAGCGAAATCCACAAGTCAACACATACCAGTACTATCTTTCCCCCTCGAAACCCTCCAGGTTTTGTATGAAACTTTTTCTTGTATAACTTTTAGTTTTTGAGATATTCGCCTGGGGCGATTAAAATGGACCACCCTGTATAGTGCAGTAGTTCTCTTAGAAAAATATACCAATAACTCATTTCATGATTAAAGAGGGTATGTACACATTGGACCTAATATTTTTCTAAATCACAACAAATATTCTGTTGGCTCTGTTTTCTTTACGTCTGATTACTTGTATTTTCAGTCATAACTTGAAATGATATGAGGTTTTATGGACTACATTTTACACAGATTTAGTCTGTCGGAAAATGGCGCATCGTTGGTCGACACTTTTTGGAATTCAGTACGAATATTTCTGAATGATGTAATTTCGAGGCAAACAATAAAATATAAAGGTGAGGTCAGTCTTCTATTGTTCTTAACACAAAACTCACCAAATATCATTGGTTCGGCTCAAAATTACCTGAATGTAAAATATCGCCACCAAATTTCAAAAAGTCTTGATGAGCAATGCTACCTGTACCCTAGGTCAACTAGTTTTTCTTCGGGGCAATCAATGTATGTAACGCGAAGATCATAAAATCACAAATAATTTAAAAATATGTCTAACAGTAGTAATCAGTTGCGAAAGACCCGGGTCGGTCGAATATAGGATCACAGCGTATCAGTGATTTGAAAAAAATGATATCCAAGGTGTATACATATAGCCCTTTCAGTGTCAGCTCCTGCCTTATTGCGCAACAGTATAGTGCAGTGGATTTCAGTGATAAAATCTTCTTACTAGTATTTTATTTGAAGTAGGCAATATAATATACATTCGAGCTGTTGCACTAGAACGAGCTAGGTGTAAAAAAAGGGACCATTGATGAAGAACGTTAATTTTGTAAAAAAAAAACCTGGTTCTTTCTGAAAATTGTTCAAAGGTACCCTCGTCTTCCCTGCCCATATCTTTATTCAATAGGATTTCATTTCGTGATTGAGAGTCAGTGCTATGGATTGTAGGGTGAATAGTTGCATCAATAATGTCTACCTGGAGTGTGATTCCATTCTTCAATTTGGTAGAAGATGGAGTAAGTATTAATTGAACAATGTTGCCGTGCCGGCGTAGGTTGATTTCTTTGTTGCTAAACTGATCTAGCTCGTCAGGTGGTGATCTTTCACTCGTCTTGGATGCAATTGAAGGTGCTGCAGAAAGAAGAGATGTGAGACATGTGAGACATGAAAGTGAGGAACAAATATGTACAGATAAATATAGTCTCACCATCGGGATACAAACAGTGCAATTGTCACTGTAAGGAAGCTTGTAAATTGCTGGGAACTGTGAGGCTTTGAGGGGGTATATAAGGTATCAGGATTCAGAAGCAGATAACGCTTTGTGGGAAAAATATGGAAGAAATGTAATTGTCTTTGAGGGTTGAAACAATAATACAAAAAAAAATGGATCAAATTCGAGATAGTGAGGGTCAAATGTTGATCATGTTGGCATGGAATACCGGATGCTTTATATACAGGGTGAATTTTTTACGTCTACCTACTTGGAATAGAGCTGAGGTAGCTAAGAGGGCGAATTGGCAATTGTTTTATTAGCTAGGGTTCCATACTTGGCTGTCAAGGCAACCAATTACTGATTCGGCCTCTTGCCCACCTGAACTCTACTCTGACTGAGTAAACGTAAAAAATTTACACTATATATGTACCCACCCACCCAGATATACCCACTTAATATCTTACTGGCAATCTCAACTTGGCTTGAAAACTTGTTGCAAAAATATCACGTTTTCTATGGTCGCACCCACGGTCGCACCATAGCAAAACTTCGAAAACAAAAAACTGCTGCAACAAATGATATCGGAGACAGCAGCATTCATTACAAAAGGCCTATGAATCTGTTTCTTGAGCCTGCAATATCCGGAACGTTGGCTAATTTATTAATATCATATGTTTCTTGTGAAAAATGATGGCTCTTGATTAAAATAGAATTATCGAAAGCATTCAACATTGAAAAGGTCATGCGCAGGAAATTTAAACATATTCCAAAGGTTTATTAATTCAGAAACTAGCCATGATTGATTCGACACGACTCATTTTTCACCAATCCTAATTACCCAATTCAGAGAGAAAAAAGTATTATACAACTTCCCTATTGTGTTTCACGGGTTGAAAAATGGTTGAAGATTATACATGGGGAAAAAAAAAGGCTGTTCCATAGATATGTAAGCTAGTATTGAAAAAAAAATACCTACTTCTTAGCTTGCGGTTAACAGTTGTACTTCCAGACTGACCAGCAGTTCCGTCAACATTTGAAAGTGCGGAAGCTGCCTCAGCTAAACAGGCAGAAAGTTTATCCTCCTCAATAATCTCCATCTCGATATCGGCGATATCCTTTGCTCTGCTTCCCGCCGCTTTCGTTTTTGTTCCCTTCTTGGTTTTCAGGATTTCTTTTTCCACAGGTGTCCCATTTGATCTGGTTGTTATTTTACTGCCTGCCCCATTGCTGCTAGATTTACCAGCATCAATATTTTCGTTGTTCTTACTCGTTTTTTCACCGCTTTTGCTGTCTGTACGCAAGCTTGGACGGGTCCCTACGACACCTTTTTCATTATATATGATGCTATCGGTGTCGGCAGTATCAGTTGACCTTTTCCTGTTCACTCCGTTCTTTTTCCCCGTTGATACGATTTCGGAAAATTGTTTGTTCTTTTCATTCTGCGAATATCGCCGCCTTGCGGACCTTGTTACATGAGCTGGCCCTTCCTCTGATCCACTAGGTTCCATTTGCTTCTCTGTTCCGTCGATACTTGCTCTCGGACTTCCCGAAGTACTCGAAAACGAGCTTGAGGAATGCCTTCTAACGATGACTGATGCATCGGCCGCGTTTCTTATCTTTGCCGGAAAGCCGATGTCAGGATTTGAAGATATCGACGACCGGGTTGATTTTATCCGCTCATTTTCTCTGTTCTCATTCTCCGGCGTGTTAATATTTGTTCCAGTTCGTTTAGACCTTGATGATATTTTAGTAGGACTTCCTACGGGAGTGCGAAGTCTCAATACAGCATTCCGCACTAGTTTCGTTCTAATTTTAAGTTCGCGTTGCACCTTATGTAGATCCATCACTTTCGTTTGTGACTTTGTGATAGGAACCAGGCGTTTTCTCTCAGGCTGTTCAACGTCGTACAACAAGTTAACTACACCCTCATCCTGAAGCAATTTGTCAATTTCGTTTGACTTTTTCTTGGGTTTAATATCGCTCGAAGGAACATCCAGCAGCCGCTTCTGTACCTTTTGTTTCATAGTGCTCCTGTACTTCTTTTGGGAAGAGCTGAATTTTGATTTCATATGAACAGTCTTTGGGTTTGTAACATTGGCCGATGATTTTTGACCAATTAGTTTCTTTACCGGCATGTTACGCTTGACAATATTCTGAGACAATTTCCCACCAATTTTCGAAACTTTGGTCTGATATATTCGATTTTTCGACGGTCCAATTTTCGATAGAATATTTCTGCCTGCAAGCTTAGGCTCTACCTTAACTGGCTCACTTTCTTCTGGGTTCTCATCTAGTTCGAGAGGTTCCTGAAGAGGCTCGTCATCCACAATTTCAATCTTAGAAGATTTCTTCAGCTCTACCACCTTTCCTTTGTACACCTTTTGCTTCTTCGTCCAATTTTGCTCATGCTCGCGAGCTTTTTCCGTCGGCTTTCGCTTTCTGCCGGATCTGGACTCCTCCATGTGAGCATCTTCCGGCTCTATGTCCATTTCCTCAGGTTTTATCCCCACATTGATGCTTGGCAGAGGATCATCTTCATCCGCAGACATAACCAGCACCGCTTCTGACTCTACCTCAGATACGGCGGCTTCTTTAACATCTGGATTCGGCATAGTTTGTTCGACATCCGATGATAATTTACTAGGCGCGGGCTTAAAAGTTCTCCTTTTCTTGATGGCATTCTTTTTGACAGATATCGAAGGAAGTTCGAGGAGCTGCTTCAATGCCAATTCCCTCTCTGTCAACGGATCAAGTTTTCCTGTGACATTAGGGTCCGGGACCGGTTCTGAGCTCTTAGCAACTTCAGGCACCGTATGGGGTTTAAGATTGGACCAATCTGGATCAACGTCGCCTTCTAAAATAGCTAATAATTCTCTGTTATCAGCAGTTTCAATCTTCTCGGCATCATCTATCGCCTTCTCATCGGCTGAATTGTTGCTGTAATTTTCAGACGATACATTAGTCAGCTGAGGTGAACTTTTTTTTCCTGTAATACTGTGGGTAGAAGCAGCGGATAGTTTGCTAGATAAACGTTGGGTGATTTTTTTGACAAATAGAATATCACCGCCCTGCGGAAGCTCGACTTCTTTCTGTTTCTGTTTGATACGCTCTTGCAAAACCTCCGTCACCTCAGCCCTTGATGCAATTTGACTCATCAGATGTCGTCCTGCCATTTTTACTCCGAGTCTAGAAGGCTGAGGTTTTTGTTTAGAGGCTGGCGTATCCTGCATCGGAGAAGCCACGGTTTTAACGAACAGTTTGGGCAAAGTATAGTCTGACTTTAAATCGGTTTCCTTGCGTGGCAAGTTCTCGGCACTTTTGCTGGGCTTCGGTTTACTTTCTAATCCATTTACACGTTCTTTGATGGTGAATTCCGTCTTGTTTCGTGACTTTCTAAGGTTTAGTGTGACTTTGCCCGGCATGGAACTTTTGCTTGAAAATTTGTTGCCATCTTTAGTTAATTTGATATCTTTAATGATCGGCCTATCCTCTGCCAACAAGGTTTTCAGTTCGATTTCAACAGAATCATGAGGATTGCTTGGGTTACTTTTAGATTCACATATATCATCGATATTGTCGTCAATCCAATCGTCGACAATTTCTTGTATTACGCTTCTGTGGATTTCTGTCGGTTTCACCAGATGCCTTAGACTTACCTCCTTGCTTGTCTTCTTGTCTTCAGGTTTTGCTTCGATTTGTATTGCGTCACCAACAATTGCAGCACTTTTTTTATCTGCATTGATAACTTCTACCGATTTATCTTCAGCTTCTGTTTCTGCCGAGCTTTGACTGTTATCCTCGAGATCAGCCTGCGACAACAATATTTCACTGGGTAATTTTTCAATGCTACTGTCACAGTCCTGCGATTGCTCGATTTCTATCTCTTGAATACCCTCTTCGGCTATGTTGATTGTCTCCTCATTTTCAGAGCCGACTTCCAGCATTACCAAATCTTTTGTAACAAAGCCCTCCCTGCCATCTGTACTATCTTGCACTTGGATTTCTACAGAATACGCAGATTTACTTGTCGTTACAATTTCTTCTGCCACGCTCATGGCACTTGGGTCACAAGTTTCGTGTGTTATTACATTTTCTTGAACGTAATCCAAATCTTCCTCAATCTGGTTAGTATTTTCACTATTATCAATGGAAAGACTTGAATATTCCAAATTTTTTGTCTCTTCAGGTTTGATTACATCTGGTATACTTTCCTCGTTGTTTGAATCATCCAAAGTTTCGTGCTGTTCGATAACTTCTGTATCGATATTAGGAGAGTCAGACTGTTCGATGGAAACGTTTTCTAGCAATTGTTCTGCAACTTCAAAACCCGGTTGGCTATTAGTCTCGCAATTCTTGCTCAAGCTGTCTGGTATCATGCTATCGTTATTTATCACGATCGGTGTAATTTCTGTGGTTATCTCCGTGACCACAGGTTCAATTTTCAGGGAATCAACTAAAATATCTGCGGAGCCAGTTCCAATTTCCTCACTCATGTAAGAATTTGGTACATCTATTGGTACGAGTTCATCAGGTTTTACATCATTGATATGGTCCGTTGAGATGTTGATTGGATTCTGCTCAACACCCTCCACTTTTGGTTGGTCCATTTTTTCAGAATCTGATTAACCAAATCACTCATCAAATCGTATGAATTATCCTGAAATTATACCGTTGTTATCAATATTATGCAGATGAAACATGTAATGGCGGAAGGTGAATAACACTATTCACTTCAAATACAAATTGATGAAGGGCAAGTAGTTAATATTCACAGAGACGATCCTGACAAGTATGTACACAAACGCAAGGTTATAGCTTCGTGATAACTAATATTTTCATATCATAATTTTCTTTCATATTCAGGTGCTTTCACGTGTACACATACTCCGGATGTACTAAGTAAAAGAAAGTTGTCTTATGTAATATACAAATTGTAAACTATCTCACTTGTATTAAATTGCACAGTCTTTGTTCATCATTGATAGACATCCATTAAAAGACAATTATAGCATTCAGAATCAGATTCAAGCGTCAGGAGTTTAATTAGAATGGAACTTCCACTGTTACAGGTATACTCCCGAAGATACTTGGCGGTTACATGCTCTGCTCCTGCCTGCAATTCAAGGTACACATTAAAATTAAAATATTATACCGGTCCTGTCTATGTGACGGACGTCAAAAAATATATTACTCCTCATCTTTATATTGTAAATTACGTACATAGTTCTGTATTTTCAATACTGATTCCTCAAACTTTGATTTTATTTTATATAAGCGAAAGCCAAGTATACCCACTTCGTAGATTTATCAAAAGGTATTCAGTCAAGTTATACAGAGAGCTTCAATCTTGTCACAAAATGTTGCATAATAAATTTTCAAAAGATTCCTCAACAACCCTGGCCAAGTTTCTCTATCTGCTGACATCCGTAAAAAAAAAAGCTGGGCGATAGCAGGCAATGAAATTAGCAGAATTTTCGAATAAACCAGCCTATCACTAGATTTTAAACTATAACTGGTTCACATTACTAACCAGCATCGGAATATCGTTCAAACCATAAGTGATTGAGGTTTATCAAAATTCAAGTGTGATTATTATCTTGCAACGGAGATGGACGATATATTAGAAACGGGAAGCAAAATGTTTCATGCCTCTTGATTGTAAGAAGCCTTCAATCGATTGCATGAGCGCTTCGAAGGACCTGACATGTCCATTTTTACAAAACTGTAGGTTATTGCTCATTATTGTTGATAAAATATGAATGCATCAATTTACACATCAAATTTATGACCGTGTGCGACCGTATGAAACGCGAGTATCTTGACAAACCTGGTATAACTATATCACTGTTTCTGGAAAGAATGGATCGACGATAAGAAAGGGTCAGGAATAATGAAGAAGTGTCCTATCTGAAGGCAGGACGATTCAATCCGTCCATTCTGATTGTAAATATTCTCTCAAAGAGCTTTGGTGCTCAGCCATGTTTCAGGTCAGTATAAAATACTCAATGACATTGCCTAACTACTTGTGTAGAATATAACCTTTCATGCAATCGGAACAAAGTCCTACCGAGATAATGGGCTCGAGAATGAATTTGTGTTGATGATTTACAGAGTTTATGGACAATTAGATAACCGGCTAGCTTCAAGCATACAAGAAGATATACAGCAAAGGAACAATAACTGAATAACCTAAAAATCGTTTCTCGCCCACCAACATCAATCCGCTACGAATCGTTCGCCTCGGGAGAAGGTCCAATCATTTAGATCGCGAATTGTTGTTTTCTGACAATTGTTGCCAATTATAAGGATTCCATGTATGAAAAATTTGTCTAATCTCTACTCCTTCTTCTAGTCTCAATACATTATTAATTGTTATACACACGCGCGCACTCAGTTTTGTGCGCGTATACGTATACGGTTTATGCACACGCGCGTGCGCACGGACGTATATGCATGTATGGTATGTGTACAGAGGAAAGAGATAGGTGTCGTATGAGTATACTGACTGATTGCAAGCCTTGGATTATGCAGGAAAAGGTTGGGAGAGTTAGAGGGCACAAATGATGATTGCTTCATAGTTTTAGGCGGTTATCGAGGAGGATAAGCACTGCTGAATGATTATCAGTAAAAATCTTTACACGAAGTTAGTAAGATATAGAAATGGCAGACGAGAAAGCTTACCGCCTCGTAAAATCTTATACGGAGTTGGCAAGGTTTCGTGAAGAATTTGGTAAGATTACATTTATACCGTTTCGCAGCCCAGAAATCCGAGAGTCACGTACAAAACGGTTTATTAATTTGCCAATGTCTCGGTGAAACTTCGATTCAATTATATGTTATCAAATACAAAACATACACGCAATGTTTACATGAACAGAATCGCAGACACTACTCGCGTCAAGTCAGAAACGTATTTCTCAATTGTTTTTTTAGTTCATAAAATAAGTGTTAAATTTATTATGACAGGCACTTCAATCATATTGATTTGTAAGTAATTTCTTATATGTACATTCGTTTTTATAAATTTTACACAATCATATGTACAGCTTCTTTTATCGTAATTCACTACAAATTATGATATCTTTAAAGCGTTATTTTGATGACGTTATACGTTTTCTGATCATTGGTTACAAACTTGATAGAGTGCGGAACTGTTCACATGAACTTGCGAGCGAGCTCATGGGATTGGTCTGCAGTCGTTTGTACACGGTTTTTTATTGGCTCTTAGATTATTTAAGGTCACCTAATAATGCACAATCCTATGTGGCTGGTCGAATGTAACGGAAGGGACCAGTAGTGTAACTTTCTTTCGAAACATGGCTGTAGCTGGGAAACTCCCAGTATGATATTGGTCCGTTCCGTTAGATCCAGCCGATCGTGTCGCCGCGTGTCTAAGGTGGTTTTCCAATTAGAGCACTGTGCGACACAGTACTGCACACTAAGCGATATGGTTGGCTGGATGCGTTAGATCTAACGGAAATGGCCAATCATATCGTTTAGTATGCAGCACTGTGTCGCACAGTGCTCTAATTGGAAAGCGCCCTAGAAACCGCCATACACCATAGAACTTATACTACTGGAAGGGGAATAGCCCATTTGAGTAACGAGTGGAAAATGATGCTCACATGTTGAGACAGAGGCATACCCCTCTCTCCGTAAGACTGCCATAGCAGACTGCCTTGAGTATACGCGTGGGGCAAGGGGAACAGACGTTACGGAGAAAGATAGATGTATACAAAGGTGTATAGCTCTGTCTCAACATGTTGGCGTCAAGTCGACGACGCTATTCCCCTTCCAGTAGTATAAGTTCTATGCCGTACACCCATAAAGCCAACACCGGCCGCATGCAATTGGTCGCCGTCTTTTGTGGACGAATTTCGACTTGGCCTTACGTAACTGCAGACTTTTGGTGACTAGTTCTAGGGGAAGCCGGTCTAGGGAATTCCCTCTGTGACTGAACCCGATACAAAATAATTTCATCTTTTGTAAAATTATCAAACATTGAAAATGCGTTATTAATCACCTACAAACAACCTACAATTGATTGCACACTTGGGAAATTAAATTCCACCAAGAATTATGGTAATAGGTTTGTTCGCTTTACCTACACTTTCTACACTTTTCTTACACTTTTTACACTCGCCCAATAGAAGGTGTAAATTTCTAGTGAAAAGTGTAAAATCTGGTAGAAGTGTAGGAAGTGTAGCTCAAACGAACAAACCTAAGTTCGGCTATCTGCACTTAATTCCCTAGGCGAATTTGTTTTAATTTTTATAAATAAACGGTTGACTATCAAACGTCGCGAATGGATTATCGATCACCTACAAACTACGTAGATTAAGACAAGAATTAACTTGATCGGAGTAGATGCGTGGCTAACTTTATGAAGCTCCGAATGACCACCGCTAGTAATGTCACTGTTTTACCATTGGCTGAGGTGAATATGCAGTAATTTGATGCAACAGGCGTATCTCGTATTTCAATCCGGTGCATGTCTTCGACAAATATTATTTCCATTTCTTAACCTATCCCAATGATTATAAATACAGAATATTTCCATATATCGCATACTATGTGCATACAATCGTTATAATGTCACGTAGTTCGTGCTCATCCCTGGAATTGACATTTGGTGACACGTCATTTTGAGGAGGGTATTATCACTCATCTGGGAACTATGAAATGAAATGACTAATATTTAACACGATCATAGCGAGTTAATATAGTCAGATTTTGAATTAACCGTTTACTAATCATCCTATGTGAGTAATAAGACCCACCACAGATAAAAACTTTATTGGGAGATAAACGAGTTCCCGTCTATCGTATTTCGTTCAACCCAGAACAGTCATTTGATATAACCAACTAGCTATATTCTTTATCAGTTAGAATTATTCTAACATTAAAATACGAGCACTGACTCAAGTCCATTCGACACCAAATAAATAATACTTTTCAACTTCCGTACTTAGGAGACTGATTCACCTGTCAGAAAAATCGACCAAAACATAAAATATGGATAAACTGAGAAAAGCTTTGAGCGGCGATGACCAGTGCGATGAAGAAAGTGGAATCATCACTCAGGTAGCTTTTATGATTTATTATCACTCGAAAAAAAAGTCACAGAGAAAGTAAAAAATGACTAGACAAGGATGTCATTATTGAAAAAATAAATATCTTGATTGTCATTTTTATTACCGCTGCTAGAGACACGTTGATTTTGTGGTAAGTTACATTCAGATATGAGTACAAGCAGATTTTCAGCAGATATGTACCAATATTATATATGCCAAAATAATTTACAATCAATACATAGGGATCATACTGTATGACCTTTTTTTATATAGTCGAAATCAGTCGGAGGTAATTAATGTTAAAAAGAATTCTGGTTATTAGGTAATGGATTCATCGACGCTTAGTTGGTCAACAAGAATAAAGGGATTTGTAATTTGCTTTGTCATTGGTATTCTCTGTTCGTTCCTTGGGTCGTTTGCTTTATTCTTACGCAATGGACTAACAATATTTGCTGTTTTCTACACACTTGGAAACATCATCGCCTTAGCAAGGTACATGTTTGCGTCTCATATATTAGATTCTATGGACAATTTCATTTCTACAATCTCACAATATCACACACTGAATAATCATTGTTGTACCATAAACGATGTGTGACACCTTTAGAAACTATACATTTTATCTCTATGTTGATAACAGCACGTGTTTTTTGATGGGACCAGTTAACCAAATCAAGAAAATGTTTGCAGCCACAAGGGTTATAGCAACATTAATTGTACTTCTCGCTATTGCAATGACTTTAGTATCAGCAATTGCGGTAAGTGATGGAAAACAAGCCAAATTCAAAATGACTTCAAAGCCTAGAAATCAGAAGTGTTGCTTTTACTTTTTTTTTATTCATCATCTCCAACTGTACAGATACAATCTTCCATGTTTGCGCTGTTGCCAAATCTTTTTCACAACTTGCCACAGGCATAATGAAATGATTAAATGAAATGTGTTAATCCGATTTTATTTCATTCACAGCTTCACAAAGCGGGATTAGCGCTTCTGTTCATAATCATACAATCACTGGCTCTGACATGGTATTCCTTGTCGTATATACCATACGCCCGCGATGCCGTGAAGAAAACAGTTAGTTCGTGCATCTCGTGATCATCAAAAAATGGAACAATTTTATTTGTTACGTGTCAAAGTTTAAAAACTCGTCTTATACCAGCTGGATAAACGGTGAATTCCCAATAAAATCTACGGAAGTTATGGACTATGCGATTCACTGTAAGCCGCATTGTTTGAATTATGAAATTATATTATTTTGTCAATTCTATCTAGGAATGTTAACACCATATAATGTTGTAACTTAATCTTAACGAAATGTTTATTGTGGAATTGTGGAGCTTAGCAGTGGTCTGTGGAAACATGTCGGCTCTTTCTGAACTGAACCTTCTTGTTAGACACTCTATAAGCTGTTATGTATTTTTTTGTTACTCTGTCTAAGGACAACCGAGTTCTAAACACAGTCGAGGATACTTGCCTTAAAGTTAAAACGTAAAATGTGATCAAATAACATGCAGCATGTGGAAACTTTTTCATGTTTCATCATCAATTTATTTTTATTATTATACCTTCAATGTATACCTGTAAAAATTAACTACTGCTGCAACTAAACTAACAATGCATACTAGGCAGGGCAGCCCTGGGTAAGATTTACCAGTTAAAGCAGACGAAGTGTGATTGGCAGACTATGGGATCCAGGGATCAAAGTGAAACTAGACTAAAGTATATTCGATGAAGCTGTTTAATCAGAAGTTTTGAAAGCATTTTTGTATCCGAACCATTTATCTGTAAAAGCGTTAAAATGGAACCCGACAATTTGATCTATGACAAAAACTTGCATGATTAAGCAATGCACAAGATCACCAGTTTTTTTGGTCATTTGTACGGTGTTATTCTTTCACAGCAAACAATTTAATGAATTTTCTGAGAATTACCTGTGATTGACAAAACGTAGAGGAGACAGTGTCGGTTTGGTGTCACTTTTACTACATCTTTTATACCGTTAGTTATTTGCACAAAGCTATAGCTACATATAACATAACTGTCGGATTTTGATGGATATACAAGATAAGATATTTTACAAAGTTGGTTGTATTATAATCGGTTGATGTTAATAAACACTTCCAAGCTGAAGAACAAGTTGAAATAATTACACGTCTCCCACGAATTAATACTACGAAACATCCATATCCTCGTTACTCTGGGAATCCCACCCATGAAAACGCCCTTTCAAATTACCGTGTTGGCCCGAGTATATGTAGGTCGACCCCCAATTTTTGACCTCTGATTCAGGACTTTTTTCTTGGATCTGAATATAAGTCGAACTTCGGGAGAAAATTATTATTATTAATCAGAAAAAATTGAAATTCGAATTTTCGATCTTCGAGATCGAGCCCGCGCGCGCGCGCGCGCACAGTACGCGATTATACATTGCATTGCTGAAATATTACGATTATTGGTCGATAACAAAGTTTCCAATCGTTAATGCAAATCCCTTAAAAAGTCTCGAATGTAAGTCGAGCCCGAATATAAGTCGAATATGGTTTTTAAGGGTCAAATCGGTTACCAAAAACTTCGACCTATACTCATCCCAATACGGTATTTCTTTTCGAAAATAGTCTTGTTCTTCCGCAATTGCGGAATTTTATGTCTCCTTGAAGGAACGGACCACGTATGATGGAAAGTATAAAACTATTATCTATCCTAATTGTTTTACAACTCACATTATTCTTGTAATAGAATGAGATAAGAGCTTCATTGTTGCGTCTTTGCTGTTGATTTTTTTGCTCAATTTCGTGTTCGGATGTGGATTCACTTATCTCCTTTTCATTTTTCAGAATAAATTAAAATCAATATTTTATTTGTTCAGTTGCAATCAAAGTTGCCTGTCAGTAACGAAATCGTTGAACAGTCAATTCAAATCTTTTCAAACGTGAAACTTTATAACCAATGTCGCATAGTAGTTGATTTAACAATTATAAATTCCCATCATCAAATCCTCGTTCGAAACTTCCAGGACACACTTACTCTCGTCACAAATTTGAATTCACCCCGAAATGAAACTCGACATTTGATCTGCTCGTCGTCGACCTATCCACGTGCGAATAAAATATTAGACAATGGAGCGAGACTTCGACTTGCAATGTCAAGATTGGATCAGGATTGGATCGATGATTTTTATCAATATGGAAAAATTATATTTGGAACAATAAAAGCGCAGAAATGCCATCCTAAGAGCATATAAATATACAATGGAGGAAGCATGGTATATCGTTTTCCATCAGTGGGGAACGGCGCAGAGACAAACATAGCAAGAGTATATTTTCTCTGTCTTGCAGACTCTGTTTGGTCTATACATTTTAGTCACGTGACTTGTTAGATTTTTGCCGAGCAAGTCGCGTTGCCCCGTGCAACTATTTTACGTGGTAGTTTGCTGCATGGTAAATATAGGTATATTGTTTAGTCGCGAATAAACGTGCGTTCCTTCACTTTATAAGATGTGTTTGTTTTATTTCAATCTCATTTTTGAATATCAATGAAAAGCAGAATATGTACCATATCTATAGATTACCGTAAGATTACACCCAAGGATGATTTTTTTTACATTCGAATACCTAATTCGTTGAATTTAAGAATTAGTCAAATTGTTTGCAATAATTTTGTTGAAAAATTATTTCCCATTGCCATCACAAGTTATGCACTATTTGTCCGTACAAATAATATGCAAACTTTTTTTCTCGTGCTTGTGGATCTGCTGGCGCGGGCACCTGATTATTATGTTATGCTCTTGGCATAGAAAAAGAGAATTATTCAAAAATTCACAAAATTTTGTAGAATTGTCAGCCCACTATGATTCTGGTCTTCAAAATTTCGTTATTTCCGACAGGTTTTTTTTTTGCCACCCGTGCTAGGGGGAGGGGGGTATACTTTTTTGAAAAAGCTTGACGCAAAAAATTCAATACAAATTGTCGTGAACAGTACAGTTCAAATCGAGAATATTTTATATCAGATATATTTTCTCTCCAGAATAAGCTATCACTGGGAGAAAAAATATTAAAATTTTCACATTTTTAAGAGAAGAAAATTTTCCAAATTCCGTAAATAAAAAACCAAAGCTCTAATTAAAAAATACTTTGGCATGTATGTTTTGTCCTGAAATAGAACAAAAAAAATCTGAAGTAAACCGTTGACCCATCGGTTAAACCGTTCCCGTTTTGACAGAGAATGCCCCATAATATGCTCTAATCGTAAGTTGCGATCTTATAGCTGACGCCATCTGTGACTAGCTACGCATCGCTGCAATGAGGAATTTTCTATTCGGACGGTACTGTAGCATCCTTCTGCAATGGGATCGATAACATAATCATATATTTCCACCTTGTATTCCTTCCCATGATACCTTGGCAGCAGTTTGTTATGAAACATATTCAAATATCGGCATATCATCATCGTATGTGTGGTATTATTCCTCTGACAGAGCCTGTTGTCCAGAATACAATTAATTTGAAAAGATACGTTGAACCCTCGAACTGGCCAATGGGTTTTCGTATAAACGGAACTAACCAATCGTCAATCAGTAAACATCTCCCTTCCCAAGTATAGCGTGATCCGATTGGCGGACAGTAGGGATTTAGCCTCTGATTTCAGTAAGGTAAATCCGGTTGATTCCGGTCTCTTCGATAAACACAAGAGAACAGCAACAGGTTCACAGAGGACGTACTACATACACATTGCATACCTCTGCAACATCCGAATCTTCAAATATCCGAGTCATTAACTTATTGGTCAAGTATCCGAGTAGGTAGCCGGCCATTGCGTTACGAACGGTTTAGAATTGTCGCGCGGGCCCGCGATAATACAACAAGTTTCCATATCAGAATAATCCAACGTGCATCACGTTTACCTGTGGCAAGTATAATCCTCTTCATGTTCCAGTCCTTGTTAGCTGAAGTATGAATTCAACAACCCGTCAGTTTTCTTTCAACCGTCACTCTTGCCCCCTCCTGAACGCCGCATGACAAATTTAAACGGCGGTGGGTCATTTTAAAACTTAAATTATATTTAAAAATAACCTTATCTTTTCACAGAAAATGCCAGCGCCAGAAGCAAATGCACCCGGGCGCCTGTCCAAGTTCAAGAATACTAGTAAGCACGAAGTACGTATATTTGAATCATCTTTCTTCTCTTCTTTACATCTATTCCTTAATTTTGGTTCACAGCAATTCAAATCATATCTGACAATGTGAACTACTTTATGAACTTACCTTGTAACACTGAACACAACACCCTTTGTAATACGTCGATGTGATTTGAAGAAGAATATGAATTTACTATGAAACTAGATCGATTCACGGCTTCCGACATGCTAATGCGCCCAATTTGCAACTATTTCTGAAAACCAGTTTCATTCATTACTTCCAAATGAGGACATCAAACTCATCTTACAATTAGTTTTGGTTATTCTCATATGACATATCTGGTTCATCAAATATATGCCTTTGTACATAAATCCTCTTCTTTCTTCTTCTTAGTCAGTATGATAAGTGTCTACACGGATATTGTAAATGTTGATACAAGAGTATCGAGTGAGGTGAGAGTACAGCTGAGATCTCAAAATGATTGGAATTGCATTATATTCAAAAGATATATTGTCCAAATTGAAGGCAGGAGTCTAGTGTCAAAGGTTGTGCGTTATGTCCAATAAATAGAGAATCAGTCATCTTGCGGTAGTTGAAGTTGTTTTTTTTTTTTCTTGAATCCATAATTTTATGGCAATAATAAGTAAATACCAAAACAGTGAGAAACATGCTGTTTAATTATTGAACGAATGAATCTTATTCTTGGAAAATCGAATATGATTTTTTTTTCCCAAAGGATGCGCGAAGGAGGCGAAACGAGGTTTCAGTTGAGCTGCGTAAGGCACGCAAAGACGATCAGCTGTTCAAACGTCGTAATATAAATGTTGAAGATCAGCCTCAAAGTCCCCCGGGGGATGAAAGTATAACCGTTACCACTATGAGTGTAGAGGACATCATTATCGGTATGAATTCAAACGAAGAGACTGTTCAACTTCAGGCCACACAGGCCTGCCGCAAGATGTTAAGCAGAGAGAAAAGCCCTCCTATTGATAACATGATTCGCCAAGGAATAGTTCCACGTTGCGTAGAGTTTCTCAGCCATAATCAGAAGTGAGTTCATTTAAGACATGTTCGTTATTACTCTTTCTCGCAAAGAAACAAAAAATGAATGCTGCTTCTTTTGTTACACTTAACCATTATCAAGGGTGTGTAGGCCAGATGAAAACCTGGTTTATTAATCTTTAGTATGAAGGAACGGATATTTCTGCTACCTAAGAAAATATAAAGATTTATAATCAAGTGATGAATCCTGAAAATACTAACGCTCACGAAAAATTGTAAAATAAAAAGTTTACGAGTACATGCTATAAAACAGTTGAAATTCTATCTTTTCCGTCCGATTTTGGAATTTCATGGCTTATTTTACTCTGTGATAAAATCTTTTCAAACCCACTGAACAAAGTTTCCAAGGACGCACTTGTATTTGAGCACAAAATGCAGATCTTCACAACAGGAATGCATTATAGGATTCAGATGACTAGATACTATCACATTTTCAACTTATATAAAAGTGTATTTTTCAAAACTTGTTTCAGTAGATTCAGAGATTTCATCATTTAGTAGACGAAGCCATGAAATTTCAACATCGGCCAGAAATTGAAAAATGTTAACTATTTTTTAGCATCAACTTGTTAACTTTTCATTTTTTACAATTACTCATCATTGTTGATATTTTCAAGATTTGTCACTTGATTACAAATCTTTATATTTTCTCAGGTAGCGGAAATATCCTTTCCTTGATATTGACCATTAATTTTTCACATTTATGTGATCAGAGAATAGTGAACCAGGTTTTCGGCTGTCTCATTGTTTTAAAGCAGATTGTACCGCCCATACATCCTTAAATTTATCCAAAATTTTTTATACCATTCCTGGAATTTTGCACCATTTGAATTGGAGTTCAGAAGAATTTTTGTCAAATTTTGAAAACATTGATCAACCTTTTTTTTTCACCTGTCGTATTAATTTGAAAAAATAATTCTGCCTTCAGAAGAAGCTCTTCATTCTTGTTGCAATCTCTCTTTTAGTCCGGCGCTCCAATTCGAAGCTGCTTGGGCTCTGACTAACGTGGCCTCTGGTACATCAGAACAAACCAACGTAGTAATAAAACACGGCGCGATCCCCCGGCTCACGGCTCTGCTGAGATCCCCATCTGCAAATGTAGCTGAGCAGGCGGTATGGGCTCTTGGAAATATTGCCGGCGACGGACACGCTGCTCGGGACCTTGTTCTTGCTCACAATGCTCTGCCGCTACTTTTGGAATTAATCAAGCCTGATACTCAAGTGAGTATCATTACCGATAGTGGAAGTCATCGCGCCTTTCAGTAATGACTTGTGAATAATTTCGAAAAAATTTTTGCTGCCCAGGAATGTCCAGTTTTGCGAGATGCGTTTGGTCAGTTTATACTCTTGATTGCAGGTAACATTCGCTCGCAATATTGTCTGGACATTGTCAAATTTATGTCGCAATAAGAATCCACCACCAGAATTTGACAGCGTAAAGGCTTGTCTGCCAGTGTTGAATCGACTTCTCAGTTATCCGGACGATGAGATATTGGGTGAGTAATGATTAAAATAATCGCCAGATCTTATTTTTAACCGATAAAAAATGAATGTGATAATTATATGAGGTAATATGGTCACTTTATAATAATTGATTGGCACAATCGCAGGAATGGCATTGCGTGAGATGGTCGCATCGCAATAGGATCGCCATCCCCAGCAGCATCCGTGACAACCCAAATGTAATTTGACAAAAGTATTATTATTAACAAAAACTGAGATATTGTGCTTGGCTTTTGTTTATAACATTGTTTGAGATGTGTCACTCTGTTTATTCATCTTCAAAAAAACAAAACATTTTGGAACTTGATTCAAGTCTTGCCTGCTTGCGATTGTAAAACCCGTAGTAGTCCAGTCATTATATACATTTGAGAACGCAAATGAACCGAGAGGCTGATTTTTAGATATTGTGTAGGGGGGGCTTAGAAAAGCCTAACTTGAAATTGTCGACCAAGATTTCCTATGAGCTATCTCTGCCATCTTGAAAAAATGGGTAAATTTTGTTTTTTTTCACGATAACTCGGCTCTACGTCATGATACGAAAATTGCGATTATATACTTTTTTGTTCTTTTTTTTACGCTCTACAATTTAGGTCCTATGCATTTTTCACTTACCATTGATCGTTCTTGAGATATCGAAAGAGACAGAAACCAAAAAATGGAGAGATTGAAGCTGGTTTTTTATTGTTTTCTACTTTCTCGTCGATGGATCAAGAGACGCGGGTGTCTCGACGCTCAAATGATAATACTGAATAATAACTAAATAATAATCTAATTTTGTTTAAGATTTAAAGTTGTGAGAATTCGAAGTCTGTAATAATTTTTGTCTAAAAAAAAAAAAAAAAGCATTGTAGGTATTAGCATGCTCTACAAGTTTGATAATAGACTTTTTTCGATATGTATCATGAGAAAGGAGAAAACAATGTAAAACCAGTTTCAATCTCTAAATTGTAGAGCGTAAAAAAAGCAACAAAAAAGTATATAATCGCAATTTTCGTATCATGACGGAGAGCCGAGTTATCGCAAAAAAACAAAATATACCCCTTCATCAAGCTGGCGGAGAAAGTTCCTAGGAAATCTTGGTCGCCAATTTCAAGTTAAGATTTTCTAAGCCCCCCCTACACAATATCTAAAAATCAGCCTTCTCGGTTCATTTGCATTTATTTGCCTTTTTGTCGAACATAATGACTGGACTAGTAGATAAAGGCATTTCATGAGTTCATGATGTAGGTCGATCTTCCTCCCCATCAAATACTAGTCCTTCATTAATATCACATTAGCGAAAGAGACGATCTGAAAGCCAAGAGGTATAATATTTACTCATGTTCTCACTTGCCCCAAAACGGCTGAAAACACAATAATAAACAAACATTAAAAAAATTAAAAACCTGAAAGCGAAAACTCTCATATGTTGCAACCTTTCGGCTTTGATCTTTCGCGAATGTACATTTCGCAAAGCTATAGGTCGTATCTCTGGTTGGCAGATACGACCTCTGACTCAGATTTTTTGAAAATTTACACTTGTTCAGGGTAGAAGGTCGCATCTGCCAACTAATTATTCCATCATCAAAAACTTTGATTTCGAAGATTTGTCAGGTACGACCTTTTGGATTCAATTTCCTGGAAAAACACATTTGGTAATCCAAAAGGTCGTACCTGCCAGTATTTGCGGCCTTCTGCTTTCAACTAACCAATTATTATATTTCAATGTTACTGAACATATTCGTTTCTACGTCACTACAGAAAAAATAAAATGAAAAGAAATATGACCTTTTGGCTTGTGTTTATGGCATTAGTCACGCAATATCAATCGCTTTCCAACGCAATTTCTTATACTTTGCAGATTTCATGGCTATACCAGTCAATTCCTTATCAATTATACACACGTAACATTTGAACCGTAGTGAAGTTGACATACGGTAGCAAAAGTGCTATATGTTATTTAAACCAGCTTTCTCGTTCTAATTTTACAACACCATGCTGTGTATGTGCCCAAATCGATACGACAACATTTTTAAATACCTATTCTCATGTCAATTTCTGTTGACCGCCATCAAAATCTCAAGATTGTTGCACATTGATCTCCGCGTGACAAGGCTCTTTGCTATGTCTAGCTTCCTGAGGCTGTTATCTTAAATCAACCTCAAGAGCCTGACTGAATTTAAATAACTACTTGAAAATTTGTTTAAAACTCAAATGATTATTCTTTCTAATAGCCACAATAATTTGGCAGACTGCTCGAAATAATAAGATGAACCAAGGATTTCTGATTTTCGTTTAAACTAATTGGAAGAAAAAAACTGCATAACTGTTCAGACTTCGTCTAGTTTTTTTAGGAACTAAAGTTTATGTATTCTGCTAAAGCATACCAACTCACTTGACTGAATTCTCTCTGAAATATTTGATTGAATCATAATCATTTGCCTTTCGTTTTTTTCATATATTCTGATTCAAAAACGAAATCTTATTCCTCTTGGCTATGCCTAGATGCTTTTTTGAAATTATTTACTACTCTAATGTTTAAAAATCCGATTCAGAATATATAAAAACATCTCATAAGATTGAATGCATTCCAGATCGCTGAATACTTTTTTTATACCAAAGTCTTCAAAAGAAATTCACTTGATCCGGGATGCATTTGTGGCCTGATTACCAGTCGATAGGTCAGATCACGTTGATTTTATAAATGCATTTGTGGAAACTGGAGTCTGCCGCTGTCCCATTCAATCCTTTAATTGTTGTACTTCGATATTTTCAGAATCGCACTGTCACTTGTGGCGTGTTTAAACAGTACAAAGCATTAACCACTGCAGCATATCTTGCTCTTCACAGCTAATACAGTTGATGAATTATCGCGTGTCCTATGGTGTAAGTTCGTATCAGCCAATCTACGACCTTTTACCATTAGTTTTTTTTTATTTCTAATTTCAATTGTGTTTTGAGTATTTTTTTAGCAAATGGTACAGAAAAAAAATTCCACCTCTTACCACTGATAAATGTGGTGAAAAAAAAGTTTCTCTTGAAAGGGTGTATCCGCCAAACATGCATGCGATCTTGAAGCGGTCAAATTGGAAAAAAAATGGAAAAACTAGAAGGTACAGGGTCGTGTCCGCCTGACATAACACCTTTTACCTTTAGAATTTTTTTCGGCTAATTTCACTTTATCTATGCATTCTGAGGATCTATATAACAAATGCCTCAGAAAAAAAAAAAATTATATACCCTTCTACCACCAAAATCGCCTTTTCTGGTACACACGACCCCATACCATTAGACACGCGATACGAAGGGTCAGGAAATCTCCTGCTTGCATCTCAACAACGCAGCCTCAGCCTACCCATTCATTTCTACCATTGTATTACAGCTGATGCTTGTTGGGCTCTCTCTTATCTTACTGATGGCTCTAACGATAAGATTCAAGCAGTTGTTGACTGTGGAGTAGTAGCGAAGCTGGTAGAACTGTTATCTTCGACACAAGTCGCAGTCCTAACTCCTGCCCTGAGAGCAGTTGGAAACATTGTCACCGGCAATGACGTTCAAACAGATGCGATCATCGCAGCTGGAGGGCTGCAGCACTTGGCTGCACTCTTAACACACAAGAGGATGAACATCATGAAAGAAGCTGCCTGGGCAATCAGCAACATCACAGCTGGAAACGTCGACCAGATTCAACACGTCATAAACGCTGGTTTACTGCCACCTCTCTTGCAAGTTCTTGAGTCTGTAAGTAATCGAATTCTGCTTTCTTGGCAATTGAATCCCACCTATATTTCGGTAGTTTATTGAGTCTCATTTCCGCATTTTTAAACAGGGCGACTTCAAGTCTCAAAAGGAGGCTGCCTGGGCGGTAACAAACCTGACCTCAGGGGGATCGGTGCAGCAGCTTGCCCAGCTGGTGCAGCTCGGAGTTTTAACTCCGTTTTGTACACTGTTAGAGGCAAAGGACTGGAAGACTGTCCTCGTAGTTTTGGATGGGCTTACAAACATCCTCAATGCTGCCCAAAAGATGGGAGAAGTTGAGCGTGTTGCTATAATGATTGAAGAAGTCGGCGGGCTGGACAAGCTCGAAGCTCTTCAACACCACGCGAATGAGCAAGTCTATCAAAAGTCTATGGCGATGATAGAAACGTACTTTTCGGCCGTGGTAAGAAATCCGATTATGATTACTTCGTTGGAATTATATCCAGACAAATAACTTTGATGTTTATTTCCAGTCTGAAGATGAAGACATTGCCCCATCGTCGACAGACGGGCAGTTGGAGTTCAAGGCTACAGATAAGAATCCACAGGGAGGTTTCCAGTTTTAGGTTTTCAATAAAACTGTTTGTACGATCATTTTATTTCACGTAACGGGGCGAACTCGTCATTTGTAAATATTTCCCTGTCATCTTTTTTTTTTACGGCGATACATAAACAAGCACATAAAGTGATTATCGATAGTGTATTATGCGAAATAATTTACAGCACTGGATTTTCTTCTTCCACTATGTTCTACATGTTTTCTGTTTCTTTTTCTATCACTATTTTATACAATAAATTTTGTCTTTCAGAATATATTTTCCACCTCTTCATTTTCACCACCTCCTTTGTAATTCCAGGCTTTGGCTGGTCGTAAAAATTATATACATCAGAGATTTGTCAGGATTAATTTAATAATGAATATTCATACATCGTGAGAGATCGTACAGAGAGAGATTATTTGGTGTGTTATTAAATTCTTTCTTCTATTATCTACATAGGTATAAGTACGAGGGTAAATGAGAAAATACACAATGGGTGATATAAATTAGATAAATTACATAATGGAATACTAGAATACTGGAGTTGAGTTATTTAAAAATAATCTCAAAGAAGAATAACTAATCAATTAATCGCGACTAAATGGTTTTTTTCAATGAACTTGTCGGCACTAGTTGTGACTCGTTTTATAAATTAAGATTGACAATAATTATTATTACAGGTACTATCGAAACGATATAAGTAATTACGTATATTATTATCTACAATGTAATGGATATCAATTATTTATACACTTTATGTAAAAGAAATCCGGAGAAGATCGTAAAGAAGATGATGTGTTTGAACGAAAGAAAATCTCTTTTTTTTGCACTTTATATCGTAATTTTTCCTTCAAGATCTGGGATTTGCAGAGTGGGATGAATCTGGTATCACACAAGGGTTATGTTTAAGGAAAATGTATGTACGTACCTACTCAAGGCGTACGCTGGAACAAGATTTTAAGAGATATTTTTCAATATTGGAATATCTCACTCAATTCGAGCTTCTATTAGCTAATTTTACGTTCCAGAGACGAATTCTTACACAGAGGAAACCAAGTCTTTGGTTAAAAAGGTTTCCGAATTTTTTTCCTTGATATTAAAAGTCAATATTTATCTAATATGAGGTCTAGAAGAGTTGGGACCTTCGCAATCGATTGTGTATCGAAAATTATACTAGGAAACGCATGTCTTTGATCGGAATTTTTTGTCGATTTCTGCATTTCACTTATTAGAGTCGAACAAGCGATTAATCAATCGTCAATTTTGATGTACACCAGATTTCAAGATTTTAAAGGAATAGAGATTTCACGAGTTTCAAACTATTTGATGATATTTCAAAGATGTAAAATGATTTCATGAAATTTCAAAGATTTCAACAGAGTTTGAATGATTTCAGAAGGTTTAACAAGATTTCGAGGGATTTCACAGAATTCCGAAGATTCTGTGCAAGATTCCATAAGATTTCAAATGATTCCATGAAATTGCGAATATTTCAAGAGATTTTGGATAATTTCAAAAGATTTCAGAAATTTCGAGGGATTTCAAAGATTTCAAAGCATCTCAAATATTCTACGAGATTTCAGAGAGATTTCTAACATTTCAAGAGATTTCAAAAACCTCAAAAGATTTCATTAGACTCGCGGAGAGGTGTACACCAGATTTCATAAGTGATTACCCCTCGGAGTTACTGAACAAAAAATAATCCACATGGAGGTATTTCAGATGAATTTTCTCGATCCGCTTTGCGATTTACAAATATTCATAGTCGTGAACGAGTCCTCCTCTCTAACGTTTTCTCGTTACATTTTTATGAATTACATATATAATATTACCATATATAAAATGCGTTCTGCGATTATTAATTAAGTAGTAATGTTACAGGCGCTTCAATTATTCTAATTCTATTCTAGGTATACTTATCAATTTATATTTATAGTTGACGAATGTGTAAGCTTTGTATGTTAGCAATTCCTACATTTCATGGGAACTCTGACTGGAAGCAAGGCCTACGTGGACATGGCTATCAATTGATACCCTTATTAAATACTTAAAACCGAAAACTGCACGGAGAGAAAATTCTTCCAGGCTCTTTGAACATCTTTTCACCTCTGCCAGCAGCACTTTTCAGCTATCTGAACAAGCGCACAGCTCTATTGATATCGACGCCATACATATCTCACATTGCTTTACTAATAAGATCTAGGATATTTAGGATTATATCGTCACATTGTGTAAGGAATATCGCTTAGTGTATTCTTTTTCCACTTCCACCACTCAAAACGTTAGTTTTTGACACTAAACCAATCTTCTCACAATATAAGCTCTATATCACAACCCCATCTTTTTACGTTTATTTAATTTTTCAAAGCCTGCACGTTTCCTAACTTTCCTGACTTTTTGAAACTCATTTGGAAGGAGTATCTTGGGTCGCTGATTTCGGATTGGTAGTAAAAATACAGAAATTCAAAACGGCAGGTCTGATGTGATGTACCGAAATTGTAGAAAGTGGACATTTTTACATCAGAATTGGTAATCAGTGATTTTTGGAGCGGCTGATTTCAAATGTAAACTAAAGGAATCATCAAATTCACATTGATGGATACTCAAAAACCCCGAGTTACAATTTTCATGGGACTCAGCCCATTTTTTACAATTTCGATCCAACATTCGAAATTTTCTTATCTTGACTTCAGATTGAAGATAATCGACCCCAAAAACCTTTGAGTACTAGTTTTGACGTAAATCAGACTATTTTTCGTAATTTTACTTCGCCATGATGCAGTGTTGGGCAAATTTGTAATTAGCTAATTACAAATTACTAATTACATTTGTAATTTGTAATTAGAAGAAATTCAATTACTAATTACATTTGTAATTTGTAATTAGAAGAAATTCAATTACTAATTACATTTGTAGTTTGTAATTAGGGAAATTTTAGTTACTAATTACATTTGTAATTTGTAATTAGGAAAAATTCAATTCCTAATTACATTTGTAATTTGTAATTACGGAAATTTTAGTTACTAATTACATCTGTAATTTGTAATTAGAAAACTTCCAATTACTAATTACAAATGTAATTAGTATCTATTTTCATCCTAATTACAATCGGAGAAAGTAATTAGTAGCTATTTTCTATCTAATTACAATCTTTCAAAGTAATTAGAAAAATTATTCAACCTAATTACAATTGTCAAATGTAATTGGAGTGATCCGGATGAGTAGGTATCGGTACATACGGGGATATATGTATATGTGTAAATAAATTATCTGTGGGTAAATAAAAGTTTATAATACGTACCGTGCGGTTTCAAAGCATATAGCCTTATAAATATAATAAGTATGTATGAATGAATGTATACATAGGATATATATCGACATATTCGGGTATATCTCGGTATATACAACCATATACCGGTATATTCGGGTATATTTCGGTAGATATCCTATATACATGTATTTACCTTAATATACTCATTGTATGCCTATATGCCTATATACCTCTAAACCTCGCGGTATGTATTATAACATTTCATTTACCCAAAGATAACTTGTCGATATTTCCGTATGTACCGATATTTACTCGTGTATGATCACTCTAATTACATTTAACAATTGTAATTAGGTTGAATAATTTTTCTAATTACTTTGGAAGATTGTAATTAGATGGAAAATAGCTACTAATTACTTTCTGCGATTGTAATTAGGATGAAAATAGATACTAATTACATTTGTAATTAGTAATTGGAAGTTTTCTAATTACAAATTACAGATGTAATTAGTAACTAAAATTTCCGTAATTACAAATTACAAATGTAATTAGGAATTGAATTTTTCCTAATTACAAATTACAAATGTAATTAGTAACTAAAATTTCCCTAATTACAAACTACAAATGTAATTAGTAATTGAATTTCTTCTAATTACAAATTACAAATGTAATTAGTAATTGAATTTCTTCTAATTACAAATTACAAATGTAATTAGTAATTTCAATGTAATTAATTACAATTTGTAATTAGTGATGCCCAACACTGCCATGATGGGCCCACCATTCTGAATTTCTGTGTCCTGACTTTAGATCTGCATTTCTTTTTGATAAAAAGACGAACGTTTGGAAGAAGCAGCTAAAAGCATGCATTGTCAATTATCTAGCCATTATTTGAGCTAGGTTTACTCTTTCGAGTATGTTTGTACATGGATCTGATATGTTCAAGCTTTTCCTTTGCAAATTCCGAGATTTCTGTTCGAACTTGTGCTGACTCACCAGCTAGCCAAATGTTATGAATACGAATAGACTATAAAGATTTATTTCCTTTTTCCATACGCAGAGCTCGTTTTCTCTAAGAGCTTTTCTATCAGCTGGAAAAGAGTTTCTAGGAATCGGCGCTTGATTCACGAATAGGAACTTATCACAAATCCTAGCAGTGAATTAATCATTTCTCTGACAGTAATAATTATTATTGGTCAATTATTTTTACTATTTTTATAATTATCGTTTTTTGTAATTGATTCCATAATTGCAGCTGCCAAACTAAACGAATTCAAACAAAATGGAAGTAGGAAAGTTCCCTAATTCATTAATATTATATGTATCCATGAAATTTCTTTTCAATTAATTTTATGCCAATGATTTTTGACCAATCCTATCATGCAACTTGCCAATTAGTTGGATGTAATACAAGCGCCGAGTTACAGCTTGACAAGCTTTCTCTTCGTACGGCCAAGTCGGTGTATTTAACTTTCTACTTCTCAGCTTATTATTTACATCTATCGGCCGAGAATGAAATCGCTTTGATCATTGACCATGAAATGGTAGACAAATGCTGCTTTCCTTCGGTCAAAAGTCACTTGACTAGCTCGGCTTCGTTGACTTCGGTCGTCTCGACTCCGCGGTGGATCTCGTAGGAATATAGAGCCGAATAGACTAGCTGAATGATCGAAACAAGCATAGTTATTTACCAATTAATACATTATTTAATGCTGTAATCGTATATCGTATTTGTTAGTTATTTAAACTCACCGAGCGTTTTGGCATCTTGAAAATTATCTTGCGTATGATTCAAAATTTCTTGGAGGAAGGAACAGATGTACAAAAAAACTGTTCTTCTAATCTCCGGCAATTGCATGACAATCTGTTAACATTGAAATAGTTTTTTAACCGATAGATTAACGTTAAACAACGATATTAGATGATTGAGAATGTATATAGGGCATTTTGCGCCAAATTGGTGAGAAGAAATACTGACTATTTTTCATTCAGTTAGTGATTTTTTATGCTATTTTTCTACCTCTAAAACGCTGTCTGAAATTTTTCGGATTCTTTTTCTAAACCTTTTTTGAGATTTTAATTTTTCGAAATTCCAAAATTTTCCTGTTTTTCAATTTTTTCTATTGATTAAAAAAAATATATATAATTGGTTTTTGGAGTTCATTTTCCAAACCCTTTTCACGAAAATGTTGATCTTGAAAAAATATTTCGTTTTGGTTTTTTCCATTTTTTGACTAGACTCAATAGTTTAAGATAAATATATAATAGATAGCAATTTTTCGGAGGTAGAATAATCTTCCACGTAATTTTTTAGAATTTTTTTTCAAACCAATCAAAAATGGAAAAAGTGGGAAATATTTTGCGTTTAAAAAAATTCATGGTTGAAAAATTAAAGAAAGGTTCAGAGAAAGAAGCTGACATAATTCCAGACAGCGTTTCGAAGGTAGAGAAGGATATGGGGAATTCTCGCTCATCCGGGACACTATTCTGCGAATGGATCACCGATTTTGGTGCCACACGAGATTTTGGTTCTTGGTCAACCTCCGACAAGAAATTTAGTCATACGTTCTGGTATCAAGAAGCTCGGAAGTCATTCGATTTGCAAAATATGACAAAATCAGTTCCTGACCGCAAATGTTGATCTTCGGATTTGGGGATCCGAAAAATATTTAGAACCAGTGCTTCAGTATCAGAAAACTCCCACCTTTCATGCCGTGAGACTTAAAATTGTCGAAAAAATATTTTTGCAAGGTATTTTTTGTTTTCAGACCTGCAGCCAAGGGCCATAATTTTGTTTGATAAAAATTGAACTGCAGGTAGATCGGCATGTACTGAAGAAACCCTGCAATTTTCAGGAAGGCGTATTGCCCCGTTTTTATTTATTTAATTTTCAAATATTTTTCCTTTGTTTTCCAATAAAATTATTATTTTATTTCTTTTTTGTGAAATGTGAAAGAAAATATTGATATGCTCAGTTGAAAACTTCAGAATGATCGGTACGTAACAGAGCACCTGGGCATTGAGCATTGAGCATTGGCACTGAAGACCGATATACCGATCATTCCGAAGTTTTCGACTGTGCGTATCGATATTCTTTTGCATTAGCTCGACACCAGATTCACAGAAAAAGTGGTAAGAAAACAAAAGAATTCAATAGGAAAAAAAGAAAAATGTATCTTAAATTACGAATGAATGATAAAAACATAATTTAAAAAAAAAGGAGGCAAAGCGCGCTCCCGAAAATTACAGGGTCTCTTTAGTACAATGCAGATATACCTGCAATTCGATTTCTATCAAAAAAAAATTATGCCCTCTGATGCAAATTTGAAAACGAAAAATGTCTTGCAAAAATCGTGAGAATTATTTTTTCGAAAATTTATGGTCTCATGGTGGGAAAGGTGAGAGTTTTCTAACACTCAAGCACTGATTAAAGATATTTTTCGGATCCCCAAATCCGAAGATAAGTACGTCGAAAGATTGACCAGTGCAGTCAAAAACTGATTTTTTATATTTTACAAATCGAATAACTTCTGAACCAGTTCATATCGGGCTGTGTGACTCTAGATTTGTTGTTGGGGGTTGGCCAAGAACCATAAAAAGCGTGTCCCGGATACGTGAGAATACCCCATATATAACAATCACTAATCAAATCGAAAATGGTCTGGATTATTCCTTACCGATTTGGCATGGAATACCCCCAATAACTAGACTCGTTATAACAAGAAGTTCAAATTTTCATTCTAATAAGACCATAAATACCTGTTTGCACTGTGAATAGTTTGTCGCTGCCGTCAAACAAACGTTGTGTAAATTGTACGGAACTAAAGGTTCGGCTGTCGATTCTAAGAGCAGTAGCAATGCCTCAGCTACGGAATGTACAGAGCCAGCTGAACGATTGCTGTCAAGGAAGCCATATAATAACGATAACAATTAACTGTAGATCGGATTGGAAGATCGAAACAATATTCGGAGAAATATATCGCGTGTCATACGGTATAAGGTCATATGTGACAAAGAGACGATTTTGGTGGTAAAAGGGATTTCGAATTCTTTGTGTTTTCGCGGCATTCGCTCTAAAAATACTAAGAACGCATAGATATATTGAAATTAACCGAAAAAAGTTCAAAAGTGAGGTAGATACGCCCTGATACCGTTTTACACGCGATTTTCAAAAGACGTTAGAAATACTCTTTGGATTTTATTGATCAATCATAAAATGAAAGCCAAGGATACGCATGGGGTCTTGGCTGCCCTCGTCTAGCCAATCTCTAATGGCGATGATCTCTGCATGATATCCACGACTTTCAAAAAGCTGTTTTGTCTTTATTCCATGCCTGTATAAGTTGTCAACTAGAAGCCAGATCTCTTTTGGTACAGGATACGGTTCCGTAGATAGATTCTTATGGTTTTCCTAAATCAATCAAGGAAAAACTTTCGGTCACTCTGTTGATCCAGAATCTTAGATAAAATCAGAACACTAATAGAAAATCTTGGCAATCTAATTTTCACAAACATTGCAGGTGTGAAGGAAAACTCTGCTGCCATCGCATATCATCCGGGTCTTTCAAGAGATCAAAAAAAGGAGGGCTGGGTAAAATGCTTTACAAAGCACATTCTGAAATTCAAAATAGAAATTCTCCGAAAAAACTTTTTTGAAATGCAAAATAGAGAATAGTTTTTTTAAAGATTATTTGAAATGAAGAACAGGTATTTAAAATAGTTTTCTAAACGGAAAATGCTTAGTGAAAAATTTGTGTATTCAGACTTGAGACAAGATTCACTTGATTACAAATGACAAAGTATAGCATAGATACATGAAGACAGTTCTTTCGAGTTGACAAGCCTTTTAGATTTGATCATTCCAACAGGATTTTTTTCACGTTGATCACGTCTTACGGTATGAGTATAATATATACTATCTTCAACCTTCAGTTGTTTTTTTATTGCATAATGCAGTAATTTAAACTGCATTTGAAAATAAATTGCTTTTCCAAGTCTCATTAATAATGTTTCTCCTGCTTGGTCACATGACAATTCCACGAATTATATTCTTCGTGGAAGATATTTCAAAGCAGCCCATGAAAAGGCATTCGAGCATACAAAACTATTGATAAATGGTTAAATGAATACGGATTTTTATTTGGAATGTAAAACGGAAGTGCCATTTTTCATTTTAAATGTTACCCAGCCCTGGTCAAAAATGCTTTGGAACATCTTTTCAACTATTTCTACACCATCCTCCCAGAATTTTCATCACTGAATACATCAGATTTTCATTTACCAATTCAACTAATCTTCCGACAGGAATTTCCCTTACTGGAACAGGGATATGAACCAAAGCTTCCATCGAGGATCCAAAGCAGCTCCTTTGATACGTACCTGAAATATAGACATTAATTTATTTTCCCGTGAATCTATGATTCATTACATCAACGTTTGACCTGGCTCCTTGCAATTGAAATCAACAATTGAAATGCGATCACTTGCCTCCTTCAATCATTAACTTATAAATCACAGTCTAAAATTTATCATCATGATATGGCAAATTGCTCTGTGTGAATGAATGTTATCATGGATCCTTTATTCAATAGTATGAAAATTAAACTTTATGTTAGATTGCGCTAAAGTCCAAACCTGTAACTGTGATAAATATGTCTTTGCCACCTTCGAGATGTAGAACGAGAATATCGTACAATTTATCTTCGCCAGAGTTCAACTTACAGGCAGATTTCTTGTCAACGTGTACTTCTAGCTGAATGTCACACTTTTCACCTGGTGAAATATATTTTTGAAATATTATCACAGAAACGTTAGCCAATTTATTAATATCATATGTTACTGTAAAAAATTGATGCTTTAAGCGATAGAATGCATTTCTCAATTTCCTCACCTGGCTTTATGAAATCTGTGTAGGGTTCTATCTTCAACCACTCCTTGCAGTAACTCGTGTCGTCAAGCTTCTTAATGAACTCGAATTGAACAGGTACCTAGAATTGATGAATCCATACTAGAAATTGTCAATAAAACATCGCAGCTTGAATTTTAGGAAAATGTAGCGGAGGAAAAAAAAGAGAGAACTAGAAGATGAATAGAATAAGGCATGGGCAAGAATTCACAAATAAATAGATGAATAGTGTGGATGCCACTAACCTGGCCAGTGTTGGCAATAATCAGTTCTTTTTTGCTTGTTTCAAGAAATTTCAGTGTTTCAAAGATAATCTCGGTTGTATCTACCATAACTTGGGGCAAAAATTCATTCTCTAATTTGTCCAATTTCTTCATTACCTCTTCGTGGATCTTACGGTATTTAACCATGTCAATTACCCTTATCTGAAAGAATATATATGTTTGTATATTCATTTACGCATCTAAACTAAGGACAAACTAACATCCAAACTATGGTTTTTCCAATACTAAAAAAGTTGACAAGATGATTTAGACTATTTACTAGCAGTATTTCTTCTATACAGAGAATTTATATTGACTATAAGTACGAAGACCGCAAATTTGTAAGAAACATTATAAGAAGTTCTTTGATCAACAAGCCCTGTGATTTGCAGCCTTGATCGTTGATTATATCTTATCTTACTTGTGAGTCAAAAATCGTGCTGACTGGTTTATGGTCTGAGATCTTCAATTCAGGATGGCTTCTGTACTCTATTGGCAAAATGGCATCACCTTTCCAGAGAATTCGATCGCACCAGGCCGGGGCTCTACCCTTTTCACTGCGCACGCATAAAGAACTATTTAGCTCATAGCCATCCAAACAACCTGAGGCTTTTAACATGCACTGTCCAGATAGGAAAAATTGCTTCGTACGATTTGCCATCGTATACTAGGGATTTAATTTACTACAAAATGCGAAATAATTTTTATTCGATTCCACTTGCAACTAATGTCTGTTAAATTTTTTTCAAATTGCTCATACACTTTGAAGCAATATTATATGGACTCAGTATTTTCACCACTGATTGCTAGTATCTTAAGACATAATTCAGAATTATTTCAGATCGCATGGACTTTGCCTTAGATAGATTGAGTTGACCGAACAAAAAGTGCCTGTCGCAGGGAACAGGTTGCATCATTTACAGAAACTTTTTGAAATTTGAAGGGAATGTTGTTGAATTACGTTATTTCGGGGCAAATCAATGCTATGATAAGATAAGGTCAGACTTTTACTGTTGTAATCACGTCACATACTTTTATTTCTTAACATTTATAAAAAAATGGCTTGACGTTAAAAATATTCCTGTTTGAAAATTGAATTTAACAAATATCATTGGCTTACCCCGAAATCACATCAATGTGGAATATTTGTTCCAAATTTGAAATAGTTTCGATGAACGATGTGACCTGTACTCTACAAAAGCTACCGTTTCTTTGTTGTGATCAATCTATGTGAGGCAAAGTCCATAAAATTTCAAATAATTTTAAATTAGGTCTCAAGGTACTAGTAAAAAACCGATTCAATAGAATATTTTCTCACAGCATATTGGTCATTTGAAAAAAATGATTTCCAATGTGTAGATATAGAAAATCGTGAGAAGTTGATAGATATCGCTACTATTAAACAACCGAATCATGCTGACCTGGAGTCCCAATTGTCTGTGCCTGGATCGTATTTGTATGTGGGTTTAAATTTAATCTCAGCCTCATGGTAGCCTTGAAGAACTTTCCCTAGCCGACGCTGTTGAACTAGCTGATCCAAGGCAAGAACAGGCTCGAAATTTTCTATCGCTACATGGTGTTTAGCAATAGCAGCTTCCATTTCAGTTATCCGATAATTTAGGTCACCCAGCCAGTATACTTGACTGAAAGAATTCTTCAGGATATAACTTTCGCTCAAAGTTGAGTATTATTTTGTAACTTGCCCAAAACATTAAATAGACTTAGCGTTGTATCTCACAGAAAAATCTTATCGCCTAATAATAAGTCGCTTAATGCCAGTGTTATGATTCATATCATTTCTAATAACAATGTAAACCAAGATCAGGAATGGAAATAGATATTATATTCCTATGAATCCAGAATAGAAATTCTATGTTCTGAATTTATATTACAATAAATGATTGCCATTTAGTCAATCGATTAAAAATTGATGCACTGTTGAGTTAACTTGACCAAATCCATAAAAATATTCGGATAACACAGTTTGGTAGGTGTGCGAGAACTAAATCATAAACACAAAACTGTTGTACAGTGCGAGTGGAGTAGGACCCCCTAAGAAAGCAAAAATTCTAGACTTCTATCACTACAGGCTGTGCAAAACCATAAGCGAAAATCCCAAATCGAGAGTGATCGAAATTGCATGTATGAAGGTATTTACTCAGAACCAGCTTTTCACCTAACATATTGAACATGATGTGGTGAGTTGAATTCTGATAGTATGTAATTTTGTTTGAAACTCACTCGTGATCTTTAAGTGCTTTGGGTGGAACGTATCTAGAGAAACTGAGCCTTGCACAGATATCTGCAAAATCTTGATTCCGCCTTTCGTACTCTTCGCAATGTGCTGCTAAATGAGCATTCACAAAACAAACAGATGTGTTGTGGATAGAACAGCTTACCGCTACGCCGCCCTTGTTGCCCTTTATTAAACAATACAACCGAATGGTTCTTGATATTATCAACTTGTGAATTTTAGTAAAAATTATCTAACACAGTGTCGAAATTCACATCTTAAATCGACTTGCAATTAACAACATCAAAAAATCTCGCAGCAGCTTGAATCACTCTTCAAGTATGTAGAGGAATTTAAAATCTGAATTCAAAGGGAGAAGAACAGCAAACGGATGGTAGAGAAATTTTATTAGAACATACCATTTTACCCATGATTCCAGTCCCCACGGTGTCAGTAGATACACTTTTGATGAAAGGGACGTGCCTCTCTTGTGCGAAAACTATTAGCATCATCCCCACAAGCCGGACTAAAGCTATGCGACAGTACGTTTCTTTGGGGTGAAGAAACTTGGTGACAACTTGGCTGAAAAAATGTTATTTTTGTACTAAAAATCCCTGGTAAGCCGTGATAAAATATTCTATCGACTCAAGTTTTTCATAGCTGATGACTAGCATCTTGAGATACAATTCAAATTTATTTATTATATTATGGACTTGACTTTGCAAGAATTGATCGCAACGAAGAAAAAGTGCTTTTCATAGAATACAAGTTGCATCGTTCATTGAAACTTCTCCTGATTGGGAGAAAATATTCCACATCGATGTGATTTTAGGGCAAGCTAATGATATTTGATTAATTTTAGTTTTATATACGAACATTTTTGATTCAAAGCCGTTTTTTCGTTATTTTGACAAAAAAAAGTATGTTATCTGTTCGCAACAATAGAGAACTGACCTTATCTCAATAGATTATTGGTTTGGCTGGAAATAACATCATGTTAGAATATTTCCCCTGAATTTCAGAGATTTGATGAACGATATGACCTCTGCTCCATGATAACCACTTTTACTTGGCTAGACTCCATCTATGTCAGACAGAGTCCATGAAATGTTAAATAATTTCTAAATATGTCTCAAAATCCATATGATCAGCTGTGGAAAAACTGAGTCAACGTAATATTCATTCAAGGCGAACCAGTGATTTGAAACAAACTATTGCATTTGGTATAACGTACAGAAAAATTTCTATCCGTTATTATGAAATAGCATGCGAGTATACATACCACCATTCTTCCTCTCGCGGTGTGTCATTGAAAAGAAATGCTTCTTTGCTAAGATCTAGTTCCTGAAAACCTATCGCGTATAAATCTGGTGGTTTAGGATCACAACTAAGCCACTGCTCTAGCGTGATGCCGTTTGGTGGTTGGCCGTTAACATTCCATGTACCTATAAACATTCTAACCGAGACATTAATTGGAGTATTCAAATTGGGCCAAAAAGAAAAGAGACGATTTAATAGCGGGCAAATGTACTCATGAAATCGTATTTTACTGCTTAGATTAGACTAAAAATGGAAAGAAATATGCATAGACCGCGTGAGGTAATCATTTGGATAAAAAAACCAACCTGAATACTTGGGTATATGTGTAGTCGTCCTCTTTACATGCCATTTGATAGCGTACAACCGACTCCCGAGCCGCTACCGGCGTTTTGCCCTTCGCAATGTTCTGTCTCGGGACCACAAGATCAGGGCTTTCCAGCTCCACCAGCTGTGAATGATAAAACAACATACATTTTTATTAGTGAAGACATTCTGTTCTTGAGCTTTGGGAATTGTATATCTAGAACAACGTCGAAAAGAGAGAAAGTGAGAAAGAAAGATCCTAGTAGGCATATTCTCATTTTTGAAGTTTGAATAGCCAAGGCAACTTTAGCTACAAAGATAGCAATAGTGTGTTTCACCTTCTGCAAAGCCACACTTGCAGTGGTAAACAGAAGCGCAGAAGCTTATGGTTGTTATTTACTATGAGGTTTCATTAAGGTCGTGACCCTGAAAATAATCCCAGTGGACACTAGCACTCTTTTAAAATCAGTATAAGGAAACGGTGATGGTGAAGTGAAGCTGTTGTTGTAGCTACTATTCTGATGCAAAAGATAACGATGTTTAAGAGGGCATATCGGTTATTCGCAGAGAAATAAATATTTCGAATATGACTCGCGAAATACTTCTTTAGCCGTTTTGTGCAAGATCCCAGTCGAAGGGTTTGACTGGAAATCATATTGTTAGGTGTGAAACTTCTTTATACATATGCCCATGGATATGTCTAAAAAAATTTACGAATGTGGAATTTTTCCATATTTTTTTTCATGAAAAAATGATATCCAGGGTGAATTCCTATGGTCTCAAAACTCGGAGTGGAGTGCAGTTGGCGACGGGGCTAAATCAGGGGTCGTTTCAGTAACTAGTGACTTCTTGATTGGCTGTCTCGAGGCCACCTGAACTCTATTCCGAGCGTTCGGACGATAGGAATTGACCATGTAAAAATCTGTAATTTATAGTCTCTCCTGCATAAAGAATCAGAACAATGGAAAAAATGACAAATTCTTAAGATTGTTTAGACGGATCCATAGGCACATGTATGAAGAAGATTTACACCCAACAATATAATTTCCAGTTAAGCCGTTCAACTGAAATCTTACACAAAGCGAGTAGAAAAGCATTTCTCAGGGCACATTTGGAAAACATTATTCTCTGCAAATAAACAGGATTATTTGATGAAACTAGTCTGAAAATAATCCTGGAACACCCCACAAGATGACTAAATAAATTGAATATGTCTGGACTTTACCGGTATCACAGGGTATGGCATCAAAATACGTATATCAATATTTTTAGACCTACGGATGCGCATACCCCCTTGAGAATGTTTACAATTAATGATAGAAAATAAAGAATTCCAACTGTTTTGCAGCATGTACCATAAACTTTTTTTTCTTCTAATTTTCCTGATTGTTAGTATTTCCAAGGTTCGTCACTTGATTATTCTTATATTTTCTTTAGGTAGCAGAAATATACTTTTCTTGGTACTGACCATTGATTTTTCACATTATTATTATCAAAGATTAGTAAACCAGGTTTTTGTCTGTCTTGTTGTGACGGCTATTGTACTGCCCATACATTCTTAAGAACAAAATTCTACCTGTCCAAACGGCTGAATACGGAAAGTTCCATGCATATGAAAAGAGGAAAATAAAACGAAAATGCATCATTTCAAGTTATCTTGAGACAGTAGTATTTGCTCAAGCTAATAGCTTTCCAATGATATTGACATGGAGCCAGTAATAGGTGAAAAATAAACCAACGAAAAATGGCCTTGAAGGACTAATTGGAAGCCTTATGAAGAATCAAAGTTAGCCTCTTCGCTCAGAACTATCCTCTGCTCTTTATCAAAGCCACGATTGTGCTGTACTTACTGTCAAAAAAAGATCCCTGTGAATTGTCTGGCTTCAGAGCTTTTTGGGCGCAAAAATAGAAAACATGAGTCTACCAGTAGCTATCTCTCATCTCTGAGAATTCTTAACAATAAAAAAATAGGCAGGTATTCTGATCAAAATTATCGGTGAGAAATTTTTTTATCTGAAAATTGAAAAAATGGTACAACTTGGGTGAAGTAAACAAATCATACTGCTCCATTGTACCTTGATGTTCAGAGATTCTGATTTCCATGCACCACACGACGTATTGGTGTATATAACTTTTGACAGGAAACTTTTTCTTAGAAATGACTGATTTACGTGTTCTTTGCATGTTTCCTTATTTTTAGTTATAAGACTTGAACTGATTTTCACTAGACACACACACTGATTTATGAGTCTTAGCTTCTAGGAAACAGCGCACCTACACATACTTTCTCAATAAACACATGAATTGGACACCACAATTATTTAATAATCATAACTAACGGAATAAGAACAACAAAGAAATCACGATTGTGATAAAAGTTTTTCCGCCTTTAACCACAAGTTAGGATAAGTTGTGAGAAGTCGGAAGAAACAATTACTATTACGCAGGAGAGAAGCAGATTATTTTAGATATAGCAGTATCACACGCGGACACGAGCTTCATGGGACTAATTCAATATAAGAGTAAAAGTAGGTTGGCAATTAATAGCTAATATTTAAAAAAAATTATTCAGAGATATTTTTGTTCATATGAACATTGGAATTCCACCGTGGCCGTTTGAAGAACCACGCTAATATATACCTTGGAAATAGTATCAGTCAAATCACAAGTAAACTTTGAGGAAATACTCTATTGACTCAGTATTTCACAGCTTATTGCTAGCATTCAGAGACATGATTCAAAATTATTCTAGATTTTTTATACTCTGCCTTGCATAGAATAATTGCACCGTAGAAAAAGGGGTTGTCGCAGCGTGCAGGTTGCATGGTTCCCCAAAACTTTTGGAAATTTGGAAGAAATGTTGTAAAATTATGTCATTTGATATAGAGAAAATGGTCTTTTACTGTTGTGAGCACATAACACACTTTTTTCCTCAACGTTTACAAAGAAAATGGCTTGAAATGAAAAATTTTGATATCTAAAAATTAAATTCATCGGATACCATTGATTGCCCTGAAGTTATATCAATTTAGAAGATTCTTTCCAAATTTGAAGAAGTTTCGATGGACGTGACCTGTACCCTACGAGAACCACTCTTTCTTCGTTACAAGCAATCTATTTGAGGCAAACTCCATAAAATCTGAAATCATTATGAATTGCTAGTGGAGAAAATATTAGTAATCAACTGTGAAAAAATTAAATTAGATGAATGTTTCTTCACAGCAAACCAGTGATTCGAATGTAATTATTTCTGACAATGTCGATACCATGTATTTAATGATGAAAATATTCAGTCAACTTACAGGATCAGAGCCATCCTGCGTATCATTGGTAGATGATTCCATGTTTCGAGAACCACCAGTCAGCTTTTGAATCCACAAGTACTCGGTTGGTGGACTTTTGCTCTTCTGGTAATCTAGAATTTCAAATATGCAAAACGTCAAATTTTCAATAAAAAGTAGAAAATATTGTGGTATCTATTGAATTGAGTTTGACAGAAGTGTGACTTTGTACATTCAATTTTACTACTGTATATTTAATATACATTACCATCAAAAGCTCGAAATATTTCTGAAACTAAGGCACTGGTTGCTTCTCCGGGTTTCATCTCAAAGACCAATTGAAGTTTTCGAGAAGCTACACTCAGGAAGACATCCAAGCCATCTGGCTGTTTTTTGTCTGTGTCTATAATGAGATATTTTTTTATCATTGGCACACTTGAACATTTGAGAATCCGAGTACAAATGATAGAAAAAATCAAATTTTTCAACCCTATTGGCAAATAAAATAGAAAAGCACAAATAGTTGATGAGTATGAATTGAATTTCATCTTACTAATGTCACATTTGAAATCCTGGTCCACAGGAAGAACCCTTTCGATTGTGAGATCGCTGAATACTCGAGGCGGGGTTCTTGAGGTGAGTAAGATGACTAAGGCATGCGTGGAGCCTTTACTGACTAGAGCTAATATTCTGGCTGCTCTCAGCCATCCTTGGATTAATGGCGCTTCTGTGGCCTGGGATTTTATTAAGGCAATATGCTTAATTTTTAACAGCCATGTCTGCGAAACCTCATTCAGCTTGCATATGAGGCACTCCATGCCAAATCGGTAAGAAGAAGTCCTGCTTATTTATGATTTAATCGGTGATTTTCTATGTTCTTATTCCCCCTCTAAAATGCTACTGGAGTTTTTCCAGACTTTCTTCAAACTTTTTTTTAGACATTATACATTGTTTGAAGACTCAAAATTTTCTGCTATTTTTCATTTTTCATTGGTTTGTAAAAAATCTAGGGAAATTCACAAAACTGACTAGGAACATTATCCTATATCCGATTGTTTTTTTTTCACCAATCATACGTGAAAAGGAGTATTAAACTTAGTTTTTTCTGAACTATTGAGTCTAGTGCAAAAATGGAAGAGATCAAAACAGCATAGCGTTATTGAGGTCTACAGTTTATGCGGAATACATTTTTGCAGGGCTGTTCAGAAGATAAACTCCGAGAACCCTCTCACTGATCAGAAACCTAAAATGTGGATTTGGTATGGAATGCCTCATAAGAAGCCCTAATTTTTCTGCTTATTGAAACTAATAAAGAAAACCAAAGGGGAAGTATGGTTTAACTGTTGCAAAAATACTTCGGAATATGGATACTGATTTCTGTTTCCATTTCACCAAAATTTTGAATGAGTTGAGGCTCATTCAAATTTAAAATGATATTGATCGTGTTATTTTCAATTCTAGGTTTCAGTTACAGTTTAAGTTTTTCATCTCTGTTTGTTAGCTAATACTTTCCAATTCTGCAGTTTCAGGGAAATTGAAAATAGCGATTTCGCTTTCATTGCAGGGACTTCAGTTCAACACAAAATTAAAGTGAAGGTTCACGTGCGAGGATCAATTCTGTGATAATTATGAATTGGGGTTTCAGTTTTTGTTGATCTAAAGGATACAATAACCACGGTTTCACCAGAGGTGAATTTTGATTGAATAATTGCCAGCTGCTCCGACGACGACATCTTTGAGTTTCACCTAAATTTAAGGACAATAATCACCAAGTATTTTAGCTAGAACGGCTCAACATGCAGCTGAAGAGGTACAGTAATAAATAATAATCCAGTGGCCGCACTTGGTTATCGGCAATATGATGGAGGCAGTAATATCGTAATGCTACATAAATATGTGATCCAGACTAGAAGCTGTATCCCTGATTTTTACATGGCAGAACTTTTTGGTGAACGAAAAAAGAGCAAATTTCAAGTATTTTATCGAAGAACGAAACTTTGTCAGCATCTGCTTGAACACCTAAGTTTTGTAAATGTCAACTGATTTTGTGGATACCACTTAATACGCATAATCAGATGTGCTAAACGTCATCGGAACGACTTTATAATAGTACCACTATTCAAGGTGATCAAGTTACACGAGTGAACAATAAAAAAGTGGTACGGATGGAGAACTGTGTGGATATTATTGTATTGACCAGAGTTAATCTGAGAACATAAGCGCCATGAATAGTAAAGAGGCAATAGTTGTCGGTATTAATTATTTCTAGTTCATTTTCAAATCCAGGATTACCTACAACTACTAAGAACTGATATTCTGTAAATTTTGCAAGTCCAGAACCTCTTCATAACAAGTTTTATTGAGAGAACTGTATAAGTTATGAAGAATGTTTGATGTTCAATAGATATGAAACGTTCAAATTCAAGATTTACTTTTTGCTTTTCCATATTTCTTCTCTTGCAACCAATACCCAACAAAATTTTTGAGTTAAGACAACCTTCCTGGCTTCTGTGTTTTCAATGTTCGATATAGAATGCTGTCTCCTTATTTTAGAAGCATGACAGACGATGCGTTTTACATGAACTAAATACATCCCTGGTGAAAATAATTCTACGATTATCTACGAATCAATAAACCAATTGAAACTTTTCGTAGTTTTTAATAAGAAATTGTATAATTTGATCCAGAGTTTGATTGACGAAAACAAAGAATTTTGATGAAAAACCTATGGAAATTTATTATTATTTATGATAAACTACGTAATATTCCAAAGCCCCTGAAAATTCATAGTGGAAATTTTCACCAGGAATGGTTTGAAAAGTATTCAATCTTCAGATTAACCTATACTGTTTTTTGAGACACCCTGTGTATAGGAATTCGATTGTTTTTCAATTAATGGAAACAGTTTGAGGAATACAAAAACAATAAATACATAGACGAAATGTGATGCATAAAAACTTTGTTTCGAAATAGAATGTATATACATATATTGATATGTAACATGGCTAATAGCTGATCTGTCAAATAATTAAACTAGTTTTCGCAGTTGAAACGTGTCTCGATATTATTTCTGCGACGTTTTTCCTGATGATATTTTATCGGGAGACATTAATTCCATTAGTGATAAGGGTACGTGAAATAGCAACACGTTTTATCGCGGAGAAGTATAATACTTATGATTAAATAAAAGCCAATAACCAAGCATTGACGAGCCTCACCTTCGGCTCTGGCCGATTGGACAGGGAAATTTTCTAGACGATATAAACGGAGAAAATTTCTTTCTGCTTTAGCAGTTTTTAGACGAAGTTTCATACAGCAATTGGGCGAATTTTATCAATTAAAGAAAATTTAATTACGTGATTGACAGATGCCGTTGAGCGGTCATAACACTACACTCCACTCGACTTCATTTTCACCATTGACAATCAAGGTTTAATAGATTGGGCGAGTTATGAATTACAATACGCGAAGTATTTTAATCATTCGAGTCTTACAACTGGACCAGAGATGGCGCAGCGTGTATGCAGAGATAAAAGAGACCGAGGGAGCTTCTCGAATAAAAACACTTATCGATAGTGATGCACTTGCGACATCTGTAAAATACCGGTGAGCTAAGACATCGCGCTATTGCCTACATTTAGGGAGCTAACTGCAAAGAGGTGATGAGTGGGCCGTTTGGCTGTAGGTGCGCACTACCGCTGAAGCGAGTTACAACATTTCCAGTTCAAGAATCACTGGACTACGACACCGGCGGACGAAAACAGTATACCGAAGACTTAGTTAACAAAGCCTGTGAATGATTTTTGTAAATCTTTGACTGGAAGACCGTTATAGATGGATAGATAGATAGAAAGATATTTATTATCATGTGAAGTACCATGTGGTCGCTTCGCCATTATTGACTTTGCAAATTGATATTTTATTATTTATATTCTCTAAATATATTATTTATATTCTGACACAGATTTTCATATCCCTCTAGAGTACTGTGCCGTCTTATTTTGTCCCATTATACACAATTAAAAAGTTATATAGGTTCCAAATGATCCTTTCATTGGTATTTTCAATATTCTACCAGAAATGTTTCTACAACTTAAGAACATATTTCGAATATCAATAGGGGTAGAACGAACAATTAATGCACCGACTCAAAATCATGGGCTTTTATAACTTATTTGATTAGTAAGACAATCCCCTCAATTTTTCAAATACATATATCAATAGAATGAAACAGGTTGTTTCAATCTTACAATGGTTACATGAAGAAGGGAAGGGACAGGAGACTGTGAACAGATAATGTACCATGCGGTAATACTCATTTCCATCGAAATTGGTCTCACTTTCTTCAAGTAATTAAAATTTTTAGGAAAATCTCCGCATCGTCATCGTCGTCCTTGAATGTGTCGAATCATAACTGCGCGATCTTTGGGAAAATGGGTTAGGCAATCTTCGTGAAGTTCAAATGAATGCCACCAACCGGTGTTAAGATCATTGTCCGTTTGTCAACAGTATACGGAATTTCCGTCTTCGAGCAGACTGACACTCTGTGGTTCTTCAATATTTTAATAATACCCATCTTCGTCTGGTAGTTTGCGAATCGAGCTCCTGAAAATTCACAATCGATGTATTAAATTTGTGAGGTCGGGAATTGAAAACAAAGAAATGAAATCTCGGACCATAATTAATTTGATGAATTGCTTGCACACTGGACATCTTGTTTCTAACACATACAAAGCTACTTCTCACCGATGCAATTTCGTGGTCCATCTCCGAACGGTAAATAAACCATCTGAGGCCTCGCCTGAATCGCCTCGCTCTCGAATCGTTCGGGATCGAAGACTTCCGGGTTGGGATAGTACTTTGGGTCGTGGTGGAGTCCCCAGACCGATACGAAGACCTGCGTGCCGGCCGGAATATGAACTTCAGTGTCTGGCAAAGTGTAGTCTTTTACCGATTTCCGTATGAGAATTGGGACGGCTGGATGTTTGCGCAGGGTTTCTACGACAACGACAAAGATGGGATGAGTCAATTGTCAATGTCAACTTATTCAGTTGATTCAACGAGTAAATATTCGGTCAATACTTATGAACCAAGAGTTTTATAAGCGCTACCTTGAAACACCTTGTCCAAATACTTGAGTTCGTTAATTGCTTCAAATGGCAGATTTCCGTTGTGCGTCTCCAAGGCTGCTTGGATCTCATCGCGTAACTTCTCTTGCACGTCTTGATTCTGGGCAAGCTCGTACAGCGCGAAGCTGATGGTTACCGAGGAAGTCTCAAATCCAGCCAGAAAAAAGACAAAAGCTTGAGCAGCAATCAGGCTGTCCGTCAGTTCTGAAACATGAGGAAAATTCTTCATACGTCATCCAAAAATTTATTCTGTTGGTCTCTCATTTAGAACAAGAGGACTGCACTTAGGTCAAGAAACTAGTTATTTCCAAGTAGTCTGCGTAAGATCACCTCTGGTGGATAAGGAAATTTGATTCCCACGGTTCAAACTTCATTAAAATCGACCGATATACTCTTCACCTATCTAGTAATGAATCAATCGGGTTCTTCACCGATTGAATTTTGTGTCGGTAGAATTGTTTTCGGTTGACTGAACAACACCATGGTTTTGAAATTGACCTCGAGTGTCGATTGAGCATCCTATGCATTCGCACGATTACTTCATGTTGAGTAAGTTCACATCATTTTTTTCAAAGAAATCTATGATTGCAAATCTTTGGAAATGATATCAGAATTGTAGGTATGAATTTCTGAGCACTTCAAGTTATATGACTTCAATGGTTCTTGCGGAAGTTTTGCTACGAAACTTTCGACATTTCTTAAAATTGGCTTATATTCCGCCATGCACTCAAATCAACCCGATTATTTTCAGCCATGCAACTTCCCCAAGTTGAGATAAAGGATCCACTACCAATGCTTTTACCCTAGGCTTTTGTGTTTTCAATTGCGGAGAACCACGAGTCAGTTGCGGAAAATGAATTTGATCAATCATATCTCATCGTTCTTATTTCCACTGCGACTGATTGGGGAACTGAGTTTTCCTTTGTATTCATCTATTTATATCCAATTCGCTATATGGATAGTATGGGTTCCCTGCAACCAGGCGTCCTGGAACTGTGTTGTGCAATACAAAAATATTGCCAGAGAAGTTGTTGGATGTTCGAGATTGGCTCTATTGCAGTACGAAGTTGAACAATGAATTGTATTCTTTTCTGTTACTTGGTTCATGATAAGGCCAAGAACTGGATCAAGAGCTTGGATGCGGAAAGAGATGCTACGGCTCATGAATTCGGAGATCGAAACTTGATTTGGTCATTTTTTCAATGTTTGAAGACTGTTATTGCCAAAAGAAATATGAATATAACTAGGTTTTTGAAAAACGATTTGAAAGCGCCATGTTGGAGGATTACCAACATCCACGAGGCCAGTTTGAGGAAATTCAGAGAGACCCATGCAAATTTCCTAGTTCAATAGACAAAAATTGCACCACGCGGAGTTCAACTGCACTGAATAAGGTGAAGCGTACCAAAATCTGTTTTTTCCGGGCTCGCTTGAATCTGCATCAGTAAGTCGACAAAGTCGTGTCGGACGACACCCTCTTTCTTCCGGTACGCAATCGTGTCTGCTATACTGCCTGCAAAGAAGTCCGAAGCTTCCCGGGGAAAAATTGTGAGCCTGAAAAACTTGAACAATGCTGGCGACAGAGTTTGAATTGCTCTTCTCACAACAACACCGAATGATTGATCCACTACCTCCCGTCCCATCCTTCTGAATTCACTGTCTTCGCTACTCAAGGCGTTCAAGTTTAGCCCAAAGACGCACGAGCCAATCACGTCAGTGGTGAACTTTGCTGTGATTTCTCTGCATTCGATCGGTTCTCCCTTGGTTACTAAATTGTCAACATATTCTTCGAAGTGATCTGCACATTCGCAAAGTAGATGGTACATATGTCGAAGTTTCCCAGACGTAAATACTGGAGACAACTTGTTCCTGAGTCCTCTCCATCGGTGACCCTCTAAGGCGAACAAGTTTCCAGTCAAAGGGTCGACTTCCTCGTTCGTAGGCAATCCGCGCTCGGGGAACGTTGAAAAATCCTTGATGAGAACGTGCTTCAAAACTATAGGATCATTGACCAGTACAACAGGCGTTGTTCCTAGGTACAACCCAATGAATGGTTCGTGTTTCCAGGCCTGGTACAAGTCCCGTAACTTCTCGGTTTGTGAACACTTACGGAGAAAAACGTCCGAAAAGTTACCAAAGATCGGGACTGGCTTTGGACCTTGAACATTTTTCTTTCGCCAGTATGAGAGCACCAATACATTGTAATAATAAATAACTAGTAAAACAGCCGTGAAGCCAATCACGATTTCAACAAAATTGAAACCCAACATTTTTCGAACTTCTGTCTTGGGATCATTGCTGAGTCAAAGTTCGTTTTTCTCCTTCGTTCTTCTTTGCCAGGTACGGAGGAGGTGGCCTGAAAAGCAAGCGACAACACAAGTGTGATTACATTTGAAGTGATTATGACCTGTAACCCTCAATTCAAACTACAGTATAACATTTGTGTAAAAAACCTTCGTATCTGGAGCATTATTTTTTTCAAGAATGTCATTATCACCATGCAGGTGTATATATATTTTTCCCTTATCTCAAACAAAATAAAAAATGAAACTTGACGGATTGAAATCTGGGAATGGGCAAAGATTGTTTTTTGCTGTCCTTGATGCCTCGAACACGTTTGGCTGTTACAATGCCACGATAGATTTCTGATTGGTGAAACATGTTGCGTAACTTACCGCAACGTTATCGTCAGTATCATTGTGACGGGTATGATTTGGAACTCCTCTAAGAGGAAAAGTGAAAGAACCCTGAAAACCCTGATACGCACTCGGATAAGTAGTAAGCCTACCAGAGCCGCCTTCCTACGGACTTGGAATATGTCTCACCCCCAAACTGTGGTAGCAACTATAGCTCTGCCGTAACTATCCGAGTAAACGTGCCGAAGCTGCCTTTCAGCTAAATAAGAATTTAATATGAGACAGATGGAGAGCTGGAAAGTGAATTCATTCGAATGAGGAATAAGAAGATGGAAGATACAGTTCAGATTCGTTGAAACGTCTCAATCTTGAGGAACTGTTTTCTTTCGCTTAGAGAAATTATAATAATAAAAATGAAAAAAGAATTATCTGAACCTAACTTAATCGTCTCATTCTATCTATTATTGAAATTCGGAAGACCCTACTTTTTCTGATACAGTTAGACTTTGTGTTCAATGAACAATTCGTTTTAATTTATGTGATTTGCATGTGAGACAATGGGTACATTTTTGTGTAAATTATTCATGAATTTGTTCAGTAACGCTGTGCCAGCTGTTCGTTTAAATCATTGAAAAATGCTTAACGAACGCCACTTCGACAGATCGCAGAAATTCATACCAAAGAAATTAAAGCTAAAGATTCCAAATGGTCAAAAAATCAGTGATGTTTTTGTAATGTAATGCCGAATAAATTACTGATAATTGATGATTCAAGTTTCCAAATTCGACTTGTCTCTGATTTTCATATTTTCTCTGGGTCCCTTCTACGAACTCAGGTTGGACAAATGATCGTGAGAAATTATTAAATTGTATAGAAACTAACAAGAGAAACGTTGAAATAAAAAATCTTGAGTAAACGATTTCCGAACGAATTCTGAAAATTAGAAACAATTGTCATCCCAGGATCAATGAGCACTAGAGGAATCATTGTTTTCTGAGCGTCAGAAAACATATATATTTCAGTTTAATTGAGACTGAAGGCCTTCTACACTAGGACCGAATTTTTTCACTACAATTGATAATTTTGATGTTAGGAAGAATGTGTGTAACTTTGAACGTATAACAATTCAAACAAATCCATATTGCAAAAACGTTTGGAAATCGTTTTGTTCAATTTACAGCTGCCCACTGTTGCTAGATAAAAATAACAATTAGAAATGGCGGTAAGATTGGAAGATTAACAAATGCCGGGCGGCTGAATGCACAAGGGAAGCCTCACAGACTTCTCAGTTCATACCTGTCGAAATAATCCTCTGGAAATACGAGCTCAATAATGACTAGCGGATCGTTTCTTGGCGCGTGTGATCGCTGGCGACTTTTGAATAAAACTATCGTGAAAATTCGGGTGGAGATGTCTCGGAGTATTATGTACTCTTGCCATGGGTTCTGTGTATTCAGCTAATTGAGTTCGGTGTCTTATCATCTTGTCTTATCACTACGAAGCGACTTGGTCATTGTTATCGATGAATGACTGTAATAATTTCATCTATTAGATATCTATCTTCTAATTGTCATCGGTGAATGACTGTGATAATTTTATAACTATTAGATATCTATCTTCTACTTTTGGAAGTCGTAGGAAGAAATTTTGAGGTTTGAGTTCGAAGTAGCATCAATGAGAAAACTGAGGATGCATTTTCGAGCGGAATTGTTTAAGGGATGTGTGTGTTTTTAAAACTTGCAGCTGCAGTGCAAATGCTTGAGAATAGTTAGTGAAATACGAAGCGTTAATGGGACTTCAGGATTTCGCAGATAAAGAGTTTGGAAATAGGAGTTTTTGGACTATTTATGATGGCGCCTGGAGAATGAGCAGAAGGGGTTTCATGGCCTAAGGCTAGGTAACTTAATATTTCAAGTAAACGAGTAAAATATCAACATATTGGTGGGTAAGTACATTACAACCGTGGTCTGATTCAGTTCTAAGGAAAATCGGGTCACCACCGCCAAAAAACTGAAAAGTAGATTTGCATCTGCCACAACCGTGCCTGGTACACAAAATACCACGCTTTAATACCAGGTCCAGAAACAACTATGGTTCTGAAAAAATATTTGTCAGCTTTGGATTACGATTCTCATCCGAGAAAAAACGTCACGAAGAAAAAATAAAGCAGGGGAGCACGCGAAACTTACTAATCTGCAGTTTGTGCGATCAGTACTGTAAGGGGTGAGGGGACTCACGCCAAAAAGTACCAGCTGATTTCGGTTTGCAACAAACTCCAGTGTCTTCGACGAAGCTTGAAGCAAAACGAGTAATTCGTTGCCCTCGCAAGTCGCAAGACCTGATGAGAATTGGGATTTTGAAGCGGTCGGCTGTGCTCCGATAAGCCGACGCGCGACGCATTCGCGCGTTCAACTTTCTATATCTCAAGTAATTCTCGTCGTCCCATTTTCGGCCCGGTATGGTTTAAAAGGGAAAAGAACTAGGTTTTTGTTGATTCTACTTTTATAAAACACGATAATGTCGCATTACGGAGAAAAAAAACATATCTTATGAAGTGAAACTGGGCTACTATGAGAGAACTTATGATGGATGAAAAAAAGTCCATGTTCGAAAATTTGTATCGCTGCATCTTGACTACCCGTTGTTAAACACGTGCCCGATTTGGGGAATTGAAAGGGGTCCACCAGGACTACGATTAAGGACGGTTTCAATGGGATTCGGTTCATCAGAATTTTAGGCGGGAACGCTTGACGTGTCTCGCCCCATATATTGAAGGACCAAAAATCCCAACTATTGACATGAAAAGAAGGTTATTTAGGGAAAACCCGAGGGGCCATTCACTACTGAAATCATCTAATCACCTCAAATGAAATCACGAGCGAAATCATAAGAAATCATAAGAAATCATCCGTCATCGTCGATTTCAAAATATCCTGAAGAATGTTTGAAATCTTCTTGAAATTATATGAAATCACATGAAATCAACTACTCATTAAAATCATTGGTGCACATAAATAAAGAGTGAATGGCCCCTCGGAAAACCGGGGTGAAGTGGGACAGTCTTTGTTGAAAAATAAAAAATAAAAGAGCATAGCCGAATAGGCATACTGAATTTGCCCCCGACGAGATTCCAGACACTTGGCCTATTGCATCTCCACGAAACGAATAACAATGACTAAAAATTTCAGACCCTCAACTTTATTAATTTTCGAGTAATAAGAAAAACTGTGATTCTTGGTTTTTTTTTTTTTCTACACTAATATTTATGTTAGGATTTAATCATTTTTTTTTCAAATACTTATCAAGGAAAGACACGTAGTTAAATTTTTTCATGATCCTCCTAGTGAAACTCGATTCAACAAAAAAAACAGAAAGCGAGAATTATAGTTTCAATGTGTTCCTTGAGAGATAGAATTATTAAATTTATAGAAAATACTTTTCATTTAAGTCCCCGCCTTCACAATTTTTTTCATTTTTTCCCATTTGGTGCAACATTCCGATTTTCTCGATGTTTTGGCAATAGAAATTTATAGATTTTTGCTTAATACTCTTCTCGTCGTTATTAAATATATTCTACCTCAATAATAACAAGATATACCAGTTTTGGATGTATTTGCGTCAGGGTTGAGACTTGAGAGTCATCAATTACTTTGATAATTCAATAACCCATTTTGCCATCCGATGTTTGTAAAATGTAGTTGAACTTATTTCAAATTGTAATGTAATTACAAATGTAATTAAATTACATATTTTAATTACAATTTTCACAACCCTGATTTGCGTACACAAATATTTTAATGGTAATGAATTCTTACAAAAACATATACAATATATGTTCCAGTACATCAATTAGTATTTTCCATCATTATAAAAGAATTCAAATACCTGTGAAATAGAGCGGGACAGTATTAACAACATTGACGGTAGAGCAAGGGAGGAAGATACTAAGAATATTTCTGTGGAGATCCCGCCTACGCTTTTGTCAACGGCTACAGCACGGTGCGTCAATTCCTGCAAAGCTACGCTCACCAACACCAATCGAAAAAACTCTAGTTGACAGCCAAACTATGTCGCGTATCTTTATCGGAAAATCACGTTCGTCATCAATTATCGTTACAGAATCATCATTTTTGTGAATAGTTCAAAACAAAATACATTGTGTTTTTTACAATCAGACAGTTATTGTTTATTTGAGGTCAGCTGTTTCACCAAAAGGAGGAAGAAATCGGATCGTACCTGTGTGATCACTGTTCTTCAGATGAATCCAACAATGTTTGCAACATGAAACTGAATATCATTTCAGTTTATATTGCTTACCTTTACTGTTCATTGTCAGGTAATTATTATTTATATATATAATAATTTTTATGTGTTATGAAGCACAAAAATGATTAATAAAATAGTTTATTTTGGCATGGCTAATACATTTTTGGTTTTGTTCGGATTTCAGTATGACTGATAATTTCAAGTGTGTTAAGTGCAGTTTTAAAAAAACAGTAACAGTAGCAGTAACAGGTTTAGAAAAGAATTATATCGACCGAAAATGGAGCAAAAAAATAACACAAATAATTAAACAAAAAGTGAAGGCTAATGATCTATTGTGCGATAAATATCGGCTTATTATAAACAAAATTTTGCAAACAGAAACCTCCATTCAACTATCTACATCAACCGAAGAAAACGATAACCAACCGGAATCAGCTGAACAGTTATTGCAATCATTTTCACTTTTATCAACATCTGCAACTACTTCTTCACAATCTTCAACAAATGATCCAAGTTTTATCGTAGCTGCGAAACCCGCTCAAGAAATTGAACACGTGGAAATGATGTTTCCTCGAGTCATTTCTTTTCACAAAAACTGCTAAGTTTGTGGATCGAAAAATGGCATTACTGTTGTACCATTTGGAGCACGTGTCATACTTATAACATCTTTGTTGCATTTGACTCATTGTCAGTTCAATCACAAAACGTAATGACAATTTCGGCGAAGAAAATATCGATTGCGTGAATTATTCAAGATTATTAACTTCCTCATCGATTTCTGAGACTTTTTTGCGCTTTTCCTCGACGACTCTGCGTTTTTCTGCAGGCAGTGCTTTTTTGTCAATGGCAATTTTTTGTCAAGTTAAGAAAATAAAGCAATTAAATTAGGAAAGATTATTAAAAATTTTAGGGTGGTTTATGTCGAAACAACGGCCTGCACTGACTTTTCGGTATCAGAGTATCTCTTACATTAGTTATTAATTTATTTTTCGTTTTTGGCAGAATACAATGAAATGTCAGTGTATCACGAACTAACTTAGCTTTCCCGAAACGAGGCTGCAATGCAGCTACTGCCCTCTCGTAATCGTCTTTAGTGAAAAATTCTAAATCAGTATTTTTAATATTTTTGATATTCTGCGCCCATAGAAAAAAAAAACAATTGTGGTGTATTTATTGGTTCCTGCGAGGATTTCAGACTTGCTTCAGCTGCTAGTCTTTGAAGGGCTCCTCCTAAGCCACTAACAAAAAAATGAAATCATGCGACTAACGAAAAATGAATTAATAGGCAAGAGATACTCTGATGCCGAAAAGTCAGTAGAGGTCGTTGTTTCTAAATAAACCACTAATTGTAAGCAAATATAACGACTTTCAGGTATTATATATATGATATAGTGTGACTAGGGGATCTTTATGTAAGATTTAGGATCATGATTTACTTATTGTTAGTTAGATATTTAATAAACTAATATGATATCCATTGTTTTCTGATATGGTGAATTTTTGAAATATAGATCCACATGCCGACCATTTCTTCCTTACGCGAGCTACACGTACCCGAGCCAGGTCTCGCAGCGGCAGCGCGCGCCGTCGCTTATAAATAAATCGCTTTAACATAGTTTCCATCAGAGTTCCATTCTGTAACTTACCGGTTTTGTAGGGGATTGACCAAGGAATACGCTCATATTTTTTTGGGAATTTTAAAGCGTGGTTCTTGCCTGGAAAACTACGTTTGAATAATATATTTGTTTAAAACAAATGGAATCGTTCTTTATCGCAGAATCCAATAAATATATAATAATAGTGCCATTCAATAGCTTTAGAATGGTTCGTAAAAGAAGTCTCTAGGACGAACACAGCCAAAGATATGACCGTTTGAAGAGGAGTATGTTTTCGATTTTTGACCGTTTTTCATGAATTTCGCCCCAGTGTAACTTGGAAAATAGGGGCGGAAAAAAAAAACAAAAAATTGTCTGATGAATTTATTTGTTCCAAACAACCATTGAAAAAATTAGAACGAAATCGAAAACATCGAGGTCAATTTTTGATTTATTTTGTCCGGTTTGACGTGGAATGACTCATAGTGGATGTAATCGGCGTGTCGAGAAGAGACTCATGTCATGTTTCATGATGAAACAGATTGTAGAGTGCACGTAAGAAAACAGCTATCGGTCAACCAATGTTCTGAAATGGCGTTTTAAATGCATTTTGAACAACGTGCAACCCGCAGCTTCCCAAATCCATGAGAATCGGAGTATCAAGACCTTCAATATAGCTTTTCAAGTCTCGAATAAACTTTAAATTTACATTGGGGCTGTCCATCGACACTTGCAGCAATTTCTGTATATCAAGGCTCTCCAAGGATGTGATAAAAGCATGTAAAAGATTTTCAGCAGTTGCGTGGCCCAAAAACACGGAGCCAAAGTATCTCGTTCTGACTTCGTTTGACTTGTTGTCCCAGAACCGGATAATGAGATCCATTTGACCTTTTTGAACAACCTTGTCCAGGGATTCATCGAACCCGATGACGATGTGAGGACAATTATGGCACATGTCACGTAATTCCTCGTGAAAGTACGGGGCCAAACCATACAACATACTATACGACATTTTCGTTCTTTGGAGCTGCATTTTGGCTGCGATTTGTGAGTCGGGGAACATCGTCTTAAAAATATATTAAAATGAGAGATTGTGTAGCCACTGTCCCATCGGTTGCCACTGTCTCTGTATTGGATGAGCTCAATAAATCTCAAAGTATTTATACAGTCAGTGCAATGCAAAAAAGTGGCATCTCAATTTGGGCTTACTCATAGAGAAAGGTTTGTAAACGCACAGACATTATGAGGAAGTAATTTATAAGCTTCTTTAGCTTGAGAAACCAGTGTGAGGTGTGCTTTATTAAACAAATTTCATAAGATGAGAACCCTTTTGATGAATAATTTTTCTATAATTTCATAAAATCAGCAGAACTCCCATTTCTCACAAAATAGTATTACACTGTAATTTGTAAATCTCGGAAACTTCCTCTAACTAGGTCAGAAGTCTAATTACATTAGCACAAAGTTTGCTCGAATTAGAATCATCAAACAAAAATTTCTAAAAATTCAAAAAACTAAAATTTTCTAGTTGTTGTCAAATTATATGCCGAACACTTTTGTCCTCTAATCTATTTGTATATCGATAGATGGAAATTCACAAAAACGGGCGCGAAAATAGACAATTTTTAATCGCCAGAAACGTAACTAGGGGGGCTTGCTTGTTATACTTAGATGTCGACTTTTGTACTGATTACTCAAGTTTTTTTTTCAATTCAATTTTTTGTTTCAATCTCCCCCCCACCCACCCACCCACACACACCCACACACAAACGTAACTATAAGATTCGCAAGATACAAAATTTTTTATTGTCATCGTACTATTGGTATAACTTTTGAAGGCCAATTTGTGCTTTGCACCGTTCTTGTGACTCAATACAGCTTGCTTGCCCATGTTACTCAATGGAAACGTTTTTTTACATATCGAGCAGTATGCGGATTCTGGATCTTTTTTGGCTCGAGCAAGCCATGAACGAAAATCGGGTAATTGCACCCACTCGTCATTGAAATAACTCTTTTTCGATGATAGCATAACATTTAGAAAAAAATTCGTAATATTTTGATACAAAATTAATGAAGTTAACTAGACTTTCCATTTTTTGTTGTTTTTTTACGTGACCGCACAAGTTTGCGCTCACCGTAGTTTTTTCTAACCTAACTCTTGAAAATATATATAATTTCGAGGTTATTGCCGTAGCCGTGTAGGTGACACGGGCATGAATTTTGTTAAAAACTATGCAAAATGTATGTATACGAAACACATTTTTAACTATTTGCAATAATATTTTGTTGATTGATGTATTACGTACTTACCTGACTGATTGAAGGACTCGACTGAACACGCATAAGCACGGAAAGGTAACGGTCACTTTAAGGGGATATGAAACGTTTCAAGGCCACGTCCGGGTCCCTTTCACCGCGGTAAAACAGAGGTCCCAATATTGGTACCTCTGCATACCGCTAAATGGCGCGGCACGCATCTTCTAACCAGCCTCCATAGAACTTATACTACTGGAAGGGGAATAGCGTCGTCGACTTGACGCCAACATGTGAGACAGAGCTATACACCTTTGTATACATCTATCTTTCTCCGTAACGTCTGTTCCCCTTGCCCCGCGCCTATACTTAAGGCAGTCTGCTATGGCAGTCTTACGGAGAGAGAGGTATGCCTCTCTCTCAACATGTTTGCATCATTTTCCACTCGTTACTCAAATGGGCTATTCCCCTCCCAGTAGTATAAGTTCTATGACAGTCTCAATAGCAGAAACTCAGTTAGCCGACGTTTGCTACACCAGTGTATACGTACACTCATACTCGCGATCATTTTACGGCAGTATCCATAAGCACTGCAATGCATGCAAATAATTGCACTAAATTATAGCCCGAACAAATCGTACATCAATCATGTACGCTTGGCGTGTTTGATTATGACCGATATGAAGTTGGCACCACAGTCTTCTGTCTTCTTCTATCCTTCGTGGTTACATAGGAAAGGAAAGAGACAGAAGACTGTGGGGCCAACTTCATACCGGTCAAAATCAAACACGCTTGGGTACGTACCACTGTGTTCGACAAACGTCACAGTGTCTAGCAACAAAAGTGGCTTCTTCTCGCTCTTGTGCGGAGCGGTATATATGAGTGAAAATTAATTCATTATAATAATTCTAACTTACAATTAGAGATTTAAAATAAATACGGAGAAAATCCTTAAACAGATTTCTCGTGGGTATGACGAGCAAGTCGCCCTCGCTCCTATTCAGAGCGGTATATATGAGTGAAAATTAATTCACTATAATATTGCAAATGTGATAAACATTTTGAACCAACCAACAGAAAATCCTGTTAACGATCTGAATTTGGCGCCGATAAACGCCGTTTTGTATGATTGTACACGTGCGTAGGTATTAGTAAGGAAAATAATAACACAACCTTTGATCAGAGGACAGCGGTCCTAGGTACGAAGTTCGAGAACGAAATAGCAAAAAGAAGTTCGAATACGCAGTTAATCGTAATAGCTAAACGGAGATAGACGTGTCTTTGCGTGCGATATTCCGTATTAACGAAAATTAGAGTATTCAACGAGAACGATAATTGTGCGTATAAATTATAGTCATATAGGGCTGTGCCCCGAACAAGTTGGTGATTTCTGTTGTGATGTTTAATAATAATATATCATAAATATATATACTATTCGTAGCCGGCAATTAGATATCCAGTGTTCGTAATATATAATTTCTTTTCCTTTAATCAATTCCTGACACATTAATCTTTGATCACAAACAAAGTGAAACCCCAGATTCCTTCAGTTAACAATCCTTATCCAGGTTTCTCATCGGTATAACGAGCAAGTCGTCCTCGCTCCTGAGCGGAGCGGTAGATATCAGTGAAAATTAATTCACTATAATATTTCTAACTTACAATTAGACATGAAAAATAAATACAGAGAAAATCTTATTCAAGATTCTCATCGATATGACGAGCAAATCGTCCTCGCTCTTGAGCAGAGCGGTAGATATGAGTGAAATCTCATTCACTAAATTATCACTGAAAGCAGATTGAAATAATGAAAATTAATAAGCAAGTATAGCTAACGCGCTATGTCAAGTCCCACAGGATATATATGGAAAATAGTCACTTTTATCTTTCGTTGTATGTCCTAGCACAGTGTTTACAAACGTATTCGCAATGAACAAGAAGCACATGCTCGCAAAAATTTCTTGAGGTGAGGTTCAGATCTCACGTAATAAGCTGCACTATCATACCCGTAGATACTGGAAATAAATTCAGCAGGAATAGTTCAGCTAACACATTACACCCCTGCTGTGTTTAGAAACTTATTATTCAATGGTTTTTTAATTATTCTATCGCAGTAACAAGCTCGGACAGATCTTCGGTAAACGTCACGTCACGTGCTTCTATAGCCCCTAGCGTCACTCGGTTGGTGCGACGAATGCGAAGGTGGGAAAAATGCGTGCCGAACATATGAGTTTTAGTTTAGAGTTGAGGTTAGGGAGAGACTCTAGCTAGTTTATTCGTTTCACATGTATTTTTCAGTTCCTCCGATTCGTTGGACAAAAATTAAAACATAAAAATAAATTCCAATATTCGATTGAGGATCATAATCTCACATTTCTGACAGCTAACCTAGCAGCCGAACATAGGGGTTTTAGATGGGTTTTAGTCTTATGTTAGTTGGGAATTAAGGTTAGGGAGAGACTCTGGCCAGTTTATTCATTTCATGTGTATTTTTCAGTTCCTCCGACTCGTTGGACAAAGATAAATTCCAACAGTCGATCGAGAATCATAACCTCACATTTTTACAGCTAACCTAAAAGCCGAACATCGAGCTATTAACGTCCGAGATCCTCGATCGATTATTCGAATTCATTTTCATATTTTAATTTTTGTTCAACGAGTCGGAAGAACTGAAAAATACACATGAAACGAATAAACTAGCCAGAGTCTCTCCCTAACCTCAATTCCAAACTAAAACCTTATGTTCGGCTGCTAAGTTAGCTGTCAAGAATGTGAGGTTATGACGTCGAGGATCCTCTATTAATTGTTGGAATTTATTTTCGTATTTGAAATGAACGATCGATTAATATTCTCCTCGCAACTTCAATTCTAGAATGAAAGTTTATACGATCCCATTTTCGAATATTAGGTTAGCTGCCAGACGAGTCAGGTTATATCATCTGCAGTTCGATATTGATTATTGATATTCACAGATATAAATTCATTTTTCTACAAATCAGGATGAACAATATGAGTGAAATGAATGAAAGAGCAATCGTCTTTTTGTAACGTCAACTACAAACACGATTTTAATTATCCGACGGTCGTCTTTTAGGTTAGCTGCTGGTTGGGTACGATCCGATGTCGATTATCAGTATTTTCTGTCAAGCGGGAGCAGCATTCACCTAAGGCATTCACACTTACGTATAGTGACCTAAGAACCTTCACTAGCGCTGCCGCGCGGCTTACCAGTATACTGAGTGCAATGTCGGTACAACGTGTCACCTCGACTAAATGTCGGTCTTCTGGTTTCGAGTGACGGAGAATCGTCAATTTTCAGCCATTTCTTTATGAAATGACACGGGATTAGGCTCAAGGTGTGTGGTTTTTCATTGCGGAGTGGCTGATTGTCTTGGAAATTCGATTATTTACGGCAACAATGAATAATCACATGATTTAGGTAGTCGATAACCCAGCCTGCAAAATTCTTTGTCAAATTTTGAAAAAGTGAGATAATCAGCCGCTTTCTGCCAAAAAACTGCGTAATTCCCCAAAGTTTCATCGCGATTGATTACGTAGTTTCAGAGAATTTCGCATTTTGACCGCGTCCGTAGAAACACGATGTCGTATCATATCCACAAAACGCATGTAAAAAAGTTATAATACTATTTAAATTGTCATCTTTAATGCTTTGAGATGAAAAGATTTTTCCTTGCTTTATGAAATACACATTTTTGTTTGCAGATTCTAATTGTGCCATCAACACCAACAAATCTATATCTTCGCCAATAATAATGGCTGGTTTCGAACCGCTGGCTAGATTAATAGCTGTTTTTACAATTAGCAAATCCGCGTCTTCTTCAGCTTGTTTTGTGTTGAATCTATGGAATTCTTCCTAAAGCATAGATATTATTCTGCGTTTATTATTATCATTCGATAAAAACTTTTTTTGCGTCGTGTTAATGCTCATCCCTTAATTAAAAACAAATTCGTGACCAATAGAAACGATCCTTTGTCACTGGTGCAATTTTTCAAAATTTGTCGCAATCATAGCAACTCATAAAATCTGAAAACAAATGTTTTGTCGATCTACGTAATCATTCAGCACTTTTTGTCTACGAAGCAGTATTTGTTTCCGGATATCAATCGGATAGGTACGATCTAAAAAATCAACGATATACAATAAATAGAGCCCCTATATGTATTAAAGATGCTAGAAAGTAATACTTTATACTGACTTACCTGAAATGATGCAGTAGCATAGAATCGCAGGCACAGCAAAAGTTGTTGAATCGGTGAGATGGGCAATCCCCGCATTGAATCAGTTCTCAGCGCAGGCTCAATTTGTGGTAAAATTAAATGCATTACAGCATGTTTCAAAAATCTGAAACGCTTTCTAAATTCGTCACCAGTGCACCATTCGAAGGGGTTCATCGCGTCGCGCACATACTGCTTTTGCAATCGGATACGTGGCATCGCGTAATTTTCGTCAAATATATCTCATATCGATCGTACACATCATACAGCTCGTAATTATCACATATTTATTGCACGTCCATCTTTAACACACCTTCATGCACACCATTCGTCAATGATATGTCAAATTTCCTTTCAATTATAGTAGGGGAGCCCAAGCGGGGATTTTGGGATTTACTCGAGCGCGGCAGAATAACATAAGGGGGGAAACCTTGCACCCTGATAAGTACCTTAACCATATACATAAACCCTTTATATAGGGTCGTGCGTTTAGGGCAGCCGATCAGATTAGTAAAAAAAAATCGATCGTTATAAAAACTCGAGCGCGTCAGATTAAGGCAAGGTGAGTTAATTACATGCAAAAAAGTGTGCATTTCAATAATCTGACGATTTGCGCGTGACATAAGGAAATAGGAGAGTCACAAAGTTGCAAAAAAAAAAAAAAAACAGTCACCTGAACATTCTCGAGCGTGGTTAATTTTCTTTTTATTTTGAAGGAAATCATTCAAGGATCACAGGAATAATATAATCTGCCGATTTCCACAAGCCGAAGTAGTTAAAATCATCTATAAAGTGTGGTGCGTGCAACTGCTGAGAACTATGTATTTTCCACTCCGCCCCTCTCTTCCCTTCTCGCTCTTTCTCTATGTCTCACTCGCTCGCACCTTCCCCATACTAGTTTCCGTCGTCAGATTAGGGAAATTCCTCCACATAATTGTCAGATTATGGGTCAGCACGACAAGGAAATCAACCTGAACCATCTGTATATTAATCTGACGCGCTCGAGTATTTCAATATCACGATTTTTTTTTGCATTTTCAAAAATCGGCTATGAGTTTTGGTCGCGTCCATATCGTCAGACTTTTGAATAGGAGTTCCTTCAGGGTTTACTTAACATCCCTTCTGAATATCTGACGCGCTCGAATACATTTTTTTTTCCTCATTTTCAACCCCTTCGTACGGCTACCCCCACTATGCAAACCCGCAGATTAATATTTCTCCGTTATCAGAAACACGTGGGGCGCATATACTATTAATATCTGAAGCGCTCGAGTATTTTTTTGTGACCGATTTTTTTTACATTTTCGAAAGTCTGTACACGCTCCCCCCCACCAGTGAAAGGGCATACATCATAAACTTTTTTTTCTTTTTAACATCTAATCTTCACAATCCAAAAGGTCCCCACGACGCTCGAGTAAATTCCCATTTAGCCTCTTGGGCTCCCCTACTATTAGTAGCACATAGAAAACAGACGACAGATTAGCGAAGAATCACACCTCAAGTCACATCTAGACGTCAATTGGAAAATACGAGATTTTCCTCATCTTGGCACTCAACTGATACGAGCTTCAGTGACTATTAATAAGGGCATGAGTAATGGAATCTCAACAATCGACTATTGTACAGTCATGAGACAAGTCTCAAGCATTCATCTCCTGATACGCTCTTACCTGATCTTTTCTCAACTGCAGTCTCAGAAACAACTCTCAAGATATGTCTATTGTATCGTATCTGTACTTGAGACTAGTTTCGCCTCAGTTTATCAGTTGAGAATCGACTATTAATACGGCTTTGAGACATTCTTACTGGGTCCAGTATCAGTAATTCTAAGCGGAGCAGTGATTAACCAGTGCTGCTGCACAGAGTCCCATGGCTCTCGATTATGGCGTAGCCATGAGACGCTTTGCTGCATGTGTATGTCATCTGTAATTAACAATCAATGAATAGTCTTAGCATTAGTATATTTTCATTTGTTGGTTAGCATGAAGCACCGTTATGAAAAGTCGAATACTCGTTGAAAATCGTGCGAGTATAAAAATACCTTCATGTGCAGTAGTTGAGATAGATGGCTCATTGTCAGTTGACTTTACCAAGCCGGACAACTTCCTGAAATCACGCAATTTGTTCCGATATTTATATACCAGCTTTCCGCTGGCGCTGATTGATTTATCTGTCCCTGAAAACTGCTTCTTGATGGGTGGGATATTATACGTTTGGATATTTTCTGTTGGAAACAAGGTGACTATTTCCTCAGCTAGTCGGTGGAAGTCTGTGTTTTGTAAGACACTAGAAACATAAAGAACTCTATAACACTCGTTACTTTATTTATGAGTCTGCTATGTATGGATGTATACCTATGCGGATCTTTTAAAGAACTTGAAATTACAACTTCTGCTATTGTCTGCCGACATTTTCTGGATAGGGTTTCTGATTTCTTGTACCCTCTAAGGCTACCTCTACCTTCAATGCTGCTATTCAAGATAGATCTTATCCGTGCAGAACTTTATAACTCTTTACAAGCGGTCTCGTAAGTGTTTTCGTCATTGAAGCATTTTTGTCGTGTCAACTGTTTTTCCTTCTCCTCATCTATGTCTGTGGAAGACAGATTGACGTGTCATCATGATCAGAAGAATGCTGCTAAAATGTGTAAATAGATAGAAATCGAAACTATTCCAAATGAATATACATCACCCGTTCTATAAGTCAGTTTGAAGTATGAGTGAGATATTTCGTTCAGTAGTCAAATTTGTTTTGATTCGGGAAACTCTACAGATTTTTTTTAAGAAGTCTACTTTCGTTTTACTTCTAACGACAACCTCCCTTGGATCAGCAGTCGTCGCTCGCCCGGCAATACGAGCGGACCTAAGCGTGAGCAATAAGGGGCTCCGGCTGACCAAAAACTATAAGACAAATGGATACGAGCGAACGCGACAATAACGAGGGCGAGTACGGGTCGCCCTCGCGCGACCCTGAGATCGCTTCTGTTAACCCCTCCGACATATAGATACCAAATATTGCTAACCCCACACATACATCCATATTCAATTCCCATATTATTTGACATAGATATTGTGACGTGGATTTTTGTTGATCCGCGGATCTGGACCGGATAGCCAGCCTCCGGGGTCGATCCAACGCGCACACAGCTATACTAGAGATTCAAGTTGTTTGGGCGCCAGGCGAACTATCTTCGCCACTTTCGAAATCTTCTACACAAAACAAAGCCTAACGGAATCTCATGCGGCGGCTAGCTTCAGTACCGCGGAGAGGGGTCGGGATCAAGTGAAGGATGAGCTCGGCGTAGAATAATTACTCGTGGAGTTTACGGTAGCAGAGATATAAAAATTTATTCAATAAAAAAAACGAATGTAAGAAAAGATTTAAAAATAATAACAAGAATCGTGCGTACCCGAGGGTACTCCCCCTCGGGTACTAGTCGGCTGCAGGCCGTGTAAAGGCGGCCTCGCCTCGATTTGCGAGTTTTACAACAATACTAGAAACAAAAAATAGCTTCCACGGAGGATAGCAATAACAGAAAAATAAGGAACTAATAATTAACTCGGCAAATCGGTACCTCGCGGAAGAATATCACAATTGACAAACAGAATAATTACTACGAGGTGTTCATGAATAATTAACTAAAATCTAATAAATTAACTGTTGTATCTTTGGTTAATATATTTTATTGCACTGAATAATTCTACAGAATATGAATAATGAATCCGATAATGTGGATTGGGAGTCCCTGACCAGGCTTATCCCGTGAGGTCACGTGACGACTACTGCGGTGGTGCCACCGCTTCGGTGTATATATAACACCCCTTTCCCTCTATTTTGAAATGATCTTCATGTCACGAAATTTTTTGAGTGACTTGGCGGTCTGCTAATTCTGGAGGAACGTCTGGGTTCCTGATGTTCGACTGGTGCTGGTATATTTTCTTCGAAGTTAGCTGGCCAGGCCGCTGCTCCACTCTCCTCCAGAGCTTCTAATTGATCTTGCTCATGAGCCCGCCCAACGTTTCGGTGGGCTTCCGGCCCTGGGCCTGCCGATAACTCTGATTGTTGAGTTCGTTGATTTTCGCCTCCGCTGTATCTCCGGTTATGGAGTTGATCGATGTGTCTTTTTTTTATTGTACCATCCGGTGTTCTGATGAGGGCGTGTCGTGGTCCACAAACTTCTTCGATGCTGCCGGGAATCCATTTAGCCCCCTTGCCATAATTCCTGTACAGTACTTCGTCATCATCTTTCAGCAGTTTCTTTTGTGTTATGCTTCCCGCTCGGTTGTTCTCCTTATCAGACCATTGGAATGCGTCCGGGTGTAGTTTATCTAAGAGAGAACTCAATTTCCTTCCCATCAATAACTCTGCTGAAGAGCGTCCGGTTGTGGCACACGGTGTAGATCGCAACGCCAACAAAATGTTAGGTAGTTCGGATGTCCACTTATTTTGCGGAAATTTCTTGAAGTTTCGTTTGAGAGTCTGTACCATCCGTTCGGCGAGACCGTTGGTTGCCGGGTGGAACGGTGCCGATTGAATGAATTTCACTCCGTTCTTACGTAGATAATCCTTTACTTCTTCCGCTGTAAAGCCGGTTCCGTTGTCCGAAACCATCACGTCCGGTATTCCATGCATGGAAAAGGTGTCCCGAAGGTGTTTGATCACGGTAGCTGCGGTGAACGAACCATTGGTTTCTCTTATTTCTGGCCATTTGGAGAAGGCGTCGACAATTATCAAAAACGAGTGGCCTTGCATCGGTCCTGCTAAGTCCATGTGAATACGCGACGAAGGCTTACTTGGTGTTGGCCACGGAAATACTGCCGATTTGTTCGGTTCACTCCTGACTTCAATGCAGTTTTGACAATTCGAGATCGTTTCTTCTATTTCCGCGTCTAGCCCGGGCCACTATACGTAGCTGCGTGCTATCGCTTTTGTTCTGGTGATCCCTTGATGTACTTTGTGGAGCAGCTTCATCACCTGTGTCCTCAGATTATATGGCACGATGACTCGATTACCCCACAATAAGCAGCCTCGATGTACCGATAAAGCACTCTGTCTACTTTTAAACGGAGAAAATTTTGTTTCGTTTGGTAGCCCGTCGATTGATCCATGTAACACCGCTCTTTTGACTCTGGACAGTGTACCGTCGTGGTTTGTCTCAACTTCGATCCTCGCTGCCGTCATTGGCGACTCCTCTGGTGCTTCCTCCAGCAGAAGTACGTCAGCTGGTTCTAGAACTGTTAATTCCTGACACGGCAGTGGGAGTCTACTACACGCATCTGCGTTTTGATGTTTCTTCCCTTGTCTGTAAATCAAGTTGTAGTTGTACGAGCTGAGCAGCAGTGTCCATCTTAGCATCCTTGGAGATACTGTTTCCGGTATTACTTTTCCTTCCTGAAGGATTCCCAGTAACGGTTTGTGATCTGTTATTATAGTTATAGCCCGTCCCCAAATGTATCGATGATATTTCTTGAGGCCAAATATGATAGAGAGTGCTTCCTTGTCCAGTTGTGCGTAGTTCTTTTCGGCGGGGTACAACGTGCGGGAACCAAACGCGATGGGTGCCTCCGTCCCGTCTGGAAGTTTGTGTGAGAGTACGGCGCCTACGCTATAAGGCGAAGCGTCACACGCCAATATTAAAGGCAGCGATGCGTCGAAGTGAGTCAAAACCCGATCTGATGTCAATAGTTCCTTAGCTTCTCTGAAAGCTTTGTCTTGTGCTGTTCCCCATTTCCATGCTTCTTGTTTCCGTAATAGAGCGTATAATGGACTAACCACCGATGCCTTGTTCGGTAAAAATCTCTCATAGAAGTTTAGTAACCCAAGAAATGCTTCGAGCTCCGATTTGTTAGTTGGTACTTTTGCTTCTTTTATTGCTTGTAGTTTTTCGTTTGTTGGATGTACTCCCGGCACGTCGATGCGAAACCCCAAGTATTCCACTGACTGCATTGCAAATTCGCACTTCTCTTCCTTAATCCGCAATCCTACTTCTTTTAGCTGTTGTAAGACTATTCTTACCCGTTGCCAGTGCTCGGCCTCGGTGCGACCCATGATGAGAATATCGTCAAGATACACCACGGAGCCGGGGATTCCCGCTAACAGTGACTCCATTAATCTTTGGAAACACCCCAGTGCCGACGATACCCCGAAAAGGAGCCTTTTAACTTTGAATAGGCCTTTCCTTGTATTCAATGTTAGAATTTTTTCGGATTCTTCATCGACTCGTACTTGTGTGTATGCTCTGTCGAGATCGAGCTTCGTGAATAACTTACCACCTGCTAGAATCGTTGTGACTTCTGTAAAGGTAGGAAGCGGTTAAATATCCGATTTCATGACCGTGTTGACTGTGCCTTTATAATCGCCACAAATTCGTATGTCACCATTTCGTTTGACTACGGGTACGATTGGCGTGGCCCACTCTGAATACGTGACTGGTTCTAGTACTCCTTCGTTCACTAACTTGTCGAGTGCTGCCTCCACTCTTTCTTGCAGCGCCAACGGTACAGCTCTGTGTCTTCTAAATATCGGTTTTGCTCCAGCGTCGAGCGTAATGTGCACTGGTTCGCCTTTATATTGGCCTAGTTCTGCTCGGAAAACTTGTGCGTAATCTTGCAGCTGTAATTGGCCTGACGTTGCTCGAAGTGAATTTGTGTTTTCTAGTCTGATGCCGAAAGCTTGGAACCAGTTTTTCCCCAGTAAAGCTGGCCCGTTGCCTCCCAAGACAACAAGCGGTAGTCTGACTGACTTCCCTGGTCTCTTCACATCAATCCAGCACTCACCTTTGATGTCGAGTCTCTCTTTCGACCAAGTTTGAAGGGATAAGTTGACTGAATGAAGCTCCTTTCCCTCTGGCCACAGTTCCTCGAACATTTTAATGCTGATTAGCGAATGCTCTGCCCCCGAATCGATTTCCATTTTGAACGATCGTCCATCCTGTAATTCTACTACTTGATTCCACTCCGTTAAAGGTTGGACCTTGCCACTTATGTTGAATAAATAGCTAGTGTATGATTGTTGATCGTGGTCACGTCTTGATTCTTCCGTCAAGTGACATTTTTTTGTATTCGGCGCGTCTTTGTTTTCCGCCTTCTCATGTTTCGATTAACAGACGGTATATAAAAATAAGGGGGAGCCAACTATACCGTGCGTTTTCGTGGATGAGCGACATGTATAGTTCCGAAGATAGCCGAACGTACGCCCTATTATATGCAATTAAGGGTACATGTCATATATATATCAGTATTTCTGACTGATGGCAAGCTGTCAGTTGCTGTAGAGCCTTTATGTCTATTGATCGCAATGTTCATAGGTTATTCTTTAATCTCACGTAATTATTCAAAATCAATTGATCACTGATCCGCGTTATTCAGCTAGTTTTATGATTAAAGAATAACCTATAAACATCGCTGCCAATGTACGTAAGCTCTAAAGTAGCTGACAGCTCGCCGTCAAGTGTCAAAAATACTGATATACAGGGTGTCCCATTTTAAAGTACGCATTACGTTTTCAGCCGACCTAACGTTTCAATTTGAAAATGTGTCCTACAAAAGTTGTCCGGTTCAGAGGGGGACACATGAAGAATTTTTTTTTTGCGGTCCAGCATCATAATTAGCGATGCTGTGGAGGATGGACCAGGTTTTTTAAATGGAATCATACATTTTTGTTTCAACTAAAATATTCTTCATTCAAAAATGTACAATTTCCTCAGGAAATGTTTTTTTGTAAATTGAATAGTTCGTGAGATAAAACAAAAAAAAACAAATTCTGCTAGGCACACTGAGGTCGAGTCTTCCGCGCGTGCGTGTCGTCACTTTCGCGATATTTTATTACTCCACACCCTCTTTGTGATATTTGTGATATGTCGGGGCATCAGTGGGGTGACATCATGAGAGCAAGATATGCTCGCACTCGCTTTTCGAAGCTCTGCGCCGTTTCCGTAATATTGCCGTATTGTGTGGTATCTGACCTTTTAATAACAGATACGGATACGAGGAGAAAAAAAAAAACGGCGCAGAGCTTCGAAAAGCGAGTGCGAGCATGTCTTGCTCTTGATGGTGGTATTTTTGAACATCTGTATAGTCACCCCACTGATGCTCCGACATATCACTCATATCACAGAGAGAGTATAGAGTAATAAAATATCGCGAAAGTGACGACACGCACGCGCGGAAGACTCGACCCCCGTGTGCCTAGCAGAATTTGTTTTTTTGTTTTATCTCACGAACTATTCATTTTACAAAAAAATATTTCCTGAGAAAATTGTACATCTTTGAATAAAGAATATTTTAGTTGAAACAAAAATGTATTATTTTCGTGATGTAAGCACCGAATAAGAAGGGATTTTTCGCAATTCAACTCATAAAGGGATGAAAAGGGTAAAATGTGTTTTCATGGATTGCTCGATATTTCATAGGCCCGATGCGATTCCGACTTGGTTATTGCTTCTAAAGTTTGCCATAAGTGGGGCGTGTAGCGCCGAATTTGTACCCCTGTGTCTTGACTACCCGTTGTTGTAAAAGTGCCTGCTTTGGAGAATTGAAAGGCGTCCACTAGGACTACGATTAACTACGATTTCAATGGGATTCGGTTCATCAAAATTTCAGGTGGAAACGCTTGATGTATTCTGCCCCTTATACAGGTATAACTAATCCATCTGGATGAAGTAAATGAACAGTTGGATTAACAAAAAGAAGTCACAGTCATTCACAGATCACAAAAAGAAAATCACAGTCATTCATCGATGAGAATTAGAAGATAGATATCTAATAGATAAAATTATTACAGTCATTCATCGATAACAATGACCAAGTCGCTTCGTAGTGATAAGACAAGATGATAAGACACCGAACTCAATTAGCTGAATACACAGAACCCATGGCAAGAGTACATAATACTCCGAGACATCTCCACCCGAATTTTCACGATAGTTTTATTCAAAAGTCGCCAGCGATCACACGCGCCAAGAAACGATCCGCTAGTCATTATTGAGCTCGTATTTCCAGAGGATTATTTCGACAGGTATGAACTGAGAAGTCTGTGAGGCTTCCCTTGTGCATTCAGCCGCCCGGCATTTGTTAATCTTCCAATCTTACCGCCATTTCTAATTGTTATTTTTATCTAGCAACAGTGGGCAGCTGTAAATTGAACAAAACGATTTCCAAACGTTTTTGCAATATGGATTTGTTTGAATTGTTATACGTTCAAAGTTACACACATTCTTCCTAACATCAAAATTATCAATTGTAGTGAAAAAATTCGGTCCTATAGTGTAGAAGGCCTTCAGTCTCAATTAAACTGAAATATACCGTGAGAATCAGGTGAAACCGAATGGTCCATCCGCCCAGACGGTGAATATTTGGTATTTTTAGCGGGCTAACCACTCGTTGCGCTGAAAAATCCCTAGGGTGATCCTGGCGCGCGGTCGATCTGCCGAGTTTCATCGACCGCGCGCCAAAATCACCCTAGGGATATTCAGTGCAACGAGTGGCTATCCCCATGAAAATACCAAATATTCGCCGCCTGGGCGGATGGACCATTCGGTTTCACCTGATTCTCACGTAGTTTTCTGACGCTCAGAAAACAATGATTCTAATCGACGATTGTTTCTAATTTTCAGATTTCGTTCGGAAATCGTTTATTCAAGATTTTTTATTTCAACGTTTCTCTTGTTAGTTTCTCTACAATTTTATAATTTCTCATGATCATTTGTCCAACCTGAGTTCGTAGAAAAGACCTAGGGAAAACATGAAAATCAGAGACAAGTCGAATTTGGAAACTTGAATCATCAATTATCAGTCATTTATTCGGTATTACATTACAAAAACATCACTGATTTTTTGACGGCTTGGAATCTTTAGCTCTAATTTCTTTTGTTTGAATTTCTGTCGAAGTGGCGTTCAATGATTTAATAAACGAACAGCCGACACAGCGTTATTGAACAAATTCATAAATAATTTACACAAAAATATACCTATTGTCTCACATGCAAATCACATAAACTTAAACGAATTGTTCATTGAACACAAAGTCTAACTGTATCAGAAAAAGTAGAGTCTTCCGAATCTGAATAATAGATAAAATTAGACGATTAAGTTAGGTTCAGATAAATTTTTTTTCATTTTTATTATTATAATTTCTCTAAGCGAATGAAAACAGTTCCTCAAGATTGAGACGTTTCAACGAATCTGAACTGTATCTTCCATCTTCTTATTCCTCATTCGAATGAATTCACTTTCCAGCTCTCCATCTGTCTCATATTAAATTCTTGTTTAGCTGAAAGGCAGCTTCGGCACGTTTACTCGGATAGTTACGGCAGAGCTATAGTTGCTACCACAGTTTGGGGGTGAGACATATTCCAAGTCCGTAGGAAGGCGGCTCTGGTAGGCTTACTACTTATCCGAGTGCGTATCAGGGTTTTCAGGGTTTTTTAACTTTTCCTCATAGAGGAGTTCCAAATCATACCCGTCACAATGATACTGACGATAACGTTGCGGTAAGTTACGCAACATGTTTCACCAATCAGAAATCTATCGTGGCATTGTAACAGCCAAACGTGTTCGAGGCATCAAGGACAGCAAAAAACAATCTTTGCCCATTCCCAGATTTCAATCCGTCAAGTTTCATTTTTTATTTTGTTTGAGATAAGGGAAAAATATATATACACCTCAATGGTGATAATGACATTCTTGAAAAAAATAATGCTCAAGACACGAAGGTTTTTTACACAAATGTTATACTGTAGTTTGAATTGAGGGTTACACGTAATAATAACTTACGAATGTAATTACACTTGTGTGGTCGCTTGCTTTTCAGGCCACCTCCTCCGTACCTGGCAAAGAAGAACAAAGGAGAAAAACGAACTTTGACTCAGCACTGATCCCAAGACAGAACTTCCAAAAATGTTGGGTTTCAATTTTGTTGAAATCGTGATTGGCTTTACGGCCGTATTACTAGCTATTTATTATTACAATGTATTGGTGCTCTCATACTGGCGAAAGAAAAATGTTCAAGGTCCAAAGCCAGTCCCGATCTTTGGTAACTTTTCGGACGTTTTTCTCCGTAAGTGTTCACAAACCGAGAAGTTACGGGACTTGTACCAGGCCTGGAAACACAAACCATTCATTGGGTTGTACCTAGGAACAACGCCTGTTGTACTGGTCAATGATCCTATAGTTTTGAAGCACGTTCTCATCAAGGATTTTTCAACGTTCCCCGAGCGCGGATTGCCTACGAACGAGGAAGTCGACCCTTTGACTGGAAACTTGTTCGCCTTAGAGGGTCACCGATGGAGAGGACTCAGGAACAAGTTGTCTCCAGTATTTACGTCTGGGAAACTTCGACATATGTACCATCTACTTTGCGAATGTGCAGATCACTTCGAAGAATATGTTGACAATTTAGTAACCAAGGGAGAACCGATCGAATGCAGAGAAATCACAGCCAAGTTCACCACTGACGTGATTGGCTCGTGCGTCTTTGGGCTAAACTTGAACGCCTTGAGCAGCGAAGACAGTGAATTCAGAAGGATGGGACGGAAGTTAGCGGATCAATCATTCGGTTTTGTTGTAAAAAGAGCAATTCAAGCTCTGTCGCCAGCATTGTTCAAGTTTTTCAAGCTTACAATTATTCCCCGGGAAGCTTCGGACTTCTTTGCGGGCAGTATAGCAGAGACGATTGCGTACCGGAAGAAAGAGGGTGTCATCCGACACGACTTTGTCGACTTACTGATGCAGATTCAAGCGAGCCCAGAAAAAACAGATTTTGGTACGCTTTACCTTATGCAGTGCAGTTGAACTCCGCATGTTGCAATTTTTGTCTATTGAACTAGCAAATTTGCATCGGTGTCTCTAAATTTCCTCAAAGTGGCCATGTGGATGTTGATAATCCTCTAACATGGCACTTTCAAATCGTTCTTCAGAAACCTAGTTATATTCATTTTTCTTTTGGCAATAACAGTCTTCAAACATTGAAAAAATGACCAAATCAAGTTTCGATCTTCGAATTCATGAGCCGTAGCATCTCTTTCCGCATCCAAGCTCTTGATCCAGTTCTTAGCCTTATCATGAACTAAGTAACAAATAAAATACAATTCATTGTTCAACTTCGTACTGCGATAGAGGCAATCTCGAACATCCAACAACTTGTCTGGCAATATTTTTGTATTGCACAACACAGTTCCAGGACGCCTGGTTGCAGGGAACCTACTATCCATATAGCAAATTGAATATAAATAGATGAATACAAAGGAAAACTCAGTTCCCCAATCAGTCGCAGTGGAAATAAGAACGATGAGATATGATTGATCAAATTCATGTACCGCAACTGACTCGTGGTTCTCCGCAATTGAGAACACAAAAGTCTAGGGTAAAAGCATTGGTAGTGAATCCTTTATCTCGACTTGGGGAGTTGCATGGCTGAAAATAATCGGGTTGATTTGAGTGCATGGCGGGATATAAGCCAATTTTAAGAAATGTCGAAAGTTTCGTAGCAAAATTTCCGCAAGAACCATTGAAGTCATATAACTTGAAGTGTTCAGAAATTCATACCTACAATTCTGATATCATTTCAAAAAATTTGCAATCATAGATTTCTTTGAAAAAAATGATGTGAACTTACTTAACATGAAGTAATCGTGCGAATGCATAGGATGCTCAATCGACACTCGAGGTCAATTTCAAAACCATGGTGATGTTCAGTCAACCGCTAAAAATTCTACCGACACAAAATTCAATCGGTGAAGAACCCGATTGATTCATTACTAGATAGGTGAAGAGTATATCGGTCGATTTTAATGAAGTTTGAACCGTGGGAATCAAATTTCCTTATCCACCAGAGGTGATCTTACGCAGACTACTTGGAATTGACTAGTTTCTCGACCTAAGTGCAGTCCTTTTGTTCTAAATGAGAGACCAACAGAATAAATTTTTGGATGACGTATGAAGAATTTTCCTCATGTTTCAGAACTGACGGACAGCCTGATTGCTGCTCAAGCTTTTGTCTTTTTTCTGGCTGGATTTGAGACTTCCTCGGTAACCATCAGCTTCGCGCTGTACGAGCTTGCCCAGAATCAAGACGTGCAAGAGAAGTTACGCGATGAGATCCAAGCAGCCTTGGAGACGCACAACGGAAATCTGCCATTTGAAGCAATTAACGAACTCAAGTATTTGGACAAGGTGTTTCAAGGTAGCGCTTATAAAACTCTTGGTTCATAAGTATTGACCGAATATTTACTCGTTGAATCAACTGAATAAGTTGTCATTGATAATTGACTCATCTCATCTTTGACGTTGTCGTAGAAACCCTGCGCAAACATCCAGCCGTCCCAATTCTCATACGGAAATCGGTAAAAGACTACACTTTCCCAGACACCCAAGTTCATATTCCGGCCGGCACGCAGGTCTTCGCATCGGTCTGGGGACTCCACCACGACCCAAAGTACTATCCCAACCCGGAAGTCTTTGATCCCGAACGATTCGAGAGCGAGGCGATTCAGGCGAGGCCTCAAATGGTTTATTTACCGTTCGGAGATGGACCACGAAATTGCATCGGTGAGAAGTAGCTTTGTATATGTTAGAAACAAGATGTCCAGTGTGCGAGCAATTCATTAAATTAATTATGGTCCGAGATTTCATTTCTTTGTTTTCAATTCTTCCGACCTTCCAAGTTTAATACATCGATTTTATATTTTCAGGAGCTCGATTCGCAAACTACCAGACGAAGATGGGTATTATCAAAATATTGAAGAACCACAGAGTGTCAGTCTGCTCGAAGACGGAAATTCCGTGTACTATTGACAAACAGACAATGATCTTGACACCGGTTGGTGGCATTTATTTGAACTTCACGAAGATTGCTGAACCCATTTTCCCAAAGATCGCGCAGTTATGATTCGACACATTCAATGACGAGGATGACGATGCGGAGATTTTCCTGAAAATTCTAATTACCTGAAGAAAATCAGACCAATTTCGATGGAAATGAGTATTACCGCATAGTACATTATCTGTACACAGTCTCCTGTCCCTTCCCTTCTTTATGTAACCATCGTAAGATTGAAACAACCTGTTTCATTCTATTGATATATTTGAAAAATGAAGGGGATTGTCTTACTAACAAAATAAATTATAAAAGCCCATGATTTTGAGTCGATGCATTAATTGTTCGTTCTACCCCATTGACATTCAAAATATGTTCTTGAGTTGTAGAACCATTTCTGGTAGAATATTAAAAAACCAATGGAAGGATCATTTGGAACCTATATAACTTTATAATTGTGTATGATGGACAAAACAAGACGGCACAGTACTCTAGAAGGATATGAAAATCTGTGTCAGAATATAAATAATATATTTAGAAAATATAAATAATAAAATATCAATGTACAAAGTCAATAATGGCGAAGCGACCACATGGTAGTATACTTACATTCACGTCGAATTCATTATTTGTTCGTTAATTCCGTAGCTATGTTTGTGTTCGTATTAGTGGTTCATCAGAATGCGTTAACTCATTCTCCATTTTATTTCAATATTCTCATTAAGTTCATAATAAATAAACGAAGAACTTGCAGCTTCAGATATAGTTAATGCGTCTGCGCTCATGGATATTTCTTGGCCGAGAAACTGAATTTCGCCGGGTGTCCGGTAAACCGGTCGTTACTAGATTAGTCAAAATCGCGCGACTCGACCGAGTCTTTTTACCACAGCGAATCAACTCCGGCGATATGGGGGGATGATGTTACATAGATTTTAGCGTATTCGGTAGTATCCCGGGGATCGACGATTTAAGTTAAGATCCAGGGTAAAAATCCCCTTCATTCGAGTCAAAGAGCAATGCGATCGGTGCTCGGAGCTCTGAGATATGTTCGTTCTATTTATCTGAAGGAGTAAGTTTTATGAGTAAACGTCAACTGTTGGAACAAATTAGAGCGTCACCGCTTTTTGCCATTACCATGGACACCACACAGGACATATCGAAGATATGCAGTAATATCCAGATCAGAAAATGGACAGCCAGTCAATATCGAGGCAAGAGAAGTTTTTTTAGGTTTCCATGCAGTCACCAAACACAGCGTGGCAGATTTAGTCGATGAAGTGACTACGTTATTTTCCGACAAATGTCTTGATTTCAAAAAGTGTGTGGACCAAGGTTATGATGGGGCCAGTGTAATGAGTGGTGCGTATAATGGTGTACAAAAGCGAATTAAAGACATTCAGTCAAACGTCGAGTATATACATTGCGCCAGTCATAGCTTAAATTTGGTGATAAACGATGCCGTTCGTGGTTCTGTGGAGATACAGAATTTTTTTGCAATGAAGCAAGACTTGTATAACTTCTTTGGAAACAGTATTAAGCGCTGGGATCTATTATCGAAATTCACTGGCCAATCAGAAATAATCTTGAAAAAATTAAATCTGACAAGATGGTCCAGCAGCAGGGTTAACACAATATCCGCAGTTAAACTTCGTTTTTTTGATATTATAAAAGCGTTGTCCGAAATAACACTAAAGAGTCTCGGTAAAGACAAACGTGGTGAAGCCGGAATTATAAAATCAAAAATGCTGAATTTTGAATTTGTGTTTATTTGCGAATTTATGCACCGTGTATTGAACGACATCAATTATGTTTCCAAAATGTTGCAAAAACGTGACATCGATTTATACGAGGCAAGTAGGGCTTTGGACGAAAGTAAACAAAAATTGAAAAAGTACAGAAATGACTTCGACTTATTCAAACGCAAGGCCAGTGACACATGCAAAAAAGTACGACATTGATCCCGAGTTTCAAGTAAAACGGCAGAGAAAAACTAAAAAGTATTCCGATGAATTAGCTTCTGACTACCGATTTCAAAACAGGGAAGAAATCTTTAAAATTACTATTTTCCAAAATATACTGGACATAATAATCACTCAGTTAGATACTGCACCGGGGCCCTTGACCACCTAGCTACGTCACTGCGTCCAGGTTCTCCACTTGCTGATGTTTTCTGAAGCTCTGAGTTCATCACCTAGTCGTGAAGGTCGGTGTTCTTTTTGATTTTTTGGTATCGACTTTCATGCTTGCCGCACATTTAATATCAATGTTACCTAGAATGAGGGCAAAATCGTTTTATCTTCGTTCGATCTTTTCATATAATTATGAGAAACTCATTCTATGTTTTATCATCAAAAAAGAATATCCTTACTTCGTCTGAGTCTGTCGCCAAACATGTGCGATATGCTGTAGGATTTTTGGACAAATGCATTTGACGGGGGCTTTGTCATAGTCGTACGTTTGAGAGGCGGAGGCCTGGAAGTTGAATTACTTGGTTATTTAATTATTGCAGAGTATTCAACGAGAATAAATAAATTTAGAAGCAAGCCGAACAACCTGAGAACGTCACACACACCGGAAAAAATACTCAAGTGAATACGTTACCTAGGCTTGTAAAAACTGCGTCTTATAGTTGGATCAGATTGGTTGAACGACGGCTCAGGTTCTACGTCTTTAAATTCTGGCTCTTCACTACTGAACATGCATTGCGAAGCAGATACCCCAAAAAATATTAGTGCATTTCCCTAGCAAAACTTTGTATATCTAACTACGAATACCGATGTTAAATTTATGGAATCATAGCCAATAATCTGTGTTTAATTTTCAGTGAGACAAACTATTGACGGGGTATAATACACCTGGGAAATGATTTTTTTCCAAATCACTGGGACGCTTTAAAGAAATATTCTATCGACTCAGTTTCTTCACAACTAATTACTAGTATTTCCAAACATGATTCATAATTATTTGAAATCTTATTGACTCTGCCTTACATGGATTCGGGCCAATAAAGAAAAAATGGTTGTGCATGGTATAGGTCACATGCTTCACTCACAATCAGAGAAATATCCAGTTACCCCAACCCAAATTGTCGGGTTGAATAAGGCATCAACGTCTTTTGTGATGTTTGTTGAACGTTGAGAAATTCAGTAACAGTTACTGGAAATTTCGATGACCATAACTACATCAGCGAACTATTCAAACAGAGTATATCCAACTAAACCATCTTTACTGAGTAATATTAGTTTGAGTTACATTGCATTAGAGTTGAAGTAACCTTTTCTCATTTGAGAAATCGTGTATTATAAAGTAGCTCTGACTGGAAAATTAGTGTGAACCAAACTCGATTTCCACGTAAGAGATTTTTTCTGCGCGGAAAAAATAAATTTCAGATGGTTACAATGAATTTATATTACAATGTGCGACGCGTTGAGCAACACCTACTAAGCGTGACAACTCCATATTAATACAAAGTAAGGATTCTTGAATTAGAAAAACATCGCATACGCATTCGCTCGCATTACTAGTCGCACGCTCTACCGACTACGCTAGACTATTTATTAAAATAATACATCACTTTTTCGTATTTGTTTTGAACTTGGTATATGCCTCAATGATATCAGCGTTTTAATGGAGCTAAAATATCTCAACTAAACATCCGAGTTTCAAATAATCTTTTAATGCAATTTCTTTTCTAGAGTTCCAAAAGTTCTGACTCACTGTAACGCTTACAATAAATATGTAATAATATCTATAACAATCTAGTCTATGTTACTATTTTCAGTGGCTTGGCAAACTGACTTTTAAATAATAGTAGATATGAGGACGTTGATTGACTATAGTTAGTACTATAATAACCAGGTCCATTTAAACAGATGAGTGAAGTTGAGCAGTTAGTTAATCTTTAATAGAAAATTAAGTTCCGTCAACTGAAAATATAGTTACCATTACTTAAAAGGATTGAACATTCCAAAAATAGTACATGTAAGTTGCAACAATTGTGCCTGGCACAGTAGACCAAATAGTTACGGTGAATGTTCAAGAAAAGTCGAATGTACGGCCGAATAACACTGTTAATATTACTAAATTTCTGGTGAAGTTACTGTTACTAAATCACAAATGCTCGCTATACTATATCGACGCTGCTTACGAAAAGTAGCACGTTTCAAATTCCTTACGAAAACTAGCATATTTCGGTTTTCACCATGAAAACTAGCACGTTTCGATATTCACCGCGAAAACTAGCATGTTTCGATAAAACTAGCATGTTTCGGTTTTCACCACGAAAACTAGCATGTTTCGGCTTTCACCACAAAAACTAGCACGTTTTGACATCATCAAAACGTGCTAGTTTTCGCGGTGAAAGCCGAAACATGCTAGTCTTCGCGGTTAATATCAAAACGTGCTAGTCTTCGCGGCGAAGACCGAAACATGCTAGTTTTCGCGGTGAATATCGAAACGTGCTAGTTTTCATGGTGAAAACCGAAACATGCTAGTTTTCGTAAGGAATTTGAAACGTGCTACTTTTCGTAAGCAGCGTCGATATTATAGTTACCGCAACGAAAAAAAATGTTATGGTTACTACAAAACTTTAACTACATCACAAATGCTCGCTATACTATATTATAGTTAATGAATTCTTGAATTCTTATTGTTAGTTAATAGTTATTTAAAACTTTGAATTCTCCATTCGTCCTTCCGTCCACGGTTTGGGAAGCGCCCTGGAGCGAAATCGAAAACAGTAAATGTTGACCCAGCAGCAACAGCTATGCTGAAACGTGCAAACTGGACCTCATCTTGAACAGCGGCCTTTGCAATGCCTATCTAAACCACCAGCTCTCTAAGATTTCGAATAATGAAATAATTTCAAAATATTCGATAAGTTTATTGTAAGTTGCGGGCTGAATTGACGACATGTGACGGCTAGCGATAAGTAGAACAACATCGTACCCAAGCATTCGGTTCAACGACGGAGATACGATCTTGTTAAACCAAATTTTCAGAGATACGATGTTGTTGAACTAAATTCTAAAATAATAGGAATAATAATAATGAATCTTTATTATCGGCGTAGATCCCAAGGAGGATACGATGAATCAAATACAGAGATACGACGTTGTTCTGTTCAACCATCGATAGGTAAACTTGGGAGGACGGTGATGACCGGCCGCTGCATCGTTGACGTGATAGTACGAGGGTTGTACGCTAGCAGCGCTCTACATCAATGAAATGCAGTGTCTGCCTTGTGTCCATGCAACACATGATGCCACATGCTATGGCCTATGCGCCATGCCGATAAACGTCGCGGCTCTTCACGGTCAGAGAGCTTGTTAATAATTTTAATCTCCGATCGAATTGGAGATAGGTCTCCGCTTCTGTTGAGGGTAAATTTTCATCGAGAAAACGAAAGTCTTGTTGATTGTGGTATTTGTGCGAGAGATCTGAAGACTGCGTGAACGCGAAAGTTTATCATCTGTATACATATGGCAAGGTTATATCCGCACACGCTATCCGAAAGCGCGATAGCGAAAAAATACGTAGAATCGTTGGGCGAGTTACTAATATCACAAGGAATAAATAGATGATGACAAATATCGAATTCGACGAGGTCCGTATTCGCCAAAGTTGTCATACAACGATATAAAAGAATTCACTAAGATGAACGGACATTCTCCGCGCTCAAAATGCAATGGAGACAATAACGATAGAAGTAAGATCGCGTCTACGTGCTTGCAATATATTTATCTCTACCCGAGATATTTTCGAAAAGAATTCGATCCAGTTGAAGCTGAATGAATCTGTGATATCCCTTCGTATCGGAAGCCAAATTAGATATCTTCCGCTGAAATCGATTAAAATTATTCCGAAGACGATCTCATCATTGACAGTCGCAAACAATTGGATTTCATTAAGAGTACAAACCCACCCGATTGAATCTGCTCACGGATCATTTAAAACTGAACTAGTAGGTACTATCGATACACCAGGCCATTCTAAGCCCAAATCAGATGACATTGAGTTCTGTTTGAAAGACAAAGAGTGTGTACTGGTTTGTTCACGCTGTAAGAACAACCTCTCAAAAGTCCTTTTATTCAAACGAATTTTACCCCTGCCTACAAGCAACTGTGACCCGGGCGAATGGTTCTGTTGTAAGCATGACGGCGATGCTTATTCAACGATACCAGACCCCAGGGAGTCTGATTGCTTCTACGAAAATGATAATCAACTGTTGAACAAGGCAATTTTCAATGAAGAATTGAAGATTCATGAAGATAACAATACGGTTAGATGTAACAGATGTTTGTCTGTCTTTGGTGGTCGTTCTACATTCAAAAATAGTGTTAAAATTTGGAACTGCTGTGTGGATTATAGATTTTTGGACAATTCATCGGCTATTTACAAAGCTTCCGATCCTTTGAAGGACTTCAGTTTGATTATAAACGATAAAACTGATATATTTACTGGCAATCGACTTCTAGTTGAAGCTGTAGATGGCAATCGGTCTCATTATTTGCTCGTTCAACTGATGGATAAAAATTTAGAATTGCTTACTGAGAAGAATCAGTCAGAGTTAAGCGATGCTGATACGATCGAATTCACTGCTAGTCGAGTGACTAAAATTTTATATAAGTACACTGAGACTGAGGAGGAGATCAAGAGCTACTGCATAGACATAGAGCGCTGCCAAGTAGCTTTACCAGTTATACTGGCAGCTATGGATCATCTCTTATCGACAACTAAACGTTATCCTCCGTCCTATAGAATTGTCGATGAATACTATGTGGGGTACATTTATTTGTGAATACCTTGATGGCAAATTGTTTTCTTACAACGCATAGCTAATGCCATTGGGTCGTAAGTGGCATGGCAAAAGCCAAAAAATCGTATCTTTTTGTGTTTTGTATTCATGCAAAAAAAACATAAAAGTACGTTCAGAAACATGGAAATATAGTAATTGATTAATCGAAGGCAGAAGGTCGCAAGTACCTCCGGACACGTCCGTTTAGCTTTAACAAATGTGAGCTTTCGAGAATTTAGAGCCCAAAGGTCGTATCTACCAAAATCTTTTAAATTGAAGTTATTGATGATAAAATAATAAGGCCGGTATGACTTTCAGCATTAACAAATGTGAAATTTCAAAAAATTAAGGTTTTTGTATTAAAGTTTTCAATCTTTTAATTTTTGTTGATTTTTGTATTTCCAACAGTTTTGGAGCAAATGGGAAAAAAATAAATTATACGACCTTAGGGCATTAGTCATGCGATATCTACCTATACATATAATAGGTATAATAGCGTTATTCGTTATAATGAGATTGAACTGCAAAGGCTTTAATCTCATATTACATAAATAATGATATGTGATAATTAATAATTGTAACTTTGTAAGTACGTAACGATATGCAGAGATGGGCGAATCTTTAGCTATTTATGTATAATAAATCCGACTGAATCCTCAAAAACTCAAATATAACGCCATTTGTTTGTAAGTAATTTATTCAGAGTGTAAAAAGATATCTAATGTATCATTTAGGGCTTTGATGAGAAATAAAATTACGTTTTTTCTAATTTGTATAAGTTTGTTTTTATTTGTTTAGGTATATTTCAATGATTCGATTCTTTCTTACTCATCTATTAGATGCACTAAGGTAAGGACTTTCAATTTCTATTGTCGATCGGAAACGCTTGATGTCTAATTGGAATTAGCGCCAAATCAATATTACGTTCGTATTTATTCAGATCATCACGATCGACGACAGTATTTCAATTTTTAGGAATGAACAAAGGTGTCGTATCGAATTAGCACCATTTGCTCTGTCTTTACATAACATTCGCGACTTTTAGATGTTCAAAAGTAAGTCAAGCTGTCTTTAACTATAAATTTAGATAACATTTTATTATTTATATAATATTTAATACCTCAGACATTAATTATGATCAAACCTAGGGAATACCACAGAGGAATGAGAGTATTTGATTGAGAGCAGTATTGGCAAGATATAGGGTAACTTATATTCGCGATATTCAATGGAAGGGCACTTATTTACTTAGATCTTCGAGGGGGTAGACACCAGAAGATAATTTGAACAAATTTATAGACATTTTGTTCTTTGCAGAATACGAAATGTAGTCGCTTTTCAATTCATGCTTCGGATTCAAGTTCAGAGTTATACCATGAGTAAAAACCATCTACATCTTCGTTCTCGCAATATTCACTCTTGTCAGTGAGTCTTAAAAACCAATTGTTAAGGCGTTTCTGTACCGAGATTATTCTCTTCAAGTTCTTAAGCTATAACTGTACGGTCTTCGGCAGTAATCTTCACTGTGGAAACAATTATGCTGCGCACATATAAGCTAACGGCAATAGAGGTCGAAAGAAACGCGTAGACTGTATGATTTTCTTCTGCGTTAAAGTCCAATGAAAATTCTATAGATCATCCTCCAATGATTACATGGAAGTTTGATAGATAGCACCGAAAATCTCCTTCGCCAGAGATTTCCGCAGAAAATAAACGCGTGTACCTAATTCACTGCCTATACTACATAAAATCAACTAGAACTAGAATTATAATTTCAAAAATATAAGCCGAACCGAATACGCTTTCTTATGCAAGTTTCGCAGTATTTTACTTCCGAATGGTGCGCATATACGTACGTCTGCATTCGATAACGTGTGATATAAAATTTCGGCGCGGTTCACTTTTGCATAGTGCGTCATATCAGCCTTCGAATCAGTTTCTAGCTGCCGGAAGTTATAGATATTTTATACCATACCTATACAATAATAAATTAATCCAACATGCTCAAAGCTAAAAGGTAATGTACGCAGCTCAATAGCGCCATAATTCTACTAGATACTGATAATTGTTTACCTGTAAACAAAACTTTATGATAATACAACGGTCAAATAATATTTACGCTCTATTTATTGTAACAGCATCTACTTATTTCCTCCATCACAATCGCTACGTTCAGTTTTTATTCAATTTTAAGCTCTATATTACCCATGTAGTATCAATTTTACATTTGTACATAACTTCCTTCGCTTTGTGCTTGCTCATCAACGACATGTTTTAGGTAGGAGATGAATGATTGTGACAAACTGAATGAAATTTCCGAAATAGTTGCCTTTCATAAAATCGTTATACCCAAAGTCGCGTTAAGCTTGCGAGCGAAATAGGCAGTTCTGTTGGTTCTTTCTTCGAATATTATATTCCATTTCATAACTTACTCGCTTACAATTAGTTGCATTTTATCTATATACGGAGCTCCTAAATTTATTTCGCTAATTTCTTACGCTTTCGAAAATATTTAGAATCATTCTCCTATAGCCAATGTTGATACATTATTATTCGAAATATAAATCGACCCCGCGTATTAATCAAGGACGATTTTTTCTGGTGACATCTGCAACAAAGAACCTCGACTGATATCCGGAACAATACGGTAGTTTTGGTCTTTTCTTTTTTTCTTTCCTCTCAATGTCTAGCAGCCAGGGATACTAATTCTACGCTTTCATGTTACACAGACATCAATAGTCTTATATGATGTTGAATTAGGCAACGGATTGAACGACATCGTCATTACTTTGCAATTCACAATTGACCTCATGTCCGGGATGTTAGAAACATCTCAATTTCTTCCTATGTAGTGCTTGCTTGGTCGGTGGTGGCGGTGGTGGTGGCGGTGGTGGTGGTGATGGTGGTGGGGGTGGTGGGGGTTGTGGTGTTGGAGGAGGATAGCCTGTCCGATAGTGGAGATACATATGCCCAGCCTCCGTCTTTAGTTTCCTTGAAAAGCTAGGCAAAAAAAAGCATGTAGTGAGATAAACTTTAGAGGAAAATAATTTACCTCGAAGAATTTTCACTAATATATTCTCGTCTCTATACTCCCTGTCAAATAAAAGTCAGACATAGAAAGAATTTGATGCGTTCAAAAAAAAAATACGAGTAGAAAGGGCCAAATCAATCCATATTTCTGTTCCGAATTCATCACATGCAGATTTTTTGACCAGGAGAGGCCATACGAATGTTACAGAAGTTGTCCAAATAATTAACTTACCTTAGTTTGCCAGAGTATATTATTTTCTTTTCGTATGCGTGCTTCATCTCTTTGGCGTTGCTCGATACTATTTTTTGCAGCAGTAGCTCGCTCCATATCATTTAATCTAAGTCCTGCAGTCACCTCGCGCCACACCTTCCTTGACTCACTTTCTTCTTGTTCAGAGACTGGTATTACTCTCTTTTTTTCTACTTTGAGTTCGTTGACATCGGCAAATAGCTCTGTTCTCTGTTTATTACATTAGAAATGAGTATGAGCAAGAATGTGAATTGTCAGAAATTAGTTGCCAAGATCTTACCCCGTCCGACCATTTTGCTTCCATGGCTCCACTCCATTCTCCGTTAATAACGAGGAATGGTTTTTTGTCTGCAGGCTGAAAGACTTGGCAAGTAATGCGGTTGCGTTTACCACCGTAGAAGGGCTTTGTGAGAAAATCAATGGTCGCTTGGTAACCAGTTTGGGCACAGCTTATTGTGGCTGCTCCTCCTAGCTCGATCCATGGAACGGTAAGAATGGATCTTCCGTATCCGTTCGGGAAAGTGAGCACATAGTCTTCCCCGTGCTCCAACACACTCACCCATCCCTTACCCAAGTTATGAACACCTATACTCAGCCCGAGAAATTTACTCTTTGTCCAAATGTGGGCCCCGAAGCTGATCTTCTTTGCATAATGCTCAGCATAAAAGCCGCTCACTGTAATTTAATTGGAATGGATTTTTTTGCGTTCAAATAAAACTAAAGCAGACATGGGACAGACAGAATTTAATTAGGGGGGTCTGTACACCCGGAAAATAATTTTTTTTCAATAACTGGTACGCTTTGCAGAAATATTCTGCGATTCATTTTTTTTACAGCTGTTTACTTGGATTCCGGGACATAATTCAAAATTATTTCAGATTTTATAGACTTCGATTGCGGCAATTTACTCTAGAAATTTTCCAAACAAATAATTACGTTACTTTGAAATAATTCCAGAAAAAAATTGCCGCAAATAAAAATTTCAGATTTATGTTGAAATTCGTGCGATAAAACATTAAAATCTGTCTGAAAAAAAATAGAAAAAAAACGGAATCTTACTATCGTCTTGGTTTTAAAATCAAAACCAAAAAATTCAAAATTGCGATTTTGAGTTAGCTTAAGAAAAAAAGTCCGAATATAAGATGTGAACTATAATACCCAGGTAGCCAGCTGTTCCATGCAAATCAAGGAATTACTTATTATGAAAAAATTGATTATAAGTTGTCTTCATGTTTCTATCAACATGTTTATTGCAATAGGTTGACGGCAAATTTAGGGCTGGGTAAAATCCTTGACGAAACAGATTTCTGACCCATAGTTTACATAAAATGTAAAATATTTTGAAGAATGTATTTAAAATGCAGAATAGGTATCCAAAATGGTTTCCTAAATGGAAAAGGCTCATTAAAAAATTTATGTATTTAGACTTGAGAGAAAATTCGTTTGATTACCAGTGGCAAAGAATAGCATAGATATATAAAAACAGTTCTTTTCAGTTGACAAATTGTTTACGGCCATTTGCCACCAAGAAACTCAGACAACAAATGGCTATCTGGGAGTAGGAAAAAAAAAATGAAAAATGTTCAGGGTCATAGGCCGGGTGACTTGGCATTGTATACCCTACATGTACCCTCTTAATAGTACCTGGCGGGTGATGCGAGACTTGTTCAGAGACAAAAGTGAGTTGATTTTCTCGACACCAAGGTACTGGACCATCTTTTACCATCCTAGTAACAGCTTTTGAGACCCCATCAGATTCAGTTTCCTTTGGAAGGTCCCAGTGACATCTGAATACTTCACCTAAGATTGGGTTGTATGGTTTTTTAGCTACTCCAGATTTACGACCTGCATGGAAGCTGCAGAGATACCATCGTACCGTTTGCACCATCCTATCCCTTGGAGTGGGCATATCTGCTATGCTAAAATATGTTCATCTGGTTGATAAAAGTCCATCAATTAAACATTGTGTTTCTTTCTGACTGTGCAGTGGTTTTAGAGACTCAAGACGTAATGTGAAATTAACACAAATGTTACAGCCATACAAAAACACCTGACAAATACACATACCTGACAAAGAAGTCTGGATGTGTAAAATAATCTGCATACATTTCTAGAAGTGACCGGCGTTCTAAAATAAATGTAGGCAGGGCGACTTTTGTTAAATCCATACCGATCTTCACTTGAGACAACAAATGTGCCACCACTGACCCGTGAGTTTCCATTGAGTCCACTGTCAAATATAATGTCAAGTGGTAACAACAATAAACGAGTAAAGATATTGAGTGAATAGGGGAGTTGCTTAATTCATTCATATCGTATCGCTTGTCTTATGGTATAAGGTCGTAAGCACTCTTATTTTTTAAAGAAATATATTCAAGACCATTGGTTGTAAGTTGAAATCTTCAATATGACTTTTTGTTTTCAGGTTTTCAAATTCCTAATTTCAAATTGCCCATGGGATTCCATCATTTTTGTAGCAGATTACGGCATGCAAGAAAAATTATACGGTGTTATGCGATTACACCGAGAAATAAACTAAAGAATAACAATTTATTATGCAACCTTCCTATGAATGAGTACTCACCTTCGGGCTCACTTTCTTCCTCATACAGTGCTAGAAAAAAAAAAAAATTGATAAAAGTATTATTCGATGTAGAACAAAATCTCACACGTTGTATTAGATGCATGAAAAATAATCTTTATTTCCAATAATTATTACCTCTGAAACCCTATTTAGAAATAAAATTGGAATAGTACAAATAGTAATACTTAGTTGTTGAAAAATATTTTTACAGATTATAACTATTCAGTACAGTGTAGGCCACTACAGTTTTTACTACAATTTGTGGTACTTTGTAAGCCATTTGGTGTTGCGAAATTTTTTTCTTGAAACCAGAAATTATCTTGCATATATGAGGTGTATTCGACAGTTCTTCGATCAATTTCATGATAAATCCCTCTTTTTTTTTTTGGAAGACAATATATGCCTATCAATATGACTGTGCGAAATTTGATGTACATGTACCGGAATTAAATTTGTGTATGATAATATCAGTGTGTGGATAAATTTCGGCCTGGTCGGGTATGTGACTGTCACATACTAAATTTTTACAGTGTTGAAGTTTAACTTACAATTTTTCAGTATCATCGTGACTTACAAACATTCAATGGGTTGTGGCGCTATTTTTAAACATTCTATCATAAAGACAGCCTGCAGACTAACAATAACACAGAAATTGTGAAACTTTAGCCACGTGTTTCCAGATCATATTCCAAAAAAAAAAAAAAAAACTTGCACACAGTGCAAATAGTAACTCTGAGCATGCCGTTACGAATAGTAAGAGGAGGCTATGCTTTAAGGATCGAAGATTATCTTTCGCCGATGTAGTTGAACTATATCAAGTTCATTATGCATCCACTTTTACATTTGTACAAATGGCTACCGGCCATATACATTTTCTGGAAGTCACTTGGCAGCGGCTGAATACCGGGTTGTAACGAAAATAATGAATAATGTGTTCAAACATATGAAATCATACTTTGGAGGCCTCTGAAATATTTCACTTAGAAGGGTGCTGGAGTCAGTCTTTACAGACCATTACATCTTTGTAGTTTCGCGAATAACTCGGAAACGGCGATATAATTGATTTGTTCGATGGTTTATGAAGAACCGGTTCGGGCTAGCATGCAAAATTCGACGCGATCAAGTAAAATTTACTTTTACTCCATCATGAAGCAAGAGCGTCTCATTTATTTTGAATATTATCGATGCATATGTATCACTGACGAGATAAAGCTGTAGATAGTGCAATTTTACACGAAATGCCGAACACAAAAAGTATTACACTCTTTAATTGGAAATTGCATGAGTTCTATCTAACGATCGACTATCTGAATATCTTACCGTCATAGTCCAGAGATCCGTCGCCTTTAGTAGGAGGTGGATTAGGCTGTTTTCGGTTATCGACTGAACTACTTTCTGCCGCCTGCTGCAACCTTTCATTGGCGAGCCGTCTGTAATATACAATACAGATAGGGAATATGAACACCCGATTATAATGCCTTGAGAATAATATTTGTTAGAATAAAAGATAGAATAAACCAGTTATTTGGTAGTATGACTTCTGAAATTTTGTCCGACACTGATCTAGAAAACGTTTTTGCCTTTCCCGAAAATTAGGCCATTGAAAATAGAATGATTACCGATACTTACAGAGAGAAATGATTGTGCACCGAAGCAGGGGATGAAATAATCTCTTCCGTTGCGTCGAAGTAGTCGTCATCTTCGTCCGAGGATGAATACGAAAACTCTGGCACTAGGAGGTTGATAGCTAGAATGAAAATAAGCAAATATTTCGTTGTAATATGAAGTATAAAACCTCCTAATCCTTCTATGGTTTTATGTAGCTGTTGTCAAAAGCCGTGCTCAGATATGCTCAAGAATTTCCTCTGACAAGTACAAATGCCGGGGTAATGAAACTTCGAAATTTCAATTTACCATTCGGCAATATTGGTATCCGCGGCTCAAGGCATTCGGAGCCCAATTCAATACCAGCCTGTACTGTCGCTTCAGGATCTCCTGCAGTAACTGCAATAACAAAAATTGGGATTCAAAACTGAAAAAAAATTTTGAAGGGAGATGTCATTACCATGTGTGAGTGTGGGTAAGACGTGAACAGGTGCTACAGGGCCTCGGTATATCCCGTTCACTGGGATGGCTGTGTTCTAAAAAAATGTTCAATCAGTTACATGACAATATAATTCTAAAATCATACCAAATGACTCGCTGATTATATGAATATGATAATGTGAATCCCGATTTTATGACCAAACGAACTGTTTGGCATGCATATGCATACATATGTGGTATGCTTCCACTAACCCAGACACTTCATTCGCGTCAACTTCGCGGATATATTTTATATTTTGTCAGTTTGTACCCAGACAACAAAAAACTTCAAAAGATGACTTATGGCCTTATAGATGTGTTATCGATGTCTGTAGAAGTTTTTTGTTGTCTGGGTAGTATTACTTGAGAGCTTGTAATGCAATGATAAACCATCTCCCACATTTTCTGAGGATTTAATTTTTTTTCACTCCAAATTGTCGGCGTCACTTAGATGTCAATTTTTTTCACGAGTTCTGGACATGATCAGGAAGATGGTAATATTTTTTCTTCACGATAGGAAATGAAATTCATTGAATATGTTTAGAAGAAACTATCACTTTTTTATCTCAATAGTTTTTCCGTACAACCGATAGCTTCCTCTTGACAGTGACTTGAAAAAAAAGTTCATTTCCTAAACGATTCATCCTAAAAATCTGAAATAATTAATAGAAAGCTCTCCCAGGTAATACTTCAAAATGATGAATTAAGCTTTAAAAATATCCTTGTAGTCGACGAAAAAAGTTGGCTGGGTTGATGGAGATTTCCTTTTTTTTTCAAATGCTTGAAAACTTCTTTTTGGGTGACAAAACGTGTTTTAGAGTTGGTATGGGAATTTTATTAGGATCCGTAGTGGGTAGAACTGAAGTTTATTGATCTTCGTATTATTTACCTTGGCAATTTGCAGTTGGACAATGGTATGCTTGACGGAGTTGAGCATTGCATTAGCTTGGGTCAAAACTGCTGTATAAATTTGTAGCTTTTCTTCCTCTCCTTCAGCCATATTTTGCTTCTTAACTTCGACTAATTTTATTTGGTCAATCAACAATTGGAGATAAGCATCTGCCTCGGCTACTTTACGATCGAAGTCTTGTTTGGGTGGTGGTTTCAAGGGATCCCAACGCTTGAGTGTATAGATATGTTCATTAATGATTGTAATTTTCATCTCAACTTATATTTCTACTTCTAATGTGACAAAAGATCAATATTATTGTGTGGTTTTCACAATCGAAGGGGAAAAAAGGAATTCAGAATATGCAGAAGTACCCTGGTAAAAACTTCTACTACTAAGAATTTCTACGAATTTTTCTGGGACTTTGGAATATTTCATAAAAAATTGTAGAATTTCGTAGTTTTTTATAAAAATTCGGTGTTTTTGTCAATCAAACTAGAAAAAAGTACAACCTATTATGGAAAACTACGAAAATTTCCAGTTTCCCCAATAATTTGTTGGAATTGGTAGAATTATTTTCGCCAGGGTAGAAGTACCTTTCCCATGCGAATCGATTGCAAAAGCTGAAGCTTTGAAGCTGTTAAGAATCAAATTTGAAACTCTCTTTGCCTCCATCAAGGCAAAGGAAGTTTTATAAAAGTATCTGTGGAATAACAGGAGGCGCCTCAGGAGCCCCGCACACATGATATAACAAATGCAGCAAAAATCGTGACTAAAATTATGAGGAAGACAGCTTACGATTAGAGAAGGTCACCAGGTTGAACATTTGACCTGCATTGTATGATAAGTACAACACGCTGAGTTCTCCTGAGTATTTTTGCGTTTTATAATTTCTAAATGTATAATATTCATGTGATAGGTTGTACCGCATGTGCATGCCGCAATATAGTGTCTTCCAGAGCCCTGACCCAGCGTTCTCGTTCCTCACCATCTCGTGTTTGAAAATGAAAAGTCTTAGCATCATCTTTCGATGACGAAGTTGTTATAGTGAAAGTACTGTCATCCTCGTCGTCAATTCCAATAACAGCACCACGTAGTCTAACACAGCCCCGCCGTGCACCTCGCATCATCTTCTCCTTGCTCTAAACATTTCACAGAGTTTGAATATTCAAGCCAAAAGCTCACAATGCTGACATTCTTAATTATTTAATTATATGCAGAAATCCTGTTCGCTAGTGTCAAAGGTTGCTTGTATGAGAATATTAGTGAAAGACTACAGAATACCATTAACATATTATATGTCACTTTAAATCCATTCTGCATATCACATTTGCACATTCAAATACGGAAACGCTAATGCTGTGAAAAAACAACCTGTTGCTTTGCAATTATGACGAAAGATGTTAATTTTCCGCCATACTGGTACGCTACAGTGCTCATACAAAAAACCGCCACTTCATTATTATTGGGGCAATTGGTTGGTGAAATTGGAAATGTTAAAAAATTCAAGCTATCTCATATTTTCAAATTCAATGAATAGATCAGAATGAACCAATTCTTGGCAATTTTCTACTAGGGCACAGTTGTTATATACGGGGCATTCCACGTCACTTCAACCAGTAAAAAAAATAAAATCCTCACAAAATTACAACAAGTCAGGCTATATGATACGAACAAGCTCACGAGATTCCAAATAGTTTAAAATTTTTTGGGATGGAATGCTTAAGTTTTTTCATCTTTCATTTAAAGAATGATATTTCAGGAACGGTTCATCATAACGACAATGTTAAAAAATGAAGATCTGCGGTTTTTCAAGGCCTACAAGAATAAAATTTATTTAAACTTAACTGAGTAAATCTGACCCGCATTTTAGCGCGAAATCATCAAAAATTTTCATTTTTCATTGGACTGATGCTTGATATTGAGGCCGGCATATAATCCCCGAATTCTTTATGGAAAGACCAAGTTTTGAGTATTTTTGTTTTCATGGGATTCGAATTTTTTCATGGGATTTAAAATTTTTGTATAAATAATATTGAATTTTGATAAGCAGGGCATGTGCTATCAGCAATGCCTATTTTCTTGTCATATTCTGGATACAAACTAGAATGTTAGGGAAAGCCCTTTATGGGTATCCTAATTGTCGGACAGTTATGTGCAGAGATACTTGTCTCAAAAAATCGTAAGAAATAAAAAATCCCGTTAGAAAAATTCGAATCACATGAAATTAAAAAAAAATACCCAGTACTCAGGCTTTCCATACAGAATTCGAGGACAATATATCGGTGATAATATCGAGCGTCGTTCCCTTGAAAAATAAACAATTTTGCTGATTTTGCCCTAAAATGTGGGTCAGAATTACTCAGTTAAATCTAAATAAATTTCATTCTTGTAGGCCTTGAAAAATTGCAGATTTTACGTTTTTGAGACATTGTCGTTATGATTAACCGGTTCCGAGATATCACCGATTAAATCCAAAATAAAAAAAACTTGAGTATTTCATCCAAAAAAATTTGTTTAAATTGGAAATTTCGTGAAATTGTTTGTATCATATAGCCGGATTTGTTGGAATTTTGTGAGAATTTTTTTCTTTTTTACGCTGAAGTGACGCGGAAGGCTCTATATAATTACAATGCAATGACGCATGGTATAATTATTTGACTGAAGAAGGGGGGCATTTTAGAGTCAATATATGAAGCCATGTCTTTGAATCGATTAGGTTTACGTATTGACCATTCATCATGACTGGCTCGTAACCTCGAGTCAAATTCGTATTTTATCGCCACATAACAGTGCATATGTGAAGCGTGATAAATTTGGTTGGTTGGTTGGCCTTTTGGATAAACAATAAACAATTATGGGGCTGGCAGAAACATATCATTACTACCATGATGAACTGGCGGGTAAGCTATTATTCTGCTTACTATTTGATATGTGATAAAATTATTACAATTCGGAAAAATCATACATAAAATGCACTTTCGGATAGAATCTTATTTCTCTATAGATATCAGTTCTTGTTTTCCACATAACTGCTTTGATTCTTTAAGGGGGTATATACACCTCGGAAATTGTGTTTTTTAAATCACTGATATGCTTTGAAGAAATATCCTATTGACTCAGTTTTGAGACGTAATTAGAAATTATCTGAGATCTTATGCACTTTGCCTTACATAGATTGAGTCTATCAAAGAAAAGGTGATTGTTACAGGTTACAGGTCTTAGCCTTCATCGAAAAATTTTTGACATCTGGTGGGATTATTGTATAATGATATCATGTTGGGGAAAACCAATACAATATAGAGATAAGGTCAGTCTTCTATTGTTGTGCGCTCGTAACACCCTTTTTTTTCTCTCAACATTGACATTAAAACAACGATTTAAAATCAACAATTTCCATATCTGAAAATTAACTTCATCGAATATCATTCATTTGCCCCGAAATCACATTGATGTAGAATATTTTCTCCAAGTTTGAAGAAGTTTCGATAAAGGATGCGAAGTGTAGCCTACGATAATCACTAGTTCCTTGTTGAAATCCATTCTATGTGAATCAAGTCCATAAAATCTGAAATAATTTTGAATCATGTGTCAAAAAAAAGTAATCAGCTGTGAAAGAACTAAGTCAATAGAATATTTCTTCACCGTTTACAAACGATTTAAGGAAAAATCATTTCTATGCCGTACAATTTGTAAATATTCGTCACACAATTGAGAAAATGTTAGTGTAATCTTATCTCTCAATGTTTACAACCAATTTTAGATCAACGAACGGTCAACTGGTGGCTGATATCGTCGCCGTTGCCAGTATTAACAATCCTAGCAAGTTACCTATACTTCGTGTTGGTCTGCGGGCCACGCTGGATGAAAGATGCAAAGCCGTATTCATTGAAAACATTCCTTACTTGCTATAACATTTTTCAAATCATTTCCAACGCGGGGATCATCTATATGATGATAACAGCTGGATGGCTGACGCACCTCACTGTAGGATGTGAGCCTATAGACTATTCTTTGGATCCTATGGCCATGCAGGTAAACGAACTCAAGAATTCTATATACCGCTCAAAAATCTCCTCAAAACTGTAGTAAATGTATTACGGTCATTTCTGGTCAAGTTACCCAAACACCTTGTGAGAAAAGTCTTTAATATTTGCCAGGGAGGTGGCCATCCATACTTTTTGGCAAAGGGATTTGATTGTAATGACGAATAGGACCTATTGAAATTTGAATGCCTGTTATGGTGGTTTAAGGTCATTGAGAATTGAGGGATCCAAGTATGGCAGGATAATTTTTCCTCAAATTCTGATTCCAGCAAGCTGAGGCAACCTGGTGGACCATGATGTTGAAACTAATCGATCTATCAGAAACGGCGGTGTTTGTTCTCAGGAAAAAAGAGAAGCAAATATCTTTCCTGCATCTCTATCACCATGTTACAACGCTCTCTATAACCTGGATATCGGTCAAGTACTTTGCAGGAGGCATGTGCACTTTTCCCATAATAGTAAACAATTTGGTACATGTAGTGATGTATACTTACTACCTGTTGTCGTCAAGAGGTCCAAGAATTCAACATTTAGTAAGCTTCATCAAACCCTACATAACCATCATACAAATGGTAAGTGTATGTCCTGCACAAAGTCTCTACTTTCACCTCTATGGAAAAGTACAGAATCTCACAGTAAAATTTTCACATTTTACGGTATACTAATTGCGGTTTTCTATATTTTGAACAGGTTCAATTTTGTGTACTATTGATACACGCCAGCCAAGCATTATCGTCTTCGTGCGATGTTGCAACACCTGCGGCTGTAGTCTACATTGGTAATCTGCTGATGAACCTTTTCTTGTTCACGAATTTTTATAGAAAAAATTATAAATCATCTAAAAAGACTGCTTAATCAGGGCAATTGGGTTTGCCGAAATCATGTAAATAAAACAGCGTATGAAACTTGGCTGAATCATTTCTGGAACTAAGATCCGAACTGTCCAAGATTTCCATGCATGTGCAAACCTACTATTTCCCAACAAGTGTCCAACCGCGCAAATGAATTCTCGGAATTGCAGATCATTATTGACTTGATTTGTAAATACATACGTATTAATTCATCGAGTGTTCAACAAGCTCCACCTTAGCTTGGAATACGAGCCTAATTACCATGGAAATGGCATACTTATGCGTAAGATTGTGAAATTAAAAAAAAAAAAAACAGGTAAATTGACTACAATCAATTCATGGAAGTACATACCAGATTATTGTGGTATCACTGCGCTAAAACGTGCTTCTTTGAACCTTCTTGTATTACATCTTTAAAGTCTTGTTAGGTCCTATCATTAACAGATATCATTTCGGGAGTGGTAGAGGCAAATTTTCTAGACTCTAGGATTTCGATTTCACAGCTTAGAGATAAAAATGCAAAGCCAATTGGGTATAATGCTGCAAAGAAATGAAGTTACGATTTGGCGGAAAATGATGTTACGTGCCCTTTGAGGGTTAACTACTGAACGGCAAAGATGGGTGTGTAACCTGTCAACGTCATGTCGTTGGACTCATTGATCTCGCCGAGTAACAAGCTTTAGGGTTTTATTAGTTATCGGTGTATAAGATCCAGCAACTTCTCACCGTGTAGTAGGATAGAAGACCGGCATTGTCGTCGAGTACAAACCAGCGATACTGCCATCCATTTACTACGTTCGTCCACTTGCTCAGCGAACCCTCCATCGTCGACATGTTTGTTTGCGCTACACTGTTTTCTTCTACGCCGCGTACTATTTAGTCGGAGAGAACGATAAGTCTATACACTGTACACGGTGCAAAACTGAATCGGTGGTTCAAGTGGCGCTGTGCTGCGGGATGTCTTTCAGCTTTTTCTCCCACTCTCTTTTCTTCTCTATTTTGTTATTTTCACGAGAGCTCCGATATTTACGGGACGCTTAATTTACCCGAACCCATTGAATACCCGAACGGCCAAATACCCAAATCGTCATTTACCCGAACGCGATAGCTTGGTTTCCGTGAACGCGTTTTCGAGCGACAGCGCCTCCAGTCAATCAGAAGTGTTCCATTGAGCGGCTATGATGCGTGTATATTCAAATAATTTTAAATTCATTCGAATTCTGTCCGCCGATTATACATGTATATTTGTGGCTATACCTTCTGTTATAAACCAGAAGATATTTCTCTTCGATTCACTCTAACGAGATTTTGATTCTGCAAAAAATAAGATAACCCATTCGTTCCAAATATCATACCAATAATCCTTAAGCCCGATGAAATCATCAGACTAGACGTTATAGAAACTACGAATACAAGAGATCTAGTGAAGATGAAGATCTTCGCGATTTATTTGTGTCATTTTTTTTCTGAAATCTCCCGGTCATATTCGCTGATTTTGTTCAATCTACTTATCGTATATTATAGTACGATGATCGTTGACTGACGGTATAGTATAACCATAGATATGTATAACTGAGAGGAAACGTTGAAATTTAACGCTCAGTCACAGCCAACGGCACACTCTAGGTTTTTCGTCCGTTTATTGCAGGCTGGCCATCCGCTGTTTTTTTCTTTTTCTGGTCGAATGGACGTTTTCAAGAAGCAAGTTAGGTAAAATCGAAGATAATAGTGGATGGCCAGCCTGTAATAAACAGGCGAAAAATCTGTAGTTCGCCGAGTTGGCTGTGACTGAGTGTTAACTTTCAACGTTTCGTGTCATATCAGTCAATGCCTGCGCGCAATACGAGGACTGCTTTTCAACCGAGTATCAAGCAATAGGAGCATCCGATAGCATGTATTATTGAGGCTGAAGCCGAATTGCCGTTTCGTACTTGCCGCTAATTAAAGTCACCGGTATGCACAAACAAATTACTTTTGCTTCGATTTATCGTTAATATCTTCAGTGACTAGAGAGATTGGTTTAATTAATCTTCGGGCACTTTTCCGAAACTCAGAAATCATTCACACATAGTGCTAGTCAAACTCAATATTCGAAAATTTGCTCTTAGATTCGACGCTAGCGCTTACTAACTATTTTAATTTCCCACAAACGTTCACAAGGGGCGGTTGAAATGCTTGACATGAACAAAATCGAACGCTCGTGGATTTGATAAAACATTGGGCGGGAGAATCGCCACGCTGTGGCTTTCGAAAGGCCCCTAGCGAGTGCCTGCTGAAGCTGCATCAAACTACGAATACACGACCGTGATCGGCTGGTGACTGCTGCAGCGTATGTGGCAGATGGCAGTACCGTAGCGTCTGTAGCGTGCTGTAAGCTGTAGGGTCAGCCTGTAGGGAAATATGAAAATATTGCTGTCGACGGGATGTTTATTCGAGGGGTCCGCCGTTTTTTATTTAACTGTGTAAAAATGGTATAATCCCAATCGTTCCATGCTGTCCAAGTGAAGTTGTTAAAATACACACGTGACAGAAAGTACCCAGTGAAATGAATATCAAACCAAAGTTTCTGAAACCAGGTCTGTATTAGTATCTTGGAGGTTATATTTTCTATAACAACGTATCACTAAAAAAAAAACAAAACAAAAACAGATTTTATGCGTACGATTAATTATGAAATACCAAATTCGCAGATCGTATATTCCACGTTTGTTTCCACTCGCGAAACGAAAAAATTCGATGACAATTCGAATAATTTACAGGTGAAAATACTTGGGAAGAGGACAAGGCGGATGTGGATATAAATTCTGGTACACAGTTTGTCTACAATGCCAACCGTTCATTGGCAATTGATATACAACGTCAAAGATTACCAATATTCAAGAACAGAAGCCACATAGTCTATTTATTAGAAAATTACCAGACTTTGGTGCTAGTTGGAGAAACCGGCTGCGGTAAAAGCACTCAGGTTCCACAGGTGAGTTTTATAAACATTCTAATACCGCATCAAACTTCTCCCGACTATTAGTAGATTGAATACATGACGATTCACCGTACTATAACAAATCCATAAATAGGCCACACGCTAGCGATAGTTCTCTATACATATTGAGGTCTATGGGAAAACTCAATTGCGTATTACTCTTTGAGGCCTCAAGAATGAGAATACATTTGTCATTGCGCCGAACTATCGCAGGTTTTTGTTGAATTCAGGTGCCGCAGAACAGGGGTTTACTCTATCATGACTACAGAAGCGAGAAAATTTGGTGGTCAAATTGACCCTAAACGGGGACATGAGTTTCACCTGAATGATATTATTGAAGTTTAAATCAAACTGCAGGGCGCGTGCTGAGCCATTTCTAACTCAGATCACTGGCTCAAATCAGTTACAAGCTTCTGGTATTCTCTCCGATTTTGCGATATGAAATCGTTATTAACTCAATACAGGATTTACGCGCCATGTACAACATATACACACTCGATATTCGTATTTTATACTGAGTATACGCATCTTTTGTCTCTTACATTTTGCATGTGAGGCTAGCGAGTCCAAATTCGCAAAACAGAAAAGACACAAATTTAAAGTTATTAGTCTCTAGTCCATTGAAGAAAATCGACCTGACCACCAGGGCAATGACGATAGAGTTCTTTGAAGAGGTTGAAGCAAGCGCTCGTATTCATGTGATATTGCGAATGCCATCCGTATGGTGGTTTTATGTCTATTAATTCTTTTCAAAGTCTCGAAATTTTTGTCTTCATACGATAAACTTCGACCTATCGAGTAAGGATATTTATTGTTTGTGTCCGGAAAATGTGATAAAAAGTTATTTTCATCATTTTTCATGTACAATCAACGGTTCCTCTGTTTCGATTGTTTGTAGGTTGCGAAATTGTAGAAAATTGATTTGCTCTACACGGGTTTTTGTGAAATGCCTATAATTTGCTTTTTGAGAAACACGCCGAAGGCAAGGTAAGGTGTTACATAGATTTATTCCGATTTCAATGAAAATATCCATTTTTTGAAAATATTCAGTTATAGGCCAGATTGTTCATATTTTTTTACAAACGAACCATTTTTGTTGGGACTGAATACTCGCATTCAAGGCCGCAGGAGTAAAACAAACAATTATAAAAGCCGTGATGGTAGAAATATTTTATGACAGCTTCAAAACTCAAGCTTCAAATTTGTTCTACGCTTATCGCTCATATTTTCTATTGAATTCGGGTCAGGGATTTCGGAAAAGAATTTCCTCTTGATTTCAAATTTTTCGTAGTCTACAATCAGGAACCGCCGATTTTGAGCGAAGAATGCGAAGGAATGAAATATTTTTTATGTTGATGTAGAGTTCGTCGATAATTCTTTTACAAGTATTTGAAAGAAAACAAAAAAATTGCAATCACAAAATTGTTTTCATCAATTGCGTAATAATCGCCTCATTGGAGAGGTAGCAAAAACCTATAGTTTAAAAAAAAAAACTGAGATTTCGAAAATAATAAAACAACTGCTCATAGATACCGTTCGCAATATTCATTATACACTGGTTTAGTATCATAGAAGAAACCGACTTTTGTGAATTCTCGAATTGCAGAGATTTTCAACTTTCAACTCGACAATAACGCTCGCGTAAAAATTGAAACGCTGGATCGTAGAAGGGTGTATAAAATTATTTCGCCACTTGAAAACAAAATTTGTAATTTTGGTTATGGTTTTGGTTCATCCGAAATTTGATTTCGCATCTTTTTTTCTACGTGGACAAATTTGTATCTTTTTTCGTTACCGAAATCATGAGAAAGAACATGATTTTTGCTAAAAATTTCATCTTTTTTCGCTTCAACTCGTTCTAAATCCTGTAATATTTCAAGTTTTTAATTGAAATTTATCTTGTTTGTAATAAAAAAAAAGTTACTCATTTTCTTCTGAATAACTATACAAATGGTGTTTGAATATTTTCAATCGGCTGGTCTATTTACGTAATCTGCGACCACAAACTCCCAGCGGATGATTTGGTCATCAGGATATGTAGAAGTTTGCTGTAAAATTTTCCTTTAGTTGAACTATAGCCAATAACAAACTACGAGAGAAGAAGAATTCAGCGACGTCGTTGAGCTGGGTGGGCACGGCCACTTTTCCTGAAGATCTACACTTGGAGAATTTAATACGTTCTTATAGAATTTATGTCACCCTACCCAGCTAAAGCCTCCACTGAGCTCTCTACTCGCTGCGCCGCTAAATACAATTAAACACTCGTAGTTTATTAACGGCTAGTTTAATTAAAGTAAAACTTTCCAAAAAGCTTCTAGAAATCCTGATGACCATTTCATCCGAAGGATATTTGTGATTGCCTAAGCTTACGCGGATAGACCGAGCCATTGAAGATATTTAAACGCAATTTGTGTAGTTACGCGAAAAAAAAATTAATAACTTTATTTACCGCCAAAAAAAAAAGAAGAAATTGTAGTAAAGACGTAAAATACTTCAGGATTTAGAGCGAGTTGAAGTGAAAAAAGACGAAAACTTTTTGCTCTGCGAAAACCTGTTTGTTTCCCATTATTTCAGAAACGAAGAAAGTGACAAGTATTTCAAGAGAAAAAAAAATGCGCAATCAAATTTCAGATGAGGATGTATGTTTCAAAAATCAACATTCCAAATTTTTTTTTTCTGTAATGACCAGGTTCCACCTCGGAGTGGCAAAATAATTTTACATGCCCTGCTACGTTGCCCTTTACGATCCAGCGGTTTGATTTGTTGATAACCTATAGAAGAAACATGCCAAAACAGTACCGATCATATTCTGACAGGAATTGATTATTCTTGATAACAGTTTATTGGTCTATTTCGACATGTGTATTATAGATCGCTGCAGTTCGATAGTTTCGTAAGCCCAGAGTAACAAATTCAGTCGAACTCCGCAATAATTTACGAATTTTTCCTCACGCGAATCGGCAAAAGCCCCCGTCTCCTTCGCATTCCTCCTTACTGGTTAAATTACAGAACGCGATTCCGTTCCGCCGTTCAGCCACGTTCCAACCGGAGCATGCGCGATTCGACAGCGGCTCGTTATTGCTAAAAATAATATACGAGAATGGTATACGAATGATTTGTGTTCGTAAAAGCTGGTCTATTCTGTTTTCAAATACTAAATAATAATAAATTCAGATCTAAAAGAATCTGTCTGGGTTTGCCCGTTGCATTCCAAGAGCGTCGTTGCGTTGGTAACGATGTCTTTCAAACGAGTCTTACATCACAATACCGAGATAGTTCCACAAGTTGCCGCGGCTCTAACTTTAAGCGAGCAGACAAGTCGTAAGCCGCACTTCAAGATAGCGTTTTTAACTTTTCATTGGTCCGTACGGCTTACCTTGATCTAAGATTAGATAAAAATCCCGAAGAAAAAGAGTGTGCGTCTAGAACAGATGCGTCCGGCATAAGGAAATGCCGAGAGGTCGAACTCGATTCTCGACGCCCGACTCTTAGAGTCTTGACTCATGCTAGAGATCGGCTGCCGTTCAAGGGCCGTTGGGTTGTAAATATTTACCATCAGGTGGGGGTAGAGATCATCGCAGGGCACTCCCCTAACGACTGGTCGGGCCAGTCACGCTGAGCAGAAAAAAAAATTTAAAAGCTATTTCCCTGCATCTAACTATGTTTATTGTTGAACAATTTCAATATAGCTTATAAGCTGTGTGTATTGTTTATAGATGTAAATATGAGATGATAATACTCCCGCAATTACATAAAATGGTATAATGATTATAATACCAATACTGATCGACGAAGATCTTGAGATGATATAGTATCAGTTGAGAAATTTCACCAGAATAACCACCCATAGGTCGCTCGGCGTCGACGCACATCGCTCTACGATGACGCGTCACGCGCGGCCTGCCTAGATGGAACACTGATCGTACTGAACGGAGCCCACAGTCACTATTCAACCACAACATTGTCAACTGCCAAGCGATCGAGGCGCGATTTTGTAGTTTCAAATTTTATTTCGAGGTTGATTAGTCGATACGGTTGCCACATTGAAGTGTTACGGAGATACAAGCTGCTAATTGTTCAAGCGTGTATACCGTACTAATGAAAAAGTGTTTATAGCTAGAAAAGAGAACGGTTTTTTACTCGGCTGTTTGTTTTGTTTTTTGTTATATTAGTTTTTCTTCATTCATAAGTGAGACGAGATGATGCGACAAGACTAAAATCGGCACAGCATCTACTCGGTACTAAAATAAATTCATAAATCCAGTCGTCGTAGGGGATTAAATATTATATCAACCCACTACCAGCATCTTTTCTGTCACCTAACGGGCGGCTGTTTCAGAGGCGACAAAGTGCCGTGTAAAAAATTTCAGACTCTCTCAGCACGACTAGGATCACCAAACTTACGCAACGATACTAAATTGGTGGCTCACTTAGTCGCGCCGCGCAACACGTTAATTATAACAGCTTGTGATATGGAAACGAAATAATAATCGATTTCATTTATAAAAATGAGATAAAATTTCTCAAGTTCTCGCACGTTATTTTACTTTGCGGCTTCGTGCGGCACACAAAACTGTTAATAAGACCCAAAATCATGCTGGGACCAAACGCGGTGTGCAGTCGCCTTTTTTTGGCACTTTTAATATTAACTACGAGCTATTTCGTGTACATGAACTATCTTCTCTACTTTCGGGTTCGGGATTATCCAATAGGACGAGAAAGCAATGCCACTTCCGCTTTACCACGGTATAGTTCACGTATCTCGTGTGACATTAATCCGATCTGTGATGTCACAGTGAAGAGCATGATGCTAGATAACGCAAATCACTATTTACTCAGCCCGTTGGCTGCGATCACAGATTGCACGTTAAAAATCAGCCACCAATGGTGGATATCACCGAACATGATCAGCGCCTTCCACGTTCTAGTTGCTATGGCTGCTGGAAAATGTGTGTCGAGTGATTCTCTGTCCCAAAGACGTTTCGGCGTGGTTCTATTTATGATCAGAACGTGGCTGGATGATCTTGACGGGCACGTGGCAAGGCAACGGAAAAATATCCGAGGTGAATTTTCGGAAGTCGGATCGTTGGGTTACTGGGTCGACGGTATCTGCGACGCTCTTGGCGTCACCAGCCTCATTTTAGGAGTCTATTACTACATGAGACACAATCCTCCGAGGCGTGGCTATGAAAAGCTTCTTCCGATCGTCGAGACAAAGGAGTTTGGGGCCGGAATAATCTATAAAAAGAAGATTTCTTCCGGGAGGGATGCAACGAAGACTTTGCTGTTGCTCGTTGGACAGCTGATAGTAAGCGGCGCAGGGTGGAATCGGTATATCGCTCTGTACCAAGATTTGCTGGAGAGGGAGACGCCGCAGGAACTCAGCATTCCTCCGACCCCTTCTCGTCAGGATGATATCCAGCTGATGGTTTTTCGAACCGCTTCATTTTGGGCCGTTACTTTGTCATGGACCCTCGTCAACGTCCATGCGTTCACGGATTACTTCCTGTTGGCGATATTTACCGACCGTCTCTGGGAGTACCTTCGTTCCGTCCGTTACTTGGGGTACGTTATTTTGTTCGTCGTAATCGGGGCCACGGAGTACCACTACGGGAAGGTGTATCAGCAGTTGTCAAGCACGGTGATTCCATCATCTCTCCAAGACGATCTACACTTGTTACGGTTTGCCGTAAACGACGAGAGGCTCACCTGACATCAGGTTAATGTTTTCGAGGAGGATTCAGCGCCAGATAAAGCCGGTACTTCGCTGTGTACCATGACTTGTACAAGTACAAGATGCGGGAGGTCAATTCTTTCAGGGTTCGTCAGATAGTTGGTCTATTTTTAAATATCAATTTTCAACTGACGTGTTTTCACAAAGTGCCTTGCACCTTTTGCGTGACTTCGTGGTGTAATATTGTCGGTATCTTGTTAAGACAATGGACAATCTTAAATTCCTGTGGAAATATACGTTCAACTCATACCCGCATAGGGAGACACAATACAACAATAGTGTGTGAAGGGTGGATGCTTGACAAAGTCATATAACATAGACGTATGCACGGACGACATACAATGCAAATTTTTAGTTTGCGATATAATTTTTCCGATTACTAACACAATGATGAATAACTGTATCACCATCCATCACAATCCTTAGAATCGGTTAATGATCGTATACAATATGATTAAGAACTACCAGTTTTCCGGCAATTTCTTTTCTACACGTTCAGACGGTATTAAAAAGATACGGAACAAACGATCGTCTTGAATAAAACGAAACGTTCAGTACACCTCCTGACCCTCCTGAAACCATTAACCTATCACTTTTTAAGATTTCTTCACGTATAATTGCGGCAATTACTTCATCAAGCGTCGTGTCGTTTAGAGTAACCGATGTTGAGTTCAGACGGTTCAGACAATGAAATTGCAGATCCATGTGCCATACCCATCGACCTAGGTGGAGTGTGGTCTGCGCCCAGGTATAGGAGAATATGACGGGTCGGAAAAAAGAGATAGTAGCCAGGATCTGTCTTCAGTGTGTAGCATGTTTGGATGTTTGTGGTCAACGCCTCGTTTCCTCTTTATCTAATCCATACTCTTCGAAGGGCTTTTACGTGGAACGCGTAGCCCATAGTATATGTATGCCGGCGAAAGGCACTTTCGTCATGAAATAGTCCCGAGTTATACCTATACTGCGGGATTAGATTTCGCATTTTCTTAGTTTGATAAGACTGACATTATTCCGAATATTGAATACAATTTTTCGGAAAATTGACTTTGTGCATTCGACACACATCATCAGATTTTGCTTTTTAATGTCTAACATTTGTTTTCATTCGTCTTATACTATATATTTGGTAAGAAAGTGACTTTCTGACAAATTTTTACTTTAAACATTACCTGCGAGATATCATTCCGTACCGTAACCGCTGAGCTCTAGACAAGCCGTACCAAATTTTCTTTGAATATACACAGTAGGGAAAATCCAGAACTAAAGTTCTGGGCAATCGGCCTAATATCATAGTAGACGATAGGGAAAAAACTCGTATATGAAAAAAAATCTAATTTGCAAAGTGTTTTGTTAGAAAGAGTCAAGTGTACACGGATTTAGGCTATTATACTAATCCTTTCAAACTTATCATTTCACCCCAACCCAACTTTAGAACAATCGATACCTAATTCAGAGTACTTTTTTGCTCTGACGTAATTTTACGATCAGTGAAACAGTGCGGAATGTTGATGGCCTTATCTGAATGTATGAACGCTGTAGTACCGAGTCGGAAAAAATGCAATATCTACGGAAAAACAAAATGATGATAACTTGTACGACGTTTTCTTATTGCTTCTTGCCAGTAATCAAATCCAGTATTCTTTATTTTATTGTTTCTATTTGATCTTAACTAACGCCAAACTCGATTTGTTGAATTTTTTATTTCATTTTTTAAACTAATGTGAGCGTGTTTGAATTACTTTATATGGAACATTAGTTTCTAGTAGTCGTCGATTGAAGCACGTTTTCTAGGTTTGTTTGAGCAAATTTTTTCCTTACGTACTTTATGTGAAAATTCTTTTCAGGCGATTAAAATTATTCTAGAAATAGCAGTCGCCGTGACATTTATAATCTGTTAAACTTCTTAACGCTATCTCTGGGCAGGCTGGTTAGGTCGGTAGATATAGTATCGGCTATCAATCTTGTTCAGAACATGGATAATGATTTCAACAACAACTCTGAATGTGGCCTTAGTCTGCGCTGTAAAACGCTCGAGTTATAGAATAATAATATTGCGTTGGTCGCTGCAATTGACACACGAAAATATACATGTCAAAGTGTTGCGGGGGCGTAAAATCTATAGGTAAAATTTATGGAGAGAATGTTGCGGAACTATAAATTCATTGAATGGTGATAGAAACTCTAAATTCTGATGGGGACAAAATTTTAATTGGAAACATAATTGGAAATAATTGGAATTAGGCGACACCAAAATTACCCTCATTGTGAGTAATATGGCGGCGAATTTACTGTGCTGGTATTTTCGACGTTATTGTATTGTATATTACAAATATGCTCGACGGTAAGACGGTGCACCGTAAAAAAACGAAATATATGTAGTGAACTATCGGCATATTGTATGCTGAGCAAAATTATTCACTCTGGAACTCTAGTCTTGATAAAAATCAGCAAAATTTCCGACCTCTTTTTCTCCTGACTGCCGATTGGTAGTACAAATCAATCAAATCAGTTATTAGCTCACAGGACAGCCAGGTGTGAGATTGGGATGTCCTGAAAGTTTGAAGAGTCTATATATAGGCTATAGCTCGAGAGGTTTTTGAAAAAATAGTATAGGTATTATGTACAATCGGAAATAAATTTGGTTCCGATTCTAATTAGATTTTTATTCAGCTCCCAATGTGTTCAGAAATGTGATGTTAATTCTAATTGAATAAAGAGTGTTATTAATAAATCATCATGAAAAAAAGCATGCATTAACTAATTCAGTATCAGGTATAAATGATGACGACTATTCCTTCACCTATATTTCATATGATTTCAGGGAACGAAATTTCGGTTCCTGACATTGTTCCGCGCATATGTTGACTTTATTCTAAGATACAATAATGTAAATATTTTCTAGAAGATTTCCCACAAAGGAAGTACAATTCTCGACGCGATATGTGTTGCAAAAAATAAACTGAACGCCAAATCGAACAGTTTTTCCTCGATGGATAAGATGCTCTTACGTTGTGATCTACATACCGACAGTTCGGAGTTTGTTTTCCTTATCCAATCGGCGAAATATAGAATTTATCGAAGAGCTATGGATCATTTCGAGAAGCTGTTATCTGATATTTCGAGGGAGCCGAATGCATTTTATCTGACAGCCTGAGCTCTGAGTTATCGTTTGGTGTACCTTTCACAATTATTATTTATTAGGCATTATAAGGCGCGATTCGCGTTCAGTATAAATTTGCTTTCTGAAATTTTGACAGTTATCTGCAGCCACGCCCTGATATAAAAATTCTCCCACCTCGCCATCCGTCAAAGGAACTTATTCATTGCAAAAATGTTCTAGAATCAGGAAAAATACAATAATTCGATTTTTCGTTTAGTCAATTCAGACGTATAGTCAAGCCGAGGATACTGATGCCCCGAAAACGGTGACATAGCTTATCATGAATTACCGAATCTAACTATAATGTGACGAACACACATTCGTATTGCGTACGTGACCCTCGAGTGGGCAAGGCGCTTGAACAGCTATTGGCAAACGTTGCTATCAACGCCAAATATCAACCTTGGTTATGATTGCCATTAGGTAGATTAGGCTCTTTCCTGCTCCCAAAAAATTCACGGACGAAATGTCATTTACCTACTCTTTACATCTTTCTGAGTCAAGGTCACCCTTGTCGTCTCTGAGTGGCTCGTTTTAATATAAAAAAAAAATATATGAATCTGGCAGTATATATTTCTCTACTATAAAAAATACAACTCGTTAACTTTTATAACGGTTTTGGGAGAAGATCACAGAAAATGCTTTCAAATTATAAACCTATGAAAATTGCACCTGGTACAGTAGTACTTTTCATACTTGGTCTTAAAATTTATTTGACATCAATAGCATAGCGAGCCTCTCTAATGAAACGTGTGAATTGAAAGTTTTTTTTATTGTACGGCAATGATGCAATCTTTGTACAATAACTTTATTTTTTCTTTAACAAAAGAGAGAAAACATAGGACATTCAGTCTTCGAACATTTTCAATGCTTTCCACGGTGAAATTATTGAATTTGCAGTCTTGAACATTCATACATCTATCAAATAGAGAATAGAAATGATCATCGATGGTTGAGTACTTTTGGAGAAAAAAAAACTTCGTTCCGATGGTAGAAGTGTTCATTTACTCGTATGCCATGATGAAAACCGCTCCTTTTTGTTCAGGAAACTCTGTATACAATGTGGAATTTGTGAAACGAGAATTGGTCACTTCATTTTGAAACATCAATGAAAATTGTGCAAGCATATTAACTAGAGCCTTTATCAAAGAATAAAGTCTACCCGAAGGACTACTGGGTTAACAAACTCTGTATTACAGTATGCGGTATTTCCTGAACAAACAAGCGCATTTTTCACCAACGTATGTACGTGAACAAAAGTATCAATTCCATTCTTCAAACGGAGTTTTGCCAGAAAAGTCGTCAAGGAAAGCGTGATACAATTGCCACAGATTGTTTGCGCTCTTATTATGAATATTGATGACATGACTGTGAATTATTTGGGACTCCGAATTCTGTAGTAAATGCAATTGTTCGAACGGATGTAACGACACAACTATCTTGTTCAAGTACCAAACTAATAATTCAGTAAGATTGTATGAACGATGGAATATTCGACTTTTTCCAAAAGTATTCGTAAGGACGGGATTCTTCCCATTATTTTTCATAAGAGTTATGTCGAGGACCTTGCAGTGCAAACAGAAGTGTAACTGGCGGTTTAACTATTCGCCCAACGCGTCGAAGACTTTTTCTATGCAAAAACAACTTTTTAGTCCTAGGCGATTCAAATATCGTCCTGAATAACAAAATATGAGATGAAGTTCTGAAACTTTCACTATAGGTCGAGATATGATGCTATGATATTATGGTATATCACCAAGAAACGACTCGAACCGGGTTGAATCGTCATTGCAACCCAGGGCCTTCATTGATGTTGGAACAGATCTACAATACGCATCAGGAATAAATTTTGAATAAATTATAAAAGTATTTCTAATCGGCATTTATTGTATTATCGTATGACATAACGGTTAGTTGAAAATAAACATTTTCGACCCTGCGATTATACGATTGCATACGACGATTATCTCAGAATTGGTAGTGCCTATCTATCCTATTCACCTATATAGGTTAAAGGTCACTCGACATCTTATAAAGATATCTAGAACCACTTGATGAAATCCGATCAATTTATTACGAAGTGGCGTGAAATTATTCGAAATCATCTGGGATTGCCTAAATTCATATTGAATCACCCGGAACCATCTAAAATTAGTTGGAATTGCTTGAAAGCGGACTGAATCATCTTGAAATTGCGAGGACAAGGAATTTCGGAACATTGCCGGGCTTTTATTTCTTTAACATGAAATGGCCGGTTTTTATCCAAATAGCAATTTGAACCCGCTTCTGATGACTCGCTGTAGTGAGTAAGTATACATAGGTATAATGATCTTTATGTATATACTTTAAATGGTAAGAATATTGTGGGTTTAAAAAAGACCGCCAAGTATAATTGAAGGTAATTTTATTGGGTGATTTTAATATTTTTATTATTTTTATATACTTAATTTCAAGGTTTTTTACAGTAATATATATACTTTTCGTTCAATTTATTTTTCTATGATCAATAGTTCTGGAATATTACCTTTAAATTTTATAAAAGAAGAAGGGAGAAATAGAAGAAGTTGGATGATTAATAAAAGTTTATTTGTTGCGTTGTCAACAGAAAATCCTCCCCATAATCATTCTACTAAAAATATATCTAAGTAAGGGATAGCTGATAGTAAATTTGTAATAACTGTTGCTCCTCAGAATGATATTTATCCTCATGGTAAAACATATCCGATGATGAAAATTATTAAGATAATAGATATATTATTATTAATGAGAAGGATATTCTTTGATATTGGATATAGCACAAGATATTAGCTAATTGAGTAATTAGAAAGAATTTTATGCTTATTTACTCTAATTTTTAGAGGGATATAATTTTATTTCGCTCCGCAGAGGTGGCCCCTGACCTGTTGCAAAAGAAATTACGATTTCCCAATTTTCAAACATGCATTTCCATAGAAGATTTGATTCCGCGCCTTTTTTTACACGGAAATAAAGAAACAGCTAAAATCACAGGGGCACACAGTTCGCGTTGGACTCGAGTAATTAGTAATGCGATATTTACTGACATACACTGCCTAAAATACAGTGTGCACAGGAAAATACTCTGTTGCGCTGTAAAATCAAATAGATCGCCCTGTTTTTTATGCAGTTTACACTGTGATTTTCGCATTACAAATTGCTCGAGTCCAACGCGAACTGTGTGCCCCTGTGATTTTCGCTGTTTCTTTTTTTCCGTGTATACTTCGAAAAAAGTTGTAGCTTTTGTCCTTTTCGAAATATTTACAAAAAATGTATGTTTCTATAATAAGTACATATAACAGTTTCCGCATTTTTTCACTTCAACTCGCGCTAGATTACCAAATTTTTGGAATTTTTCAACGACATTTTTAGACATCATGTATCGTAGTGTTTCAAGATCAAGGAATAAAGGGAAAGGTGAATATCGTTGTCAAAAAAAAAGTTATTAATTTTTTTTCAAGACCTTACAAAAATCAGTCATGGATAATTTTTTTACAATTTCGGTATGCCATAATGGACCCGCCATTTTGATTTTCTGTATTTCGACTACAGATCTGAAATCACCGACCCAAAAGACCCTTTCTGAGTGGATTTAACCCTAATCACTTACACCTCTGGAAACTTTCACATTACTCACACGGGGCACTCTGACCCCAGCTAACTTTGAAAAGTTGTCACACTAATTCTATCGAAAGTTTCATCATAAAAAAATTCCTGGGAGTACCTTAGCATCTCAATAATGAGTCCTAATTAGTTACTTGAAACAAATTTGAATTCGAACCTTGTAAAAAATTCTCAAAGCGAAGAACTCAGAAAAAGTCAGTTGTTTTACTGAAAAAATCATAACTTCTACAATTTTTAATATTTTTGGCTAAAATTTGAATTGGATATTCTTGGGATATTGTACTTAGAGAAAAAGCACAACTTTGAATTTCGACTGCGCAGTAGCCAGACTGACGCTGGATCACAATTCTACGCATCCAACGTATAGTTCAAATTCATAACGGATGGCGCCTAAAGTTCGGATTCGAGTATCTTCTATTCGAAAGTTTGAACGGAAGTCGGGGTTGGGGTCATCTGGACCCCTAGTAGGTGACTAGGGTTAATAACGATCGGATGTGAGGAAAAATGTAGCCTCCCCGAAGTTAAATAAACATAGAAAAATAACTTGCGCCACCTCTTAGAGTTGTCATGAGACATAATCCTCATATTGTGGCAGGATTAGTTTCGTGTGAAGAACTAACGTCCAGAATATGGTGGGAGTGTAAAAAACAAGATGCCCATTTTTTTTTATTCTCCCTAATACCATTATCCGTAAGCTCTTATAACTACCACCTGTACGATTAAGTACACTACCTGAATTATTGAGACTATACTCGTCAACCCCCTATTACCGTAATTGTGATCGAATATTGCTGATTTCACCAGACGTTTACATACTCGTCGGTCTCTAGTTCGTACATAATAACCAGTGATAATTGATAGAAACTGACTTAATCGTTTTCACACATTTTCCGTTCACGCAATGGATGAGGAAATGAAAAGAATGAATCTACTCCGCGCCAAGTACGCTTGGCGTGTTTGATTATGACCGATATGAAGTTGGCCCCACTGTCTTCTGTCTCTTTCTTTTCCTATGTAGCCACGAAGGATAGAAGAGGACAGAAAACTATGGTGCCAACTTCATATCGGTCAAAATCAAACACGCTTGGTGTACATAGCTCTGGAATTCATTTTTTGATACGGCTGCCAGAAACAACGAGGTCTAACTGCCTCGCGACGTATAATCCCCGGCACGTCGAAGTGCTCCACATTATTACCCGATTTCACGATGACCGACACTTTCGTTAATAGTGCAAGAAGTGCGATGTCTGATTGGTTTGATTCTATATCAGTGTAAAAGCACATGTTTGTATTTTCTTAAATTTTCACGAGTTGAACTGGGTCCGTGAAAAGAGCAAACGTGCAATTGTTAATGGCAATATTGCTTTGAAATACCTGACGTTCTTTGGGTAATTTGAAAACGTTAGCAGGTCTTCGTATTTCTTTTGAGGTGAAATAACTACTTGGTGTTCTTTTTTAAGTTTGCGATGCCTTTGCCATGTATTTCATTACTTTCGCTATGAAAACGATGCTACATGAGACATGTATACGTACTACATACGAGCGAAGTATGTGTATGTACGAAAAAACATTTTTTTTCACCTACATTATCAAACATGGGTTATGTTAGTATAATCCAACTGGAAACGTTGCTCGTGCAGTATGAGGAATGAAATTCAGTTCACTAAGGAATGAGATTTCGGTGCCAAGAACACACACGGTTCAAATTTCAACCCTGAAGCGTGACGGCGACAGTGAAAAAAGCAACCCGGGAGTACAAGGCGGTGGAGGAAGCACAAGCAGACTCTCTTTATCCTCGAACTTGTTATCATTTGTTTCACCGTATTCGAGATGAAAGGGGGAGATGAAAAAAACTTTTGTTTTCGCTGCCTTTTTGGATTTTGCCCGTAGTAAATGGGGTTCTTTATTTCAAGTAAACACATGCAACGGTTCGAAAGATATCGTGATTTCTACAGAGCGTGGCATGGCATGCGAAGAAGGAGAAGAAGAAATAGAACATGTTTTCCGATCACATTTGACGATCAATATCGCACGCATCACTCGCCCCATTCCAACCAAACTTGGACAGCATAAAGGTCATCAGAAGTGGAAGTCTGAAACTTATGGTCCTATACGAATTTGATCGAAAAATATCCGACGGCTTGAATCAAGAGATATGCCACAAGGTCTACAGGTTTAACACGGGGTGCTGCGAGACGATGAAATAATTTTCCCGGTTTTTTTTTTTTTGTCACTTGCTCAATTCATCTGGATTACGGACAGCCTGCAACCGTAAATCATTAACGTCTGGTCACGTTCGACACCTTGGCGCCGGTTAAGTACAATATTTATTAAAAATTCAGTGGCATTGATTTGTGGGCTTCTCATGTGACTGACGATAAGTGAACCTAGGAATCGATTTGCAGCTCGTACTTCGAACCTACCGCCTGGAAGAACCACGTGAAAGAACCCTTCCGAGAGAAGGAGGGAGGAAATAAACTTAGCAAGGCAATTAACTGACGCACACTACACAATCGGTTTAACTGATCGCCTTACTTTTTATTCGTCCATTTTTTATTTTTTTTTACTAATTGATCGCTTGGCCGATTTTCACCGCATTTTATCAATAGATATGATCGCCACGGTATGTTAACGTTTGTTTGAGATGTATGTGTCCGATAAAAATGTTAACGATTCGACAACTACCCACGAACTTAGGTACTTCAACCTTTACTACCATCGGCCTGTGTTTTCTACAATAGTTATCGCTAATCCGGCATTAATGCCATGTGACTGGAGATCTGTAATATGTTTTTAATATGCGTCCGTGTGTTGTGTATGCGGCTATCTGATGTTTTCTGGTAACAAAGTATACTTGTTGTCTATTCAATATAAAAACACCAAGCGTGTGGAAGGATGGGGGAATGCTCGCCATTTGAAGAAAAAAATTATTTTCTTCTGACATAATTCGTTTCGATCAGCCTTGATGTATAGTATAATAAATAATAGTATAAAAAAAATAACCCTTAATTTGTGGTCAAAACAATGCTTGTTCATGTATGGCTTCTTTATTGTATAATATTTTTAAGATGGTCGCAATTACTGGTCGCAATTAAATTTCTCGATTAATGGTGGCCAATAACTTAATCTAATTATTTAGACGTTAAGAAAAAAAATTCAATCATGTAGTAATTATCAAAATGATTGTAATTTTGTTAAGAAATATGTTCAAGCAGTCGTCAGAAGCATATTTTGTACGTAATTAAATAATTTTTGAAATTCCTATTCTATTCTAACCTAATTTTAGCCTGCTACAGCGGCGCCGCCACATCGAACTATCGTCACTTAATGCCATTACATACTGACCGGCATTGTCCCAAAAAACAATTTATCTTGAAAATGTTCCAAAATATTATCAGAGTGAAATTGAACCTTCACTTTTAAATTAATTAACGCTGAATTAATCCTAAACTCGCCTTTTTATTAATAATTTCGCATAGATTTACAAAAAATTGATGGGAATTTGCATTTATTGGCTATTTTCCCTGCAAGAAAAACTGATGGAAATTACAATTGCGAATAAATTCCAGAACCAATCATACATCCCGTGTCTAACGGTATATAAGGTCGTATGTGACAAAAATGCAATTCTGGTGATAAAAGGGCGTACAATTTTCTTTTCTAGCGGTACTTGCTACCTTTAAGTTTTTCAAGTTTTTTTCCCTCAAATTGAACGCTTGAATATCGCATGTTGGGCGAATACGCCCTTTCAGCACTAGTTATTCTTATTTTTTTATCACATTTGTTGATAGTGAAAGGGCGTATGATTTGTTTTCTGCAGCATTCGCTATAAAGGTACTCAAAACACAATTGAAATTGGCAACGAAAAACTAAAGGTAAAACGTTGTATATTGGTGGATGTGACCTTATTCCATTAGTCTAGCGATTATTTTCCATTTTATAATGTCAACACGAAGGGCGTACCCGCAAATATCTACTTACGACCGACTTACGACGACTTACTTACGACGTTTTACTGTTAATTGATCTATTCTTAACTTCACCTTTTCTGAACATATTTTTTCGTGTTTTCCGTACAGGTACAAAAAAAAAAAACCGTTATATGCCCGTTTACCCTGACGCGCGATAAAAGGTTGTATATTGGCACATACGACCTTATAGTACCGTCATTCTCACGAAATTATGACCTTTATATCGTAAATCAAGTTTTCAGCACCTGAGTTCATCTAACTCAAATATTTTCTTTGTTTCACCGAAAAATCGACTGGTCAGGATCACCCACTGATCTAGATCCTTGATCTTAATCTTATAGATACAGATCCAGCAAAACCGTTGTTTAAATCAACTATCGTCAATACAATATAATTATTTTATTCGCTTCACAAATGATTTTGTTATTATACAAGTGCTTGGCCGAATCAGCAGAATAATGGTTTATATTCAATGATATCGTTTTCAACAGTTGAAATTTGGGCCAACCAACAGAACGGTTTTCCTGCATCTTGCATAACCTCCAAGTTTTGTCGTAACCAAACCATGGGCCGGTGATAACCCCGAGCTTATGACCGGATGAAGTCATGTGATAGCCCGCAGAGTGTAAACTAAATAAATACATAGTTTTCATTTCTAAGTATTTGATGACTTCAAATTTGACCCTACGTCTTCCTTAACCATAAACTCTTCACAGACTAACACAAATATTCCATTTGCAGAATTTTTTCTCAAAGAAAGCATCTTCGGTACGGTATCATAGTCTGAGGTATGTTTGTTGAAAATTTGGGAAAATCCTATTTTAGAGGTCGCTGATCGTGACCCCGGGAAGGAAGAACCGTGCAAAAATGATTTTCCGTCGAAATTACTCGTGAACGCTCGTTGCCGTGACCAACATAGTTATTATCGACCTTGTAGTGTATTAAATTCCCTACAAAATCATTTCGAAGAAAATTTATGTGCCATTAATAGTTTCTGAGATAGAGCTTTGAGAATGGAACGACTAAAACCGTAAAACTCACGATCGGCCAACTCGCCTGTCTTGCAGTCTTTGCCTCACACACCCTATCGTCGATCTCAATTGTCGGATCTGTAAAAGTCTAGAAATCTATCGGTATAAGATGAAACGCTCTTTAAAATGGCTCTTTTCAAATTCCGCTAGCTTCAAAATTCTTTGATTATTGTGAGCGTTAGTTATATTTCTGTGGTTAGACCCCTTTTTCGGCCAACGGCGGCTGACTGGACTAATCATCAGAGGCTGAAGAGAGAGAATGGGAATAATGGGAACATATTCCTAGTACGATGGGTGTTATATGCCCAATTTAACGGAACTCGCTCTATTACAGTCGAGCCTATAAAGTGGTTTGTGGTTGATTCAATGAAGTAGTTTCATTAATTTGGAAAATTTAATCGGTTTCGTTGAATCGATTGAATCGATTTCCCACATGACTTGTCGTGGAGACAAGAGAGCTGATCATAATAAAATAAAACAGTATACACCCGAGTCGTTATCTAATATCTATCTGATTCATCATACCTCATTCAGCTTTAGTATCACTGATGAATATAATCATTAATAACTTATTATAGCACCTCAGAAATGTAGCCTCCAATCAATCAGTGAGCACGAACCTGGCGGCATTTTATGCAGCAGTTTGTGGCAGCTACGCTGCTCCAGACTTCATGTATGTCATTCATTATAATCATAATGTTGAGGAGGTTGGACTACGCAAGTCAGTAATTTTGTAACTAATGAGTTATTATGCGATAATCACACATTGAATATTAATCACATTCGCTTCGTTAACTTGAACAACTTCACTGAAGATTCCCGAACAGAAAATCTTGAACTCATAAATAAATTAGATACTGTTGTTTCACTTCAAAGCGCTTTAAATTCAGGTAAAATCTATTAGACTCGGTCGATTCCTTCCACGTCTCCTTATTTTGTTCAGAAATCTAATACCTTCTATACTATACCGTGACAAGGTTTTTTCATAATGTTTCATTGTTGAGTATTCAATTTTATAACTATGCATCGAGATCGATATAGAGCGGCAAATGTCGATATTCAACCGATTATGAGAAGAAGAGAAAAACAGTTTAGCCATCATTTCAAAGATTGAAAAATATTTATTTATCAGAATAAACCTTTTCTTCTTTAATTTATCACAACTTCCACGCTCTATATCCGTTCATCGGCCACAGCTGAGTCTTTCCCCGTCAAACCGGACAAAATAAATCAAAAATTGACCTCGATGTTTCCGATTTTGCTATAATTATTTTAACGGGTTCTATGGAACAATTAAATTTATCGAAAAAATTTTGAAAAAAATTTTCCGCCCCTATTTTCCAAGTTACACGAGGGCGAAATTCGGAAAAACAGCCAAAAGTCGAAAACACACTCCTCTTCAAACATATCTTTGGTAGTATTCATCCTAGGGACTTGATCCAAGAATCATTTTGAAGCTTTTGAATGACACTATTATTATATATTTATTGAATCCCAAAATAACGAGCGATTCCATTTGTTATAAACAAATATATTATTCAAACGTGGTTTTCAAGGCGAGAACCACGATTGAAAATTCCCAAAAAAATATGAGCGTATTTCTTGATTAATTCTCTAAAAAACTTCCGAGTTATAGAATAGAACTCTGATGGAAACTACCTATATTAAAACGATTTATTTATAAGCGACGGCCCGTGAGGATATAAGCCCTTAAAGGATAAGAAGAAGAAGAATAACCGACGGCGCGCGCTGCCGCCGAGAGACCTGGCTCGGGTAACGTGTAGCTTCCGTAAAGAAGAAATGGTGGGCATGTAGATCTATATTAAAAAAATTGACCATGTCAGAAAACAATGAATATCATATCATAAATATTAAACTAACAATAAGTGAATCATAATCCTAAACTTACATAAAAATCCCCTAGTCACATCATATTATACAGGTCCATTTAAGTTGGCACAGCAGAATATCTAGAGAGCAACTTATTTTACAGAAAGATGTTTGGAATAAAAGTTTCATGGTTCGGAGGGGGCAAAACACTGTGATATCGTACTTTTCATTCGGTGGAGGTTTAAAAGGTCGTTAGGAGGTCAACATTGTTTTTCTCAATGGGAACGTATACTTTTTTTTCACAGATTTGCATTTCGCACAAAAAAATACAAAACTTTTATCCCAAGTTGTTTTTTTTTTAATGACATGAATTTTTCAAGATATTTTTAAATTAATAAAATAGGTAGCAGGCCAATGTAGTGATCCGCCTATATTTGTGTTTTCATTTCATGAGGGTCAATCTACTCTTATGGAGTGTAAATCTCGATTTTCGGGACAATCTCTGAAGTGTGATTTTTTTTTTTCAAATAACTCGCTTATTTTCAACTTCAGAGCGAAAATGGTAAAAACACAAGATGTGGGAATTATAATTTCCCACAAGTTCGGTCCTTATCATTTTCACGGTAGGATCGATATTTACAAAGATAGATGCCAACTCGTTTATTATCAACATTATCGTAAATAGGGAACAATCAGTTGTGGGATATTTTATTTACTGCAACTTTTCTGTAACCAAAGTTGCAGGTAATAAATTAATTTGGTGACAGGAAAGTTGCAGTTCTCAAGATATTCTGCTGTGCCAACTTAAATAGACCACCCTGTATATAATACCTGAAGGTCGTTATATTTGCTTACAATCAGTGGTTTATTTAGAAACAACGCCCTTTACTGACTTTTCGGCATCAGAGTACCTCTTAGCTATCAATTCATTTTTAATTTAATTTTTTCAAATTCAATTTATATCAAGAAATACGCTCATATTTTTTGGGGAATTTTCAATCGTGTTTCTCGCCTTGAGAACCACGTTTGAATAATATATTGGTTTATAGCAAATGGAAACGCTCGTTATCGCAGAATTCAATGAATATATAATAATAGTGTCATTTAATAGCTTCAAAGTGGTTTTTGGATGAAGTCTCTAGGATGAATACAAACGAAGATATGACCGTTTGAAGGGAAGTGTGTTTCCGATTTTTGGCTCTTTTTCCTGAATTTGACCTCCGTGTAACTGGGAAAATAGGGGCGGTCATTTTTTTCCAAATTGGTTGTTAAATTTATTTGTTTCCTAAAGCCTGTTAAAAAAATTATAGCGAAATCGGAAACATCGAGGTCAAAAAGTTGTTTGGTTCGACGTGGAATGACTCACGTCTACAGAAGCAATCAAAAAATGCCAAACCTTTATATTAACATAGAAGTCGCTTGACAACTTCTAAAATTTGTTTCTCTAAATTTCAGAAATTCTTGAGCGGGCCCCAAATAGTCATATTTTTGCCTAACACTTCAGGCCCTCCTATGGATATTGATTTCAAATCGAATTGGTTTCGAAAATCTTAAGGGACTTCGATACACGCTCTGATCACCTCGAAAACGCGATTCGTAGTTTTTCCCATATCACACAACCGATCGGAATGAAACTTCGGGGACTACTGCTTAATTTCAGCAGAAAGTGACCAAGTATTTCGCGGCTTCCAAATTTTCAAATTTTTTTTACAAATTCAGTTATCATCGGAGGAGTCGTGGAATTATTTACAGATGAACTCGATTTATTGCACTTTTGAAATACTTAGCCACTCTGCGGTGACAAACCACACATTTTAAGCACTATCTTATCTCATTTGATAAAGAAATGACTGAGAAACTACGATTTTGCGAAGTATGAAAAATAAAAAATACCAACATCTTACGGAGGCGACACTTGTCCCTTAAGTGACCCAAAAAAGAAACTGGTTGATCGCGCTAATATTTTGGAAGGCGTACTCAAATATTAAAAACTATAAAAAATTTCGGGTGAGATTGAAAATTAAGAATTTCAAGTTAAAAAGTTTTCACCCTATACTGTGTATATCGTATGCTCGTGATCATATCGGTATAATCGACGGTCGGAAAATGGAATCAACTGCATGGATTTTCAACAAACTGTATTCGGAATATTGTCCAATAGGGTACTTTGTTTTTTTTCCTAAATTCTACACCTTGTATCTTACGATTTGTTTAGTATCTCTTGGAGGCTGGCTGGACTGCGGATGGAAAGATGATCGGTATCACGGAACCAAGGAGAGTAGCCGCTACTTCCCTTGCCAGCCGTGTAGCCGACGAGCAAAACTGTATCCTCGGTACTGTTGTGGGATATTCAATACGCTTTGACGATTGTACTGATGAAAATACAAGGATCAAGGTAAGCTCAAATCCGTGAACGACAGATGTATTTATACATACGATCTCGTCATCTCGAAGTATCCCGCGTGGAAGAATAACAATTCCTTTTTTACATACAAGCGTTTTGCGTTCACAAAATTAGTCAGATATTACTATTCAACTTTTTTTTTATCCATGCCTGAATCAACTCTAAAGTTTTGAGCCGCCAATCACGATGATCGAAATGACAAATAGTTATTACACATGATCGGGGCGAAGGAGAGAATTGGGTTCTTATTATGAGAGGTTACTCAATAATTTAAGATCTTTTACAGAAAAATAGGTTATTTATTATACTAAGGCTAATCCAACACTTAGTATCTCGAATCACACAGATAATAGTCCTTATTCGACTATGCTTCATACCTTGAAGACCATCTAGATTAACTCCGCCACTGAATAGTTTAACTTCTTATACGAGGAATAAATCCAGAACTGAGGATCATATTGTGCAGATGAGTATTCCATACATCGTTCCTTCATCTGTTGATACAGAGTATATTGGATGAAACACTACCTCAAGAGCGATGAGGAAGTTAGTCCCGTATGTAAAGGCAAATAGGAAAAACTGTCGTTCTCGCCTTGTTTTCTAGGAATCGAAGAATAGGAACACAGGATGTGGACGGGATAGGAACTCATGCCCTTGGCTGACTACGGTCATCGTGATTTTTCTATAGTATTATTCGAATAGGAGGCGAGTATGCAGACAGCATAATTTACTTTCCCAACTAGTCTTAAGTTAGATTTACAAAGACGAAGATGAGAAATACATATATTGATCTTAAATCTGACTTATTCTATTCGTTCTCATTCAAGAGAACACTTCCTGTCGCCAAGACGTGAATTTATCATAAACTTCGTCTTGCGCGAGGGTTGTAGTACCTTAGGTTTCCTGGTTGGCAGTTCAACTCGTTTAAAAGGTGCAGTACACTTTGAAGTATGGGTATGGTTATTTGTTTATCTCAAGTTTCTTGAGCACCTGGAACATAATGTTTCAAAAGTCTTCGGAAAATTGAAAGGTTCCCTTTTATGAAATTGTCTTTTTATGTGTTCTTGTTAATCAATGGGTTACATTTTACGTTTAAATTCTCGTAAATCAAATAAAAACCAAGCTTGCACATAATTTTTACTGCAAATATATGTATTGAGCAATATTGAACTGTGAAGCAAGTACTTTGGCACAAATATCCAACTCTCCAAGAACTATTAGCCTGAAAAATCGAAAAAGTGTTCGAGAGGTGCAGGATGATCCGTTTCAAGCACAATATACTCATAAGAAGTGTGCACTCGTACGGTTCTATCGGAAGTCCTCTAAAATTACTGAAAGTCTCGGAAACCATAAGAAATCTTTCTATCGCACCGATATTAGATAAACGGTGTAGTGGACGTCCGAAATTGCTCTCCGATTTTTTTTTGCTCAAATCATACAAAAAGTCGTTAGAAATAGTTTTCAACCGCCGCCGGGATTCATCGGTGGTCATATAAATCCAACGATGTCCTTGTTGGGAATCATCGCATGAAGTGCTTTGATACGCTGCCAAAAATCTGTATGAGATTTTATCAAAAACTAGCAATAATTTTCAAAAAAATATACAACTGACAATGAGGCACTCAGTTGTTCATAGTCGGTGAAGAAATTAGTGATGGACCTCGTATTCTAGCTATTTTCGGTGGTTTCCACCTAATCTTTACCTATTTGGGTTATCTCGTATAATTTTAGCGCAGATTCGCCATCTTCTATACCTACACTGCTCTCGTTTCTATCAGCTTATGTCTTATGATTAGCGCTTTTCAGTTGATATTGACAATCATTAGTGGTATAGTGGACAAATTGAGTAATTGAAAGAAACCGAGGATTAATTAAAGATTCTGTCACCTACTACCTGCAATTTGTCAATAATTTACCAGTACTATCACTAGTAGGAAAGGTATACAGAGTAATCGAGAATTATCGGTAATCCAGACTATCAGTTCAATTCCAAGAAAGTTATTTGCCTTCATTTAGAATTATTCGACGTAATTTGAAATTAGAATTCAGTCGTCCGCTCCAAGAGTCGCTGCAGAGATGCAATAAAAACGAAATGTGAAAAATTTAGGTCGGTTTGGTCGCGTGGTTTCCATCTGATCAAATATCCCAAAGGCTGGAGAATGTAGTTTCGATAAATAAAGTTAGTTTAAGTGAGGTTAACTTCATTGTGAATGAAGCTAGCATACAGGGTGTCGAGACGTGTATCAAAAACGGTATTCCCCTCCACGTCACAATAGCTGGCGCCACCAGTTCTACAGTCAGGTTATGTTAGAGCGATCTTCATACTGATCTCTACTGTACTGTACAGACTATAGTGCTGTAATAGACCAGTTGCATACCTCACCCACGCACGGTATCTGTTGGGTGTAAAGGATGTGTGGGTGAGGTATCCCACTTGTCAACTTTCTGTACCACTATAACCTTACTGTAGAATTACCTTAGGCTATATTTCTACCAAGGAGATAAGCCGAAGGATCCAAAGAAAAAAAAACTGTAGAATTAGCTCCAAATTGTGGTATAGGGGAGCAATATACTATTTGACAATACACGTGCTTCGACACTCTGCATGTGTCTCTGAAATCCATCTGTTTCTGAAAACCGTCACGTCTACGATCGTTCTGCATTTTCTCAGAATACAGAGTTGTCGAAATATTAAATATCATATGCAGCTGAATATCCAATTTCTAGGTTTGTTCCCGCAAAGGTTCTGAATACGTATACCCGCATATTCCTCGAATGAGTTTTGAGCATAATGAATGAAAAATCCTTCCGCCGTATCTAACGGATGAAATATTTTTCCTAGTGTTTTCCAATAAATTTAACATTGCGAATCACATTGATTGCAGTACATGACGGAAGGGATTTTGCTTCGAGAAATGATGGGTGACCCATTACTGACAAATTATTGCGTTATCATTTTGGACGAAGTACACGAGCGGACTTTACTTACCGACATCGTGATGGGATTGTTGAAGAAAATACTCAGGGTGAGCCTTTCGTAACCCGGTAATGATTATCAGTTGGGGATGAAAAATTAATGGGAAGAAAAAATAATGCAGTATACTATACAGTATAGTTATAAGGCCGTTCGTTCGAATACATTTTTTATCATCCACCCCATAGAAACGACGAAGCTTAAAGGTTATCGTGTCGTCGGCGACCGTCGACGCTGAACAGCTTCGTGATTTTTTCAACACAAATACTTCGAAGGACGCCGCTAAGGATTCGGCAACAATTATCAGCATCGAAGGCCGGCTTTATCCCGTAGATATTTACTATGTTGAAGGTAGTGAAACATCTATTTATCTTTAATGGAAACTTTCATAATTCAATAGGAAGTATGTCGATTTAAATATACCCGAGAAAATTATTTTTTGACACAAACATCAGTTTTTAACATAAAGTAGCTCTTCCCACAAGATGAGCTCTATAAACGTCAGACTCTAAGAGACGGCGCGAGTCATTTTTTCTATGTTTATTCGACTTTAGGATGGCGGCACTTTTCCTAACGTTCAATCCCTTTGAAACTCACCCATCAGACGTTTTTTTGGGTCGCTTATTCCAGATCTGAAGTCGAAATGTAGAAATTCGAAATGGCGGGTCCAATATGGGGTACCGGAATTGTAAAAAATCTACAGTTTTGCATAAAAATTGGCAACCGAAGGTTCTTGGAGCCGCTAATTTCAAATCCAAATTGGAAAGATCACCAAATTTAGATTGTTGTATATTAAAAACCCTGAGTAGCAATTTTCACGCGACTCGGCCTACTTTCGACAATTCCGATCTACCATTTAAAATTTTCGCATATTGACTTCAGATTGTAAATAAGCGACCCCAAAATCCGTTGAGTACTAATTGTGACGAAAGTCAGCCTACTTTTTGTATTTTTGAATTCCTGTATTCCAACTTCACATTCGGGATGAGTAACGCGAGAACCCCTTTCGAGCGAGGTTCAAAAAAGTTGCATCTAAGAAAAAGGGCAGGTTACAAAAAGTTAAGTGAACATTTAAAAATGGCTAATTTTGTGGGTGGATTTGTTTTGTGTCAAGAACAAATAAAGAAGAGAGTTCAGAGTGGTGGAAATAGAAAGAATAAAAGAGTTGAAAATCTTGAGAAAAAATAATAAAGCGGGGAATTATTACATGAGAGTCTATATGAGGCTTCCGCGGTGATTTTCCGAATAGTACTTGCCTTCCGGAATGGAGCAGCGTAGTTTCGCGCGCATTACGGCACACTCCATCAAAGCGAGAGTGAACCTTATATTAAGTTACTTTCTACATGGTGTCCCTATTTATTCATGTGTGGATCGGTCAATCCGAGGGGTGTGGAGTCTTTGTTGATTGGGCTCCTGGAAGTTTTATCGTGAAGACGTTTTTCTGATCATAAATTAGATTGAGTCGATTCGTTTTCGAGGAAATTATTTCTCACCACGTCTTAGCATTCACCGTCAACTTCCGATCGAGGTTGAACCTTGGGAAACATTGCGTCAATGAATAATTATCGTCTCCCTTCCACGACCGTGTAAAAGTGAAACGTTATAATATATTCGACAAATTCACGCAAGATTCGATTATTTCAGACCCCGTTGCTGATTACGTTAAAGCAGTTGTTGATACGGCGTTGAAAATTCACGAGGAAGAAGGACAGGGCGATGTCTTAGCGTTCCTCACGGGAATGGAGGAAGTTGACAGAGCTGTTGCTCTGCTTAACGAGCACGCCAAACTGATAAAGGATGGAAAACGTAATTACCTATCACGACACATTCATTTCGCACAATTTTTCTCTAGATTTACTAGATAGTATTTAACTGCGCGTTTGATTCGCGGAAATTTGAACATCTTCAACCCCTGCACAGGAGGTTTCGAAACGACGTATTACCGTGGTTTAAGGACGTTTGCAGCAATCAAGAACAACCATTTTTAATAATTCGTATTTTTTTTGAGTATTTTTAACCATATTGACCGACTGATTTTTTTTATATATTTATTCTAGAGAAAATCATGCCGCTAGCTATGTACGGCTCACTTCCGAACTCTGAACAGTTGAAAGTATTTTGGAGCGCTCCCAAGGATACTCGGAAGGTTGTCGTTGCGACGAACATAGCTGAAACCTCGATCACGATACCCGGCGTCGTCTATGGTAATCTAATCTCGCGCACTATTCCGCAATCGTTCGGAAGGGCCGGGGGGGGGGGGGGGGTCCTACAGATGGAAATTTCTTGAAATGATGTCAACAATAATGGGCCGGATAACTTGGAATTGAAAGACTGTGATGTCTGTGATGCAAGGAGCATTATTGATTACACTTCAAATATTTAGGTTCCAAAAAGCTCCTTGTGTCACAAATTTAAAGTTTTCCGGTTCAAACTTTTCCAACTCATTTGTGGATTCACCTAACTTTTTGTAATCAGTTCATGCTCTCTCATAGTACGAGTTATTTTACATTTGTCCTAATCATATTCAAAATAATAAATAAATTACCTATATATATATATTATATATAACAATATATAAATTCGAAATCAAATTCGATTGATATTTGTTGAGTTTTAAAAAAGTCAGCAATATAACAGTAATCGAGAAGTCTGATGATAAAAAAATTATTTACATCGGATCAATTGATCATTGAAGAACTTGAAGGCGTGTTTTTTTTTCCCATATAGTAATCGACAGCGGTTTCGCGAAAATTCGATGGTTTGAAGTGGAGACACATACGGACAGCCTGATAGTAGCTCCCGTATCGAAAGCATCCGCAAATCAAAGGGCCGGACGCTCGGGTCGGCTCCGATCCGGAAAAACTTTCAGGTAATACAAATTCAAGTTATTGAAAATATACTTTCCTCCTTAGAAATTATTGGGGGGGAGCTTGGCTTGGCTTGTTAGCTGCTATAGGGACAATTGCATATCGACCAATGAGTGAGAAAAGTTTGAATTGACAGAGGTAATATCTGCGATGCAAGGAGCATTTTGATTATATTTAAAATACTGAGCTTTCAAAAAGCACATCACGCCGTTAAGTTTGAGTTCTTTAGTTTAAACTTTTCTACCTCATTTGTGGGTATGATTTGAAGAGATTCGCGTGCTTCGTTTTGAAATTAGTTCATGCTTTTTCTTAGTACAAATTATGTCACAGTATTAGTAAAGTCATCTGTATAGAACCCCCTCAAAAGGTTTCTCATCGCTATGACACTTCGCCACAATTTTCGCAATAGTGTAGAGGATGCAAAATTTGATTTGTGCACTCTTATACCCCACTGTGAAACATTTATACAACTGATAAGTCAGTAGCACAGAAGAAACCTCGTGATAAGATATGGTACGAAAATAATTTCACGAATTTCTACGAATCATTTGAGAAATTAGAATTCTTCGTAGTTTTTTTATAAGAAATATTAGTATTTTCTAGTTTTATTGACAAAATCTGCAATTTTCATCATGAAAAACTACGAGAGCCTAGAATTTTTTTACGGAAAACTATGGAATGTTTCAAATTCCCTTAAAATTCGTAGAAATTCTTAGGATTGAAAATTTCTACGCGGTGTAGGCTTATTGGTTACGTCATAAGTAACACGAGAAAAAAAGCTGCCCATATAAAAAAACAAATTTTCAATGTATGGGGCATCTTGTACCAATGGGACTACCCCAGTTTCTCGTGGCCTCAAAAAGCGTTCATACATCTTTTTAAAGTCGTTCAAATCGTTAAGAACACATACAAATGATTTGAAATCTTTAATTTGCCTCTTTCTCACCTAGATTTACAGAATACCGATTTGATTTTTCTCGATTTGCTGAATATTGAAAATGATCGATTGCACAGACGAAAATGTGCTGACATAAAATTTCTGTCTTTGAATGTCGGTACTTTTTGATAAAAAAAATTTCTATGAACGGTCAGAATAAGTTTTATGTATTTTCGGGCGAAATAAAATAACATAATTTTTTTTCATCGAGAGAAACCATTTCCATTTCACTCCAAATTTGACAGTTGTTTCGTTATTATGTCTACAAGCTACAGATAAATTGTCCGAGATGGCAAATCCATATCTTTACTAAGGTTTGGTCGGGTTATTATCTGAAAAAAATCTGATCGATTTTATCGTAATGTATGAAAGAATTGCTCTTTGCGTTTCGCAGAGTGTTGTCGAAAGACCGCATCACATTTCTTCCAATTTATGAACAAATTTGATAAAATTTTAAAAACAAAATAAAAACAATTCTCATTACTGTGAACGTTTTTATCTCAGGAAATGATTACGTCAGTATATCTGAGGTACGACATTGTTTGTGCTTATATTGTGACAAACAGGATCACGTGATAGGATGAATAATTGTGGTTTTAATCGCTAGGCCATCTAATTTATCTGTTTACGTAATACAATCATATACGCAGAAAAGTCTAGCTAAAACTCTGCATAGCCGTTCGCCCCGCTACCGAGAACAAGGCAGTCTTTCCTAGAAGCGAACGCTGATTGGTTCGTTATTGACTGCTTTTACAAGAAAACTAAGCCCTCGCGGACTTTTTTTCACAGGTAACTTTCGTCTCAATTTTTCCCAAGGAATCCGCTGGTATACAGTTGGTGCGCGAATTTTCAGACACCCAGTTTCGGTATATTTTGTTGTGACTTATGCGATGAGTAAGATGTTATTGTGGTTGGGAAATATCATGAAAACTTACTATCAAGTAGAAGGTTCGTCATAAACTTACAAAGCAAGGCAAAACAAATACAAGTAGCATCTGACTGAAATAATCAAGTTATAAAGAACTGAGAAATTTGTAATACCAAACCCGAACCAGACCCGCGTTTTGCGTGGGCTAAAGAAACAATACAAGAAACATGACCTACTCCTGCCTTTAGAATAAATTACCTAAATTGTCGAGTCGTTTAATAGACTGTACTGAGATAACAGTCGCGACACCTTAAACAGTAGAACAAACATTCTTGATGTATTCTAAGTACAGAGGAACATTTACTATGAAACTCCTAGTGGCATGTAGGTACGACAAATGGTTTCATTTGGTTCAAGTCTGAAATCTAGTAGTGGACTGCAGTTTTACGACAAATCCTTGTTTTTTTTTTTTTCTTTAATTTTTTTATTTTATGTGCACACTCTTGTAAATTTCCCTACTCGTTTCTTAATTCTTAATCAAATTTTTAGAGAATCATATTACAGATCGAGGATGTATCTGTTACCACGGTAGCCGAATTTTAGAATTCCATTATTCAATTTCTAGGATTTGTTTCTGTTCTGTTCAATGTAATAGCGTCATAAGAACAAGATACCCAGGATTTCTTGAGATTTTCTAATCCTATAGCTCAGCAAATGGGTTTAATAAGTGCGTAATGTTACGTCTTCCATTGTTGAGCCATTCGATACAGCAGCCGAATTCAGATTTACTTATCCTAGTTCTTTGTAAGATTCTCAGCGAGCTCTGCAGAATGTTTTCTTCTAACGATTGGACTATGAGCTCTGCTAGCAGAAATTGTAATCACTTATCTTTCCAGAAACCATCTAGACCACTGTGACTAAGTTGTATTTAATATTTACTGGATGTTTTCCATGAAAAAGATAAGCTGTCAGAAGGCGGATATAGACTTGTTATCGTGTAGCTTTTCTTCTACAATACATCTTTCTGATAACGTTTTACACATGTTTGATATCTATTGATTTCAGATTGAAGAACTTCCTGAATCTATTTCATAAATATCCATCGTATAAATCCAAACTCAACTATATGTTCGTAAAGTCCCTATAGGGAGCTATAATCTACTGACACTAATTGTGGTAGATTTTGACATGAAGTCACATATGGTGAGGTCTGTTTATCTTTCGAAAGATAAACTGGCATTTGACAATATTTTCAAAGTCTGCTACAAAAACGAATAGATTTTTTATAGTAAGGTAACTCATTCATCATTCAAAATCATTTTCAACAGTTCCCATGAAAAAAAAATCATATCAGACCTTATATGACCGTATACAATGCATACATGGTCATATCTGGAGTATTAATATAATTTTATAAAGCTATTGAAACATTTTTAACTTTACTCCTCGAGTAATTGATTCAGTAAACGAAACATCAAAATCAACTAGTTACACTTCATTCACCGTCGGCAACTCCACGTGAAAAATAATCTGACCCCTTCATATTCCTCAAAACATGGATACTCAAGTCTCCTCGCAATATCGATGAGATATCTGTAGATTGATACGCTGGCGGGCGCTGCATCGCGACCGTGAGGCGCGGCCGCATGTGTACTGTTTTGGCAGGCTCTACCTCGTTACTCATTGACCTTAGGCCATATGTAATGTAAGTACTTTGTGGTGCCGAATTTGACGCTCTTTCTGACTCTGGAGAAAAAAATATGTCATTCCATTTAAAAAAACCAAGTTGACCTTCACTTGACCTCGGCGGCTCCATTTACGGAAATACTGATATCACCAAGTTTTGCCCCTCTCTGAACCCTGAATATTTTATACCAAACTTTTTTTCGTATCTTGCTTGGTTTCGGAAAAATCGGCCTGGGGCGATTGAAATGAATCACCCTGTATATCTGGCCACACATGGTCCATATCAGGCTATAGTACGAGAGCCCACGGCCAAAACCATGTTTCATAGCATCCCGGCTGAAACCGTATAAAATCGAAAGATTAGATGACCCTTGACCCGACTAGGTGGGTATTAACGTTTAGAAATGTAGCATCTCGTGGGGGGCCATTTCTGCTGTGTCAAAAAAAAATAGGTAGACGGATGTATAACATCCCGTCTGATATTGAAAATGTACATAGATTTTGTTATTTTATTACTAAAATCTTTGTTTTCAGACATTTTGCGCGTAGCGTTTGACCTGTGCGAATTTACAAAAGTGTCAACAAATTTAGCCAACCTGTTCCATAGCATCCCGGTTCATTTTTTTTTTTTTTAAACCTTTTCTATAGCTGTCGAGATTACGAAAATACTGTTTTCAGACATTTTCAATACCGCTTATGACTCCAAAAATTAAAAAAAACTTTACGGAGTCGCACGGCGAACGTCCCAAAAAAAACAAGAAAAAATAAAATAAAAAAATAGTAAAAAGACATGGACGACATGGTCATAGTCATAGCATCCGAGATTCAAACCGTTTTTAATTGAAAATAAATAATCATACCTCATCCCAGTTACATTTTGTACAAATTATTTAAAAAGTCCTTCAACTTTAGCTCGACAGTTTAGGGTAACCTCTTTTTTAATCATTATCTAATAATTTGAGAGGTGCAATTGATTGATTGGTTCGTAACGTAAACCATAATACGTCTAAATACTATTTTACGACGATTTCTTACTAGCTAAAATTTGTCTGATAGGCTAGCTGCTGCACTCAATTTGTCTGATAACTATTTTTTCGACATGTAGGAAACTTATTTTATCATGTCCAACAGTTTTCAGACGGGATGCTATGGAACATGTTAGCTAAATTTGTTGACACTTTCAAAATGCTCTCAATATGTGAGGCGGTGCAATTTTGTTCTGAAAATTGATTTTTTAGTATAAACTGACCATTATTTAATTATAACAATGATTTTCTGAAGGGATGCGATGCATCATTTTTTTTTGTCTCATTTTTTTTTTTTTGAAATGGTCTACTGGACACGCGCTACGCTATCGGCGTCTGAAAAACGTGTTATTGGTATCTCAGGGCTATTATATAACTACATTCCGAAAATCAGACGGGATGCTATGGAACAGGTCGGCTCAATTTGTTGACATTTTTGAAAATGCGCTCAAATCAGACGCCACGCGCGAAATGTCTAAAATTCGCATTTTTGAGTTCAGGGTAATATAATCTATCGATTCTATACGGTTTTGGCCGGGATGCTACGAGTCAAAAATCTTGGTCGTGGGCTCTCGTACTACTATACATACATGGTTTTATCAAATTTTAAACGGTCATAGATTATCTACAGAGGTCTGATATATTTGCATCGTAAAGATTGAGAACAGTGAACAATTAGAAACCTTATGAATTTTCACATTGCTGGGGTTCTTATGGATGTCGATGATTCGAATATTAGCTGCCAAAAGATTACTATCTACAGAGATTCTGGAGACTAGGAAGGTTTTCTTAGTTCACTTCAACCTTCGGCTGTTATTCTGAATCACTCACATGTTTTTCTACTTTCCGCAACGTTCGAGATATGGATAAGCGCGCGGAAGACATGCAAGATCTCTTTTCTTGACGTGCAGCTTTCTCACCAACACAGGATGCTGCATGGTGAGCTATCTATCCGGTGTTGCAGGAAGTAGAAAATCACGTTTCCAAGTAATTGGGCAGAAGCAAATTTTCACGAATTGTAGGAATACCTGCCATTTCGTTATCATTGTCTGAAACAAAGTTGTTCTAGGATTTCTAAACGGACAGTCAGTTCAATAGCATCATTTCGGAAATATTCGAGAAAACGATTTATGCCGGTCAAAATCGACTATAGCATACCCTTGAGAGGCTTTGGTAGTCGCGCGGGAAGTCCGACGCGGGCGACTTTCATCGCGTGATTATGTCGCTGTAAAGTGTCGCCTCCGTAAGATGTAGGTATTTTTTTTTATAGACGACGCAAAATCGTAGTTTCTCGGTCATTTTTTATCAAATGAGATGAGGTAGTGCTCAAAATGTGTGGTTTTCCATCGACGAATAGCTAAGTATTTCAAAAGTGCAATAAATCGAGTGCATTTGTCAAAAATTCCACGATTTCTCTGATGATAACTGATTCTTTAAAAAAATATTCAAAATTTTGGAAAAACGAAATACTCAGCTACTTTTTCCTTGAATGAAGCAGTAATTCCCAAAGTTTCGTTCCGATTGGTTGTCTGGTATGGGAGAAACTAAAACTCGCGTTTTCGAGGTGATCAGAGCGTGTATTGAAAGTGCGATAAAGATACGATTCAGAATTATCGTATTGAATATATGGCATTGATAAAGCGATTTAATCCTCTATAATGTGAAACAGGCACTTTTTCAAATCATTACAAGGTGTAAGACATAACTAATCGTAAGAAATACATGCTGATGTGAACAGGAAATTTTCATACATCCAAAACACGGAACAGTTTGGGATTTTTATTGTAATTAAGTTGATAGACTAAACACACTGATCTAGATCGCAAAAGATTCACTTTCGAACGGAAAGAAAGATTATCAAATGAAACTGAGACCCTTTTTCTGATTTTCGCTACGTTTGTTCGCCAATATCTTTGAGACATTAGTTAACGAAACTGTTTTGAACCCTGGTTCATGTGATATAATTTTCGATGTCCATTTCCAGACTCTACACGGAAGAGGCATTTGATAAACTTTTCGCATCAACTCCCCCAGAAATGCAGCGCTCGGATCTTGCACCGGCTATTCTGCAGCTGAAGGCTTTAGGAATTGATAATGTGTTGCGGTTTAATTTCCCCTCACCACCACCAACCAAAAGTCTTTTGTCTGGCCTGGAACTGCTCTATGCTCTGGGTGCTATCGCCGATAACGGGGAACTGACAACCCCGCTAGGAGTAACAATGGCTGAAATGCCATTAGAACCTGTCTACGCCAAGTGTCTCATCATTTCAGGTTCACTTCAGTTCTCATATTAAAAATTCGGCACATTATACTTTTCAAAGTATCGTTTGCTATCAACTCCAACAAGGTTCTTGTTCTGTTCTGTCAGCTGTTGTTCATAAGAAAAAACTTGTCCACAGGCGAAATGGGATGCTCCGAAGAGATAACAACAATCCTAGCGATGCTGCAGGTGCAAAACGTGTTCACTTCACCTGGAGGGGGCCAAGCAGCTCTCAGAGCACGAGTTGCACGTCGCAAATTTGAGGCAGAGGAAGGAGATTTAATCACCTTACTAAACGTCTACACAGCTTACGAAACTCAGAAAGCAACAAGCTGGTGCCACCAGAATTTCCTCAATCATAAAACGCTGCGAAGAGCTACGGAAATTCGTACTCAAATGCGTAGGATGCTTGGCAAATTAAAGATTCCTCTCGTTTCATGCCAAGGTAAGCAATTCCATAATATTATTATCGAATTACAATCCTCACCGATATTAACTCGCTGATTTCTCTCGTGTCCCCACAAGGTGAAGCTGATAAAATCCTGAGGTGCATTACTGCAGGCCTTTTTCCCAATGCAGCTTATCTTCATTATACTGGAGTATACAAGACTGTGCGAGGTAGCAGAGAACTTCATATCCATCCCAACAGTTGCTTGTACACCATTCAGCAACCGCAATGGTATATTTGATTTTCAGTTTTTTTCTGAGGCTCTCTCTTGTTTATTCTGCATTTGTCACATCCTACCATTTTTGTTTTTTCTACTTTGTATTATTTTGTTATCTTTTTAGTTGTATTTTACTTCCTTACTACGATAAATTTTTCGGGGCATAATAAAATATTATTCATTCATTCATTCATTCTTGTCCTTGCAAGTTTCTTTTTTTAACTTATCAAAACTTTGACAAAAAACATTATTTTATCGCATATTTCCTCACTACTGACCTCATAGAAGATCTTATAAACGTTGTGTGCGATCTCGAATCGATAAATTCTGTAATCATTATTCCAGGTTAATCTTCTGCGAGATTCTGCACACCAACAAAACTTACATGAGAGAACTGACGGTGGTGAGGCCAGAATGGCTGGAAGAATTAGCGCCTCATTTCTATGAGAGACGATCCATAGATCCATTTTGATTGACAAGAAACAAAATGCGGGAAATTTTCAACCTTAAATACCTACTTGTCGGAGTAAAAAATGTATTAAATACCTTTATTTCTTGTTCGTAAAGACGGCGGAATATTCTATATACATTATACATGCGATAGATATCTTACCCTCTACCGCTAATCGATTTCCGATAACTTGTATAGGTATACATGATTGTTTGATTAATTATCTAATTTAAAAATTAGTACAAAAAAATGTTGACGACAATAACGTATGGTAAAGTAAATCGAATATATATTATGTCATATAATATATCTGTACATTTCTTAGTCCAAAACAGCGGTTTTATTTGTGAATGAAATTGGTTTTCGAGGAAAAGTCCCAATCAATCCAGTCGAGACAATTGTTTGATAATTGTCGCCTGACGTTTCGGCAGTGGTGAGCTACCCTCATCAGAGGCTAATTTATTAGCAAGATTACAGAACAGAGTTACTCAAACTAACTGTACAAAACATTGAAAGTCAGAACAAAAACAAAAAATGACTAAACAAAATGTCGATAATTAAAAATTAAATAGGAACAACACAAGGAAAAATGTCGATACTTGATCAAAATGTCAAAAGAAATATACTAACGACCAAATTTATAATGCAAACAATCAAACAAATTGTTGAACTGGTTAATTAAATAGATAGCAAGTGAATCATGATCTTTAACCTCAATTTTTGCAAAAACTAAGGTGTAGTGACCTAAACCCTTTTACCCGAGTTACTTTTGAGTGGCCCGGTTGGAAAATTGATAAAAATATATATTTAGTATAAAAATTTTGAAATACAAAGTGTGTGAAAAAAATACACACAAAAAAAATTCTTAATCAAAAAAAAATTATAAAACTTTTCATAGCCAAAAAAATGTAAAAAATACTCATTCTTTGGAAAGAAAAAGTATGAAGTATGAAAAGTTGAAAAAAATATAAACAAACAAAATAATGTATGTAAAAAAATTAATATTCAAAAAATTCATTGTAAATATGAATTATAAAAATTTTACTAAATAAAAAAAATGAATTTAAATTAGCTCAGATTTTTCAATTCGAGAAGATTCTTCATTCGGGAAAAGAAGCAAAGTGTTAACTTGTATAGGTCGAGCGGTGTAAATAGTTTATCACGTGCGCGTGAGCTCGAAGCTATTGTGTACTCGAAATAAAAAATTTGGCTGCTGTCAAAATATCGTCGGAAATGGAGTCAGTTTTACTCATTTTGTATACCTATATGTACGATTGTACGGAATGACCGTGTATGTCTTCTATTGTCGATAGTCAAAGCAGTACTGATTACAAGGTTGCGCATGGAAACGAATAATATACTATTTTTTTGGTAACAATTGAAGGGAACGAAGCTATGTTCTTATCATGTGTCGTAAATATCATAAGGATACAATATTATTAGGGCAATTTTTTTAAGTTAATTGTAGTATCAAAACGCGAAAAACCGAATGTTTCATTTTACGCACACTGTTACAGAAAGATTATTTACTATTACTATGAAAACTCGAGAATCTGTATTATTAGTATTAACACTACGAAAGCAAACTTTAAATGTGACGTGGATATTTTTCCTTCATTTTGGTGCATGATGAATAGGAAAATCATGAAATGAATCCAAGGACAAGGAAAAAAATTTTTTTTGTAGAGTTGTGTTATGAAACAATTGACTCGACTGGATTGATTTGACCTTTTCCTCATTTCTACAAAAGTTCGAATGTTACCATCGCAATGCATGAAATTGATTTTGTTTTTGCCCATTCGTTATTATGTCGAATTGTAGTCATTCGCTCAAGCGCTAGTTCTCATACTTTACTTTGTCTAACTATTGCCATTATAATAACGTTTGCAATGTAACCCTGGACAGGATTTTTTCAATCTTTATCTATAAAGGGGTTTGTCAAACGACTGCGTTCAATGATAGCAGAGACCTTAGAATCTACTCTCTTACAACCACTTTGCGAATAAAGATTATGCGGAGGTGGTAGAAAGGTCATGTGCGCCATAACTTCATCAATCATTTCTGATACGCTAAAATCACTTGTGAGTTTGACATTTTTTTTTCCTAAAGCAGCCTCTATACATTTTCTCACATGAATTTTCTCAAATGGTAAAAATGGTATGTAATGATCGATAAAGTTCATTTTGACAGCATGACTTTGTTGGAAGCCACCTGGTTCATTGAATGCACTGTTGGCCAAAAGAGATTGAAAATCTTGTAGTTCAGTTTCTTCCCGCTTTTTTCCAGCTTGCCACATTTTTATCAATTTTTCTTCGATTGAGAAAGCTCCAATATTCGAAACAAATATAAATATTGCTCTGGTTGGATCTACACTAAGGAGCCTTGGATTGTAGTCCAGAAATGGTATGAGTGCATCCAGCATTCCATCTGGCATGTGGTCAACTTCGTTGAAGATGAAAATCGAACGTGGACATGACCCAAGGTGATTTATTATGTCTTTCTTCACCTGATGCTACAATAAACAAGCTTTTAGATACCCTTAATATTAAATATTGCACAGTTAGTCTACTTAATTTCACATCGTCCGTTTAACTTGGTAACTCGTTTTCATGAAGTACTTGATACTCGAAAATTTATTTCGGAAAGATTTAGCAACTTTCGACAAGAATTTGTAGTCAATACAAAATAAGAAGACAATTGATTTTCATGAAATTTAGAATTGCCTGCTCAAACTACCAACCTGGTATTGTGTGACCTTGGCTTTGGAAGGAAACTCCAGTTGCCCGTTATAATAATGAACATATTCGCTCTTTTCCCCATGTCTATACAGTGCATCTACTATCAAGTTGACCATTAGGTTCTTGCCAGTTCCAGTTGAACCATGAAAACTTAATGCTAATGCCTTCTTTGGTTCTGCATTATTTATATGATGCTTTAATGCAGCTTCTACAGTCTGAACTGCTAAATGTTGGTCATGAAGCTCAGTCTTGAATGAATTTCTGAGTACTAGACACATAAATAACGATAAAACATCATAGAATTACTTCATTTCATTCAAAGATAGCTATTAAATTATCCTTATACATGTAAAAACATTATTTTGTAATCCATCACAGCCAATAATCTGGCTCATGTCTATCATTACTGTTATCGTCTATTATCAATTATCATGAATGAAAGAGCGTTGAGTAAAAATTAGCCTGTTTCTGAAATGCAGTTTCGCGTTTGCTCAGCGTCGGTGTCAGCGGTAAAGATAAATAAATCATTCTGCTTTCATTTACCGTTGATATCTTCGGGCACTTCGCTTGTTCCACACGCAGAAGTAATTCACATTTTGGGTTATTCGAACTCAAAATTTAAATTATTCTGTCGATTCGACGCTAGTGCCTACCTGATGGTCACTTTTTCGTTTTTTCAGAAAGAGGCTAATCGCGAACAAACAAAATGCAAGTTTCATTTATTTCTTAGGTTTACTAATCAGTAACAGAATTGTTAGCTCGTTAAGAATTCTTTTACTTTTTATCCTTTGATTGGCTACCGGATCCAATATGGATCCATGTGCCACTCTCGTTACAAATTCTCAGATACAGATATGTCTCAAATAACGTTTACTCACAATCCAAATCACCCGGAATATATTCGTCTGTGCAACACTCTGTGAAACGACATATCGAGCCTACTATTACACTGACGACACCAGCTGCTAGAGGCCATTCGATGAAACATTGTCCGCAATCAATGGACAAAAAACAAAGAATGATCGTCCCAAATATCTTAAAATTCATGTTCGGGTTGGTTTATTTGGAAACGATAAAAATTTCGAATTTCACGTGGTATGGCGGGCATTACCTCGGGTAATTCCCCTAACGAACTGTCGCAATACTTTTTCAGAGCGTATTCTTCTTCTCCTCCGGCTTTATACCCGCCAGGAAGGTAACCATTTCCAGGCTCTATTCGCGAGCGACAATCGGGTGTGTACCTTGATTCACTCAGATACTATACGGTACTATACCAGGAATTTGCGAAACAGTGCCTACAGGTGAAACCAATCAAAAACTGATTACGAACTCGTCCACAGACTGCGTCATTCGAATAGCACGTGCCACGCTCAACTCACACGCGTGCGCAAACACGTTAAGTTGAACCGTTCTTCATTCGAGATAAGAAACTCGTCGTTAAATACGCACGCCATTTCAGAAACGGTTCTAATGTCGCGTTGGCGTAGAAGTCCAAAAAAATAGCTCCTGTACAACCTGTACAGTGAAGTTGCGCGGGCTAGAATTATAAAATTGAAATGGGAGACGAAAGCAGTGATTTGGAGACAATTGCACACCACAGAAAGCACATTCAGTAACTTCAGACACGACATGTAATATTTTCATCATCTCATTTATTATGGTTTCCATCGGGTATACCATCCATGGACTATAATTCATATGTCCATGATACCGTCACAATCAAAACAGAACTATCGTCACAGACGTGACGTGATAAACACGTCAGTTTATTAAAGGAGCGACGCTGCGCTGTTGCGTTTGAGCGTGGCACGGCTTTAAAAATTGACGTTCTTCTTCTTTTTCCTGTTTTTGGCTATCGGCTCCTGAAAATTGACGTTATAAAAAGAAAAGCGACCAACAACTAGCGCCCCTTGCGAACACTACATTCAAAATCTCACAGCGCGCTATTACGTATTAAACAATATTTCTTATATGTAAAGGCTGGTTGACAACGAGGCGCATGCGTAGTTTGCCGTAATTTTACACACAGCACAACACACAAGAAAAGGTATTGAACGTGTGTGTTGTGTTATATTGCGATGAGGTCCATTGCGATGCGCGTTGTGTGAAGGATACTTTTCCTAGAGATCGATGTTACAACGGTCTTTTTTTTTTTTTTGTTCCTGGCTCATCTCCTTGGTAGGAATGTAGCCAAACGTTACAACGGTTAACGAATGAATACCGTTGACTGAAGAATCTCCATGATCGGCGACACATCTCTACAGCAAAATAATAACACCGAATCGCGTGGCCTTGTATTACAACCCCCTTGTTTATCTCGTATCTCTACACTCCGCGCCGAGCCCGCATCAAATCGCATCAGCTGACATTTGTAGTTCCAGTAGAAGCTAGCAGTTTAATAATATCGAGAAACGTCAATATAGGTTATAAATATATTTTCAAAGTTCATAAAAATGAGTCTGGTTGCGTACGGTAGCAGCGACGAGAGTAGCGACGAAGAGGAGGCTTCCGAAATCGTTAATAATGTCGAAAAATTGATTAAAAAGACGAGAACCGTTCTGAACTTACCAGCTCCAAAGGATGCCGTTGAAACTATATCAAATTCCCAGGCTCGCGCCAAGGAGAACGAAATTAATATAACGAAACCTTCAGTCACCGCCACGGATGAACCCCTACTTTTCAAAAATCTACCAAAACCAAAACACATAGAAATCGACCCAACAGACGAGACAGAGGACGACATAATTCCTCTGAAAAAGGATACGAAAATATTACGAGAAAAGGCATTGAGAAAGAACCGGACACCCGTCAAAATATCTTTACCTTCATTGTCAGAGGTAATTTCAATTTTTTCATCGATAATTCTCCATTTTATTTTCGTCAATTTTGTTTCCAGTTCAAAGACGTCGAAGAGGAGCAAGAGGAGAGGAAGAGAAACCGGATAAAACCATCCGAGGTAAGGGATAACGAAAGTAAGATGATTTATGACTCACAACTAAACGTTTTTCGAAAATTTCCAGAAGGGAACCGGTCTGTTTTCCATTCTCCCGCCGCCGAAAGGGTCCTCAACAAAAGCCACCATTAGGAGTCTGATTCCAGATGTTGTTAAAAGAGCACCGTTACCCTCACGCCCGACGCAGTTGAGACAAATCAAAATAATGCGGGCTAAAACAGTCAGCATAACAAACAAGACCACCCCCCTTGCGTCCATAAATTACGACTCTGATTCTGACGAGGAAAGTAGCGGCACGAGTGACGATAAACTGAAAGTCGAAGGAAAGGTGGACTTCTTCTCACTGGCGAATAGTACCAAATTATCTCCAGACATTGACAATCCTAGCAAGGACTTTTTCTCACTTGTCGAAGAGCCGCGAACGAATTCCATCGAGCCAAGTGCGAACAGCAATACTTTGAAAATATATGAGGATAAAAGTCGTGAGAATGTCACTCAGGCTTTTGAAATTACTGACCATGATGTCCGAGAGGAGAGCGAAGAGACTGGATTTGATACGACTACAGAGTGTAGAGATGAGGCACCGGGGATGGAAAGTTTTGATAAAACTTTAACAAGCAATGTAATTAATCTTCCGAAGGAAGAGATAAGGATGAAAAACAAGGCTGAGGTCGGTCCCAAGTTGCCAATACCCGAACAAGAATACAATGTTGATTCTCAGGGCAATGTAGCCTTTGATGAAAAGGCTATAGAATATCTCTGCGGCAAGAGGGGTGTGAAACGAAAAAATAAGGACTTTGACGAAGCAAACATTATAGAGATTAATGGCGAGGATATTAAGCCCGATGAGAGGGAGTGGCTGGTCAAAGCTCTTACCGAAGAATCTGCTGAGAGACCAGTTTCCATGGAAAACGCAGGACCCAGCACTCAGTCGCGGAAAAAACATCAGATTACATATTTGGCTCATCAAGCTAAGGCTATGGAAGTCGAACTGAAGAATCAGTGGGCCCAGAACAGAGTCACGAGGAAACAAACTCAGTCGAAATATGGATTTTAAACTATTTTTGGATAAGAGTGTCGAAAATGTGTGATTGGATATTGGGTAATTCTATTCCATACTTCATGACGAACTGCACAATCGTTATTTCAACTTGTTCATTTATTGCCTATTACTTTCAATTCTTCTACAATATTACATATTTGTCAAAATCAAAATCAAAAATAAAACGAGTTCAGCACAGTTACAAATGTGAGAAGAAACATAAAAATGACAAAGAACTACATATGACTACCCATAATGAGGTACTGTATTCATTTTGGAATAGAATTACTATTTTTGTGGTTTTTATTAATGCAACAGACTCTCGAGAAGAGCACGACAATGTAATATAGAGTTTAAAGATAAGTTCTTGTTCGAAATAACATTTGTATGCTGTTTTTTTTTTTTGGAAGTTTACTTCGTCTATGCAACAAAGTGATGGAAAAACAAATGAAAAATAATTAGAAATATGGATTTTAGACTGTACATATAGGTGTAGAATATCCATGAGCGAAGAGTGTACGATGAGATTATTTCCGTCTGTAGTTAATACAGAGATTTGTAACAAGAATAAAACTATGTAACATAAGTGTTTTTAACCAATTGTGGAAAATTATTTCGCGGATTTCGTATTGATTTTTCGCCAGGCTTTTCATAATATTTTACCTAATGGGATTGCGTAGCTATGAGTACTAATACATTTACATTTAAACATGTAAAGGAGCAGAGAAGGAAATACACACTGCCATGTCCAGTTCAAATGAAAATAATATGTTTTATGAAAGATTGAAGACATCAACACAGAAACTGCATAGTTCGCTAATTCATACTGAAGATCTTTCGAGTCAATTCATTGTTTTCCAGTTTCTTGCTCTCTAGGAGAGCTTTAGCCTCCAACAAATTTGGCGGAAGATTACGGTACGGTATTAGAGCCTGGTTGATCTCGTTCAATTGGCCTGACCTTTCCATGAATCTATTAAACTTCTCCTGTATTTTATTTGGTTCCAATTCCTTGAAGGTCAGGTGCTTGATATCAGTTTCCATGGTATCAGCCGTTGCATTGTACTTCGCCAGCTTAGCCGCAAGTAACTTATCGCTAGAATATTCATTTTTGTATTCAATTTTGTTTTCTGCAACCGAATTACTGATCAAACGGACGTTCTCTTTCAGATAATTAAGCTTCCTTTTCAGAACAGCGTGCCTATCCAATAACTCTTTGTACTTATTCTTCAAGTCCCTGTTCATTCGCCGCTGTCGCTTATCTCTGACCCTTCTCTCATCCATAGATAATATCAGGGCTGTTTCGTCGGCCTCAGGTAACCCTTCTGATCTTGATACCATAGACACTTTATGCAGACTCTCTTTAACATCGTTGGCCACAGTTTGAGGACTTATCTTTAGCTTGTTGATAAGTTCTGTAACTTCTCTGGCGAGCGCTTTGTCCTCTGCGCTTGTCTCAGCAATTGCATTCTGGAGGTGATTTAGGATTGGGTTCTCATCCCGCACGTCCATCCTGTCTATAATTTGCTGTCTATCGTTGACCGGCTGCTGGTTATGAAGAAGATGAGGAATGAATAAATATCGTCTCTTGGATGTCATTTGGAGTAACAATTATTACGCGGTTTTATTACCGACATAAGTTCGTTCCTATTCTCTGAAAACCAAATGCTTTCATATTCATTCACATTTGACTCGAACATGAACGATTTATCATATTTTTATTCGAATCCTTTCCGATTGTCGATAGTTGCTGATTGTTTCCGAAATTATATACCGCGATAAATCCTTATACTTGATAGTTCGAAGGGAAGGGGTAAACTCCAAACAATTGTGCGATTGTAAGTAAGGAGATAATTGTTTTACCTGTTCGTTATCTTCCGCTATTACATTACAAACAGTTACGCGATATACCAGACACATTAGACTCCGCAACGAATTATTTGAAATACTTTGTTGTTTGGCAACGGTCGTACCAACTCATCCATCGAAAACAGTCAACCCCGGATCGTTGCTCAGATCGTTCTCAGATCGTTTGAAAATAACATCAACAGTCTTCCATTGCGTAAGATTATAAGAAAAAAAAGGTGATATATAATTCGCGTACTTGAAATTCGCCGTCATTTACATCGCGTTGATATCAGACTGATTATTGGTGTAAAAAATTAGTTTCAATTAAAATGAATTTCGAACTGCGTACCCCTGGAGTCACTAGGTTGGCACTAGTGTCGCCAATCGTTTCAACGATCGCTCGTGGTTGTGTTCGTTCAGTTTGCAAAGTATCTACATACACAAATTCGATTTCGTTCTCAGTTTTCTTCGAGCATAAACAGGAGATAAAGAATAGAATAAAGAACTTATTTTTAATATAACGAATTCGAAGTATCGTGCGTGCACTTTGAGTGGAGAATAATATCTGTCCATTAATTTTAATCCAGACTCTATAGAGATTTGTCAGTTTGTCATTATTAATGGCCGCCATTGTATATACGCGTAGAAGATCTTTGGAATAATCTCGCTCTGTTGTTTTCTCACCAATCTGATCGACCGACGTTTTCAATAACTTGATAGTGCTCTAGAATTTCGTTCGAATTAACTCTAGATTCATTCTCCCGTGAATAAAATCTATCGAAAATTCTGAAGTAACCTTAAAATCGTCGCTCCATCGTAACCTCATTACTCAGGGTCACTCAAATATCGGCTATTCAAGTTTACGGAGTTCTTTGACGTTCCGTATTAACTTATTCGAAAATATCGCACTTGTTGATAATAAACAGAGACGGGTATGAGCGACGATCAGAAAGACGAAGTGAATCAACCTAACGAAGTGAGTATTGTTTATACCAACAATTTGCGCGAATTTATTTATAGCATATTCTATATTGACGTTAATCACTAAACGGTTAAACTACGTATATTGTATATCCTATTCTGCTTGTAGATGTCTTCAAACGACATTGAGAAATTAGAAGAGGCCAAACTCAGGGCTAAGTTTCCCAATGCAGGCGGACGTCCCATAAGCGGGCACTCGGCTTTTCTTCAAAAAAGATTAGCCAAAGGCGTAAGTGTGACATCAAAGTTTGAAAATTTTCATTATTGTTTGCTAATTTTAACTCAATTAGTGATCAGGTTGAAAAAAATCACTATTTCCGGACTCAAATATTGGCAGTATTACGAATTACTGGTACAAATATTTTATTCAATTCGGAAGACTATGCACCATATTCTGCCGTTTTTGAAACATTCGAATCCTGACAAACAGAATTTTTACCCGACTATCTTGTCGGTTGGCGTCACAAATTTCAACTTTATAAGATAATTAATTAATGACTCGAACAAGAGAGAAAGAGAGAGTTGCTCTCTATGATCTATGATTACCTATTTTGTTCACAGTCTATTGTTAGCTAAAACATGCGATTCTCAATTATTCCAGCAAAAATTCTTCGATTCCGGTGATTACCAAATGGCGAAGCAAAAGTCAACTGCTAAACCTAAGCCTACCGGTGTGTTGCCAACTGGCGGCGCCATTCCGACCCCAGAGACTGTACCGCAACGAAAGACTTCAATTATTCAACAAAAGTTTAACACCTCTACTAGTTCGTAAGACACAATAACTCCGTGCCCTGACCTTAGCGCCAGAAGAGGTGTCGCTCGGATAGAGTCAGCCTTGACGCGCTACGTGGTAAAAACGGCACTCATTGGTCAACCAGACTTATCGAATGGTCTATGATAGTTGAATCCCGGATGAATATTTTTCTAAATTTCATTTCAATCTCTTTATTAAGAAAACGAATTTTCAAAGTTTCAAATGGAAGATTATTTCTCGTTTACTCTAGCGACTAGCAGTAGAGTCAAATATTTTTGAATATTATTAACAGATATGAGAGAAATGAGTAAAAATCTTAACTCGTGTAAAATTTCCTCAATATCTCGCTATGCGAAAACAAGAAGGAGCGAAATTGTATCTTGTTAACGATAACGGTTCAGCAGAATTTTCGAAAGATGTGGGGAATAAAAATCTGTTTCTATTCTTTTGCGGCAGCAAATCTTGAATTATTAATCCGTGTTAGCAGTTTAAGTCGGAGTTTGTTTGAGTGTATCTGAGGTTATCGTTTGCTGGCAAATGACGATATAATTGTAAAAGTTATTTGCATGTAGAATTGAGTTACTGTGCCCGTGTTCGTTTCTTAACTGATACGTGAGTTAGAGCTCTGATTTTAAGCTTGATCTGCATTTTGGATATCACTGTGATGATTTGCTAATGATATTTTTCTATAAGAATTTCATTTGTCTTTATGTATAATGCTTTTTTTTTAAATCTTTTTTTCTTCTCCTTTATTATTATCAAGGTAAGATTGTATATCACGACAAATTCAACCCACCTTGATTTTAATTTATAATACAATAGTTGCCGAACTACCAACTGTACCCTAGTGATTAATTATTAATATATTATTATGATGTCAAAAATGGATTTTTATTTCAAAATTCTAGTCCCCCCTGGCTTCTCCTCATTCCGACTTCATTCTTCATCATATTTCACAATTTAATTAGAATTCTTGTTATGTTATGTTATGAAATCGGCAAAAAGAAAAAAAAGAAATGAATGCGGTTTTGGCGAACCTGAAAAAGACATCGCGTCCCAAAACTTAGCATCTGTTTCTAATTTGAAGTTTTTTTTTTACGGGAATATTTAGGGAAGTTGTTGTATAGTTTACTAGTAAGTTAATGTGATTGATATTCAATATGCGATTGTCAGCTGATGAAATTTATCACAAATGTACTGATGCAAGCAGTCCAAACTCCTTATAATGCAGAATGATTAATAGTTCTACATATTAATCCTGTGTGCCTATGTTCATAGCGTGTTTGGACGCAAGGACCTCCAATGTAACAAATAAAATCGTGGTGATGGAGCCAATTCAAAATGCACGAAATACCGTGAATCAATATAATCCTAGTGCAAGCATGAGTGCATGAACTAATTTTAGTGCAGAAATTGAAGCAGTGATGTATAATAATACAGTACAATAAATAATTGACATGGTTATTAATGAAAATCAACAGCACTGTTTTTATTGTGAACAATATTCGTATATATACATTTTTTTTTTTTTTTTTAACTAACAAGAAAAAAGATCCGTTTCGCAGTGTGAAAGGAGGCTTTGAACTCGTTGGCTCACAACATAATAATATTTCACCTTGTTATTGTCCCTTAAGTACCTAATTAAACTACGATTAAATACCTCGCGAATAATTTGTACCATCCGTTATTCAGTACGAATTAATTTGCGACGGTAAGAAAATAAAAAAGAAGAAGAAAAACGAAAGAATTACCGTTCAAACATTGCGCTCATATTAGGTAGTTGCCGCGTGAATGTTATGTACATGTAACAATGTATTTTAAAAAACTGGCACGTTTTTTACGCGTAAATATTGCCTGATGAATCATATAATATAAAAATGGAAATAGATGTACAAAAAACGAACATGGAAATTAAACAACACGCAATGTATGTACGGACAAATTGTCGGAAACGCTGATTTAATGTTTCGTTTAAGCAGCAGCTGCTGATATTGCTCATAGGAAAAGTGGGCCACTAAACCATAAAATCTACTTCTAATATAACTGATTGTTATTCATTCACCTGAAATTAACCAAGGGTCTTCTCCTATTTCTCTCGAATTTTAATTATGCTGGGTTTCAGTTCAGTATCAATTATTGACTACACATGACGTTTAGGCGGTAACTATTATCAATTGTAATTTATTTTTCGTATAAAAAGGCACTTGTTTGCTTCATTGGAAAGTATTTCATTGCTTTCCCTGGACGCCGTGCTCTCTTGTTGAACTTACATTTATATTCTTAGCCATAGTTACAGGCTAATTCGTTTTATTCGTTCTCCTGCCTAATCGTTAACAGCATATTATTGCACTTATAAATTGTACGCGAATTCAATCCCATATACCTCGAGAAGAAAAATGGTATTGGAAAAGAATGCTCATTCCTTTGATTATCCACCATTGTTTCATTTTTTCATTCCAATATTAAAAATTGTTCTCGCGATAAGACTCAAGGCTCATTAAATTAAATTAAGTAGGTATATTGAGCTACCAGTAATCTGTACCAGTAATTGCACCACCTTCCGTAATGGATTACTTCGTAAAATGTTCCTAGTTTGTTATCTGATTTTCCCTCTAGAATCCAGAGTGCCTCTCCTTACCCCGACCCATATAACTCTTCACTATTTGTACATCTCTTCAATTAAATCTGCATACATCTTCTGAACAATGTTTCGTTTCACTTTAAGCGTTGGCCCAAGCTCGCCTGTTGGTATTGAGAAGTCGTGAGGTAGGATTTGGAACTTTTGTACCTTCTGTGCATTACTCGTAGCGTGTGTGTTCGCCCGTTTGATTGCTTCCTCGATCTCATTGTAAATCTGTAAAATTGAAAAAAAAAAGACGGGTTCAGACTGAGCCTTTGATGCTTTATAATTCTCGCATCTCTTTCACGTGCTTCGGGACAGCCGATAAGCAAACAGGGACACAGAAAGTGGAGAAATACGTACCGCTGGATCCTTGTTTTTTATTATTTCCGAAACTGTATCTGCTTTGCTGCCGATCGATTGTGCCCAAGCCTGTGTCGAGCGTGTTAATGTGTCCAACGGTGCTCCGGTGTCAGGATCTAAATCCGTCTGAAAAAATAATACAAAAGAAATCAATACTTGAATCGGTCCAAAAAAATTAGGAACCAGACATGTAAACCTTTCCGTAGATAACAAATGCATGAGAAAGAATCCAGATATAATGATTCTTACTATTTGTTGTTAAATCTTACGGCAACCGGTATTTTAATGGCCCAACATGCAACACATCAGCATTTTTTACAAAATTACGTATATTATTAATATTTAATTGATGTGGTAACACTCTAACACTAGCATTTGCTGGCTACGGATGGCCTGTCATATGGTGTCTAGCCCGGTGGCACCCCTACCGTTTAAAGTTGAACGGCGGGTTTTCGTTATGAGCTCTTAATGCTTTTTGCAATCAGAGCTTTTATCAGCAAGTTTTTCCTTACCTGCAAAGTGACTAGTATCGTCAAAAACTTTCTTGTATCCCCAACAAGAAGCGCGTTGCTAAGTGCTGGTAACTCGGCCAGAACTAAATGCTCTATGTGAACAGGTGGAATGTTCTCACCACCGGCAGTGATGATTAGTTCTTTAATCCGCCCTATGAGAATAGATGAAACATAGCATAAATATAGCACAAATATAGCATACCGTGTCTGAAGAAAGATGTACTGATTTCCTCATCACTTAGTTCATCCAAAGATTACATTAAGGTGAAACAGCCGAGCCTACCTGTCATCCAGAGGAATCCATCCGAGTCTAGTCTGCCCAAATCACCACTATGCAGCCAGCCTCCGTCGTCTTTGGCCTCCTGAGTTTTTTCTGGATCCTCAAGGTATCCCATGAAAATGTGACGTCCACCCAGAAGGATTTCACCCTCTCCGCTACTATCCGGCTTATCTATTTTCACGCGCAAGCTCGGCAGGATTGGTCCAACACTCCCTAATCTGCAGAACACATATCGATAGCATAAATTTGCTTCTCTACTTAATAAACAGTCGAAATATCTTTTCGGAACCAGGGGGGTCATTGTGCCCCATGCCACTCTGTCGATTGGCTGTGAACTAAGTGCTTTGATTTTACGGAATGATTCGGGGGTGGGGGGGGGGGGGGGGGGGGGGCGGTCTAGCTTGGTACCCTGCGGTTAGAAATAATGGTCTTTGTTGTGGCGTCTGTGAGATATAGGTCAATTAAACAGTCACGCTAAGCGCCCGCATTCTGAACAACCAACTATATCGTGGCGACCAGTGGGCCATCTGGTACCAGGCGCGCCTGACCGCTGAAGGAGTTATAACGCTTTTACAGTTCAAGAATCACAAAAATCTTTCACAGGCTGTGTCGTAATCCAGTGATTTTTGAGCTGGACAAGTGTTGTTCAAAACCGAGCAGGCGACTGTGCGCCTTTGTGTAGTTGGCTGCCTGAATGCAGGCGCTAGCGCGACTTTTGAAATGGTCTGTATCTCACAGACATCACAACGAAGATCACTCCTTCTAACGTCAGGCTAACAAGCTGAACTCCCCGATCATTCCTCAAGACTAAAGCGCTTCGTTCACGGCCACCATGGAGTCTATTTCCGGTTTTTTCAGAACCAACGTTTGACATGATCTTTTCTCCTTTATATCTAGGATCTAGATAGAGTATAGTGTCTAATCTTTTATTTTATCGCAATGATTCTGACTTGCATCATCTTACATAATAATTATATTGTTGGCATAAGATAAAAAAATTGTGTGATATGTCTATGAACGTTTCCTGTCATCTCATTTCAATCTGGATTACAATCTGCGCTACCTGGTTGAACATTGATTCGCAACTTCAAAAACCCATCTTTGTAACACCGACTGGAGGCTTGTTTGCTGCGCGTATTTATTGTTTCGAGCATTTTATTATAGTCGGAAAATAAGAAATCACCTGTAATGATCATTCGTGCTCAAAGTGTGAGCCCCAGAGCACTCTGACATACCAAAGACATCCAGAATGGGGATATCAAGGCTCATGAAGTATCTTTTGACATCGGCACTCAACGGAGCGGCAGCTGTGACGAAAAGTTCACATTGGTCCAGACCAAGACTGACCTTGATTCTGTCGAAGATTAACCATTTTGCGAAGAGATAACTCCAGCTTTTATAATCTACCCCGTTCATCTTGTTCATGTTGTACTTGAGTCCGTGACCTTTTGCCCAATTGCCAATCCATGTTTTTATGGTCCCATTGTTTCGAGCTACAGCATGCATCTTCTCTTGGATCTTTTCCCAGACCCTAGGTACCCCAAGGAAGGCGGTGGGCCTTGCTGATTGTAGAGTCTCTACCAGGGTACCTTTCAACGCGTTCTTATCAGCAAAATGAATCGTTGCGCCGGCTGTCATGCTCGTAAAAATGTCTACAATCTGTCAGAAATTAAAACCTTAAATAAATTTTATTATTTATCGGAGCAGAATTATTTTTTTCAAATTACTGCTTCGCTGTGAAAGATTATTCTATTTACTCAGTATTTTCATACCTAATTACTACAATTTTCAGACATAATTCAAAATTATTTGTCATAGGGTACAGATCGCATCGTTCATCAAAACCTCTTCAAATTTGAAGGAAATATTCGACTTTGATGTGATTTGGGTTCGATGAATTTCATCTTTAGATATAAAAATTCTTGATTCCGAGCCGTTTTTTTGTAAACGTTGAGAAAACAAATGTGTCCCCTGCTCACAACAATAGAAGACTGATCTTATCCCTATGTATTATTGGTTTGTCCCAAAATTACATCATTTTTGAATATTGACTGCAAATTTCGATAAGTTTCAATCAATGATGGAGCCTAGACTCTGCGACGATAACTTTTTCTTCGCTAGACTTAATCTGGCTAAGGCGAAGTCCAGTAAATCTCAAATAATTTTCACTTATGTCTGAAAATACAAGTTATTAGTTCTGAAAAAACTGAGTTAATGGAATATTTCTTTAAAGCTTACCAGTGACTCGAGAAAAATTAGTTTCAAAGTGTATGGACCCTCTTAATAAACCGATTCATAAATAACTCTACACGAATGTATTTTTTATGTTACCTGTGCAGCCACGTGAGACAGTGGAAGAAAACTGATGATAACATTCGACCTAGGCACTAGTGCCAAAGAAGCTACGATTGCTGCTGCATCATGCACAAGATTGTCGTGACTCAGCATAACTGCTTTTGGATGTCCGACTGTCCCAGACTGCAAAAATCAAATAATTTCAACACCGTTTGGCTAAATAACAATTTTTTTAAATTAAATAAAAATCTCCAATGAGGTAGCGTAAAGCCGTTGACAAAGACTATTATATGGCACTATAACTCCTGAAGGTCTGAGACTAGCTTAAAGACAGAATACTCACCGTGAATACCAAAGTGCAGCATTCATTGGCACCTATTGTCCTCAAGATAGAATCTAGCTTGTCGTCAGATTCCTGTCTGCCAATATCAAGCAGCTCGGTCCACTATGAAGAACGGTACAAGAACATGTTCTTAATTGATATTATCAAAATTCATCATCATTAATCTGCATTACGTAAACTCGCCCAATGTCTTTCAATTGAATAACATAGCATCGATCCAAAGTACCGATATAGGAACCGTGATTTACAAAAAGTTTGATGTTTCAGCTAAAAAATTAACGTACAGAACTGAAAAAAAAAAAGAGTTTGAAAAGCTTTTGTTCCGTCTGGTGATTTCCTGTTGATTCTCACTTGGATATATTATTTTCATAAAACTCAGTAAAGACCAAATTAACACAAGTGCACGAGACAGAGTGAAAGCTTGTTGCCTGTTCTTCAAAACATTTTTTCCTAAGTGCGTTAAGGTAATTCTCAGCTGAGATATCAAACTTTTTGCAAATTACGGTTTTTCTGCCGGTGTATTGATACTTCGAAGCGATTACTACACATAGGAGGTGTCATGTGTTAGAGAAAAGGGTCAAGTACCGATATAATTTCTTACACTCAAAACTCCTTTCTGCCTTGGTATTCCTTCATACTGTACAATGGCTTTTAGAAAAGGCAGCTTGTCTTTGATCTGTAAGATTTTATCTAGTTGTTTCGCATCCTCGACTACCACTATATTTGCTTTACTACGTTCCGCGCAATATAGGCAAGCCTCTGGCGAGTTGGTTGTGTAAATTCCAGCAGCAAATCCCCTATAGGCATCAAACATTGATCATGAGTTAGTTTCACCACTTTCAAACTCATTTCATCGGCTATTTCCTATTCTCAAATATTACGAACAACCACTCATAAGTATTATATATATAGGTATACAGGGTGGCCGCGAAGTAAGTGCTATAATTTTAAGGGATGATTGGGGAGGGGGAGAGTGGGGAACTAGTTTCTTACCCCGCCGTACGAAATAACGATCTTCGTTGCGGCGTCTGTACGCTGTAGGGCATTAAAAAGGTCACGCTAGCGCCTGCATTTACGCAGCCGACCACACAGAGGCGAACAGTGGGCTGTCCAAATGCAGGCGCTAGCGCGACTGTTCGACTGACCTGTATCTCACAGACGCCACAAAGAAGAACATTATTTCTAACGACAGGGTACTGAGCTAGACCGTCTCTCCAATCATCCCCCCTGAAATGAAATATAGGAAAGCCCAGTTCTGTGGCATCTTAAATGATATAGTATAATAATATTTAGTACATAGTTATCATTATGAATGAGTAGCGGCCAGAGAACATTGCACTGTTGGATCACAGCCAACAGTGGCAACTTTCATGTGTGTAGCTATACTTGAGATATTGTATTTTTTACAATCACTATCTCTAGTTTTGTTAGCTTACCCGGCGTGGATAGCTGCAAGATCGGAAATGAACCATTCCGGACTGTTAAATCCTAGAATACAGACACTGTGATAGCGTTCCAGTCCAAGCTTCAAGAATGCTTTTGCTACAATCCGGACTTGGTTGTGGTACTCTCTGTTTGTGAAAAAAAGGACATCAAAATATCATCATCAAGGAAATTACCAAATTATAAATAATTTGAATCTACAGCCTAAATCTTGTGAAAATTAAGCCGCGATATGCCAGACCGCTCACATACAAGACATCACTCGCGTATTACTCGCGAAGCAGATGCTTTATAGGTATACCCTAGTCATATCATTTATGTGACATAGGCTAACTGTTGACTCAATTTCAAAGTCAATTTAGGTCCCAACTGGACCTGGTTCCGTAAGCCTACTCAAGGCTCGTGTGATTCTAGCGTGAACTAGGATTACCAAAAAATATTCAATTCTTTATACATTTTCTGATTTTTAAAGTCCGAATACTGAAAAGACGAAAATTTGAATTTTCTCGATTCTTTTTCTGCGAAACGAAGAAATATTTCCAAAAACTTCTAGTCTACGCCAGAATCATATCAACATTGAGTAGACTCACGAGGCCGGATCCAGTTTGGACGAAAATAGACCTTGAAATTGAGTCAACAGTTACCCTGTGTTATTTTCACAGAGCTCATTTCAATCTATGCTAATGACCACATGATGCAAGATGCGAGTACGGTACAGGTTACCACGACATTACGTAAACAGAACTTTATAGATTACAGTTTGTCAATGAATAACTCCAATTGTTACGTTTCTTAGGAGTTATTCTACTTATAGCAATGTGCGAGGAACAGTGCAGCGTGAGTGATGGCACTAATAATAATTATCTTGATATCAATTGTAATTGAGTGAAAACAAGTGATGGTATTATACGATTATATTAAACTGGTGACGCGAAGATTGACCGACTTTGAGGAAGAATTAGTTAAACAATGAATGCGGACGTGTTGTGCGGGGTTTTGCATGAAACGATTTTCTGAATTTTATAATTCTTTCCTCATGTTATATTGATCCGAATTCAAATTTCAGTATATACACATTACGCAGGTATACAAGTGTTTTCATCGTTATTCAATTTACCTTATACGATCTACATTTATTTTCGAAAATAATATTGTTTTTACGAAAAAAATGTTTTTTACATTCTATGAAATTACATTCTTATATATTGTTTGGTAAAGTCGTGATTGAAACTAAATTGTCGTCGTTGCTCCGAGAAGAACAGTAGTGCATATTTATTCTTCTTCCTCGATTTCTGCGTTGGAAAAGTGACGAAAGAAAGAGCAAAAAAAGATGCAATAAAAGATGTAAACGTATGATACTGCTATGAGAGAGTCTGAGGTATTGCTTTCATGAAATTACTGTGCTCTCTGGTGAAAATAATTTTACGAAATTCTACGATTTATTGAAGAAATCGGAACTCTTCGTAGTTTTTCATAAGAAATTGTAGTTTCTTTTTTTTTTTTTTTTTTGATTTGATCAACAGAAACATGAAATTTTTCAATTTGCATAAAAATCCGAAGAAATTTCTACCAGGGCTGTAATTCCTGAGAAGCTATCCGATCGGGATATCATATTGACCTTCTTGTATGAAATCAAGAATGAAAGCAATGGAATCATTTAAAATCATCTGATTCCGGTACATATTCTGAAATCATTGGAAATCATTGAAATCATTGTGAAACCGGCCAAAAAATCGATTCCAATTGAAATCATTTCTACACCAATATTCCAAGTGAACAGCCCATCGGGTTTCTGTCAATTTGAATGATCAGAGCTATGAATTATATAATTACATTTATCATCACGGTCATAATCAATCAACGTACTTATAGGTGAGGGTGACCGTTTTTCCGTCGATTCCTGGACGAGATATCAATGCTGGAACATCGGGGTGTTCTTTGGCGGCTCTCGACAGTAATCCTGGGACCGAGACAGGCATGCGGGAGCCGATACCATCCCGGTCAAGTTCGATGCGAACTCGTCCGTTGATTTTCGTCGTGGATATAGAATCGGCCGGGAGTATTTGGTCCGGTCCTGCAGGGTTTGTAAATCCATGCCGCGGTTATGAATAACGATCAATTGGTTAATAAATCAAGATAATTATCATTAACGATAACTTATGGATTTAGAGACTATCGGGCTCCCAAGTCGGTGCGAAGTTCATGCCCTTGTTTGATGTTTCTTAGGTATTAGATTAGATAAAAATGTGGTAACGTTGTCGAGCGATTCTCACATTAGACTTTGGGGTACGGTTTGAGTGTGACGATTACACCCCACATATCTACAGAAGAATAGATCCTGACTGACTGTAATCAGTTTGCTGTGCAATTTCAACTGTCATCATCCTCCGTGAAATTAATTTTAAACAAAATTCGAATTTTTCGTAGTTTCTCACAAGAAATTATAGTTTATTGTCCAGTTTGATTGACAAAGACAAGAAATGTTAATGGAAAAACTACGAAAATCTACAATCTTTTCATGGAAATCAATAAAATATTCGAAATTCCATAAAAATTTGTAGGAATTCGTAGGAGTGGAAATTTCCACCTAATGTCGCAAGGGAAGGAAAGGAAATCGGATAAATAGCGATTGTTATGAATCGCTATGGATAATTGTTTGCGGCGATTCAACCGAGACGTCAAATAAAGGATTATTATACAAACAATGACCGTGGCCTTCGATATCCTTCCCACAATTTGTATGCATAGTTCGAAGGATTACCAGTTTTTGTTCGATTATATTTATTGCATTAATGGGTATTCCAAGCGCAGTTATATACGTTGTGATGCTAAGGTCACGGAAGTTTTTTCCTGCACCGAGCCAGTTGTGTGTGCCTATTATAAAATGTTATATTCATTTATTGAGACCTTTGGAACTCACCGTCTAGACCCGTCTCGCTTGGAACGGCATATTGGGCGGCCCCGAGGTTATTTACTGTGGCTGATACCTGCGCGAGATAAAGAAATGATGTTATTTTTAAACGGGATAGTTACATTCTGATAAAACCTGAGAAATTGACTTAAACACTTTTGTCACACTATGAACACCGTAACACATTTCCTGCATTGGAACTCGATTCACAGAGCTACGTGACAGGCATTTACATTTTTTAATATTAGCTGATAATCTACCCTGCATATGACAGTGATTCTACGAATTTTTTACGAATTATTAAGGAAATTCAAACTTTCGGTAGTTTTCTATAGTTTGATTGACAAAGACAACGGATTTTTCTGAGAAAACTAAGAAAATCTACAATTTTTGTATGAAAGCTATAAAATATTCTGAATTCCGTGAAAATTCGTAGAAATTCGTTGGGGTAAAAATGTATTCCGAGGTTTTTATGTTTTTATACGCTCTCATTACTGTTTAATATAAATTTTGACCTCTTCGCAATTTTTTTCATAAGTTTGGAAGAAGTCAAAATTTATATTAAACAGTAACGAGAGCGTATAAAAACATATATTTAACCTTTAAATAGATAAAAAGCATTGAAAAGTCAATAAATTCAAAAATATTCGAAAATGATTGAAAAATACGGTAAAAATCAATTTTGACCTCCCCAAACCTCCTGAAAATTTTTTTTATTCTCCGATGGAAAAATTTTTCCATCTGAATAGGTCATAACAGTAGAAGAATCAACAATATTTAATGAGGTAATGAATATAGCAACCGAAAAAAAAAATTAAAGTCTAAAAAGTCGAAAAACCCCATGTTAATCAAATAGGAAAATTATCGTCATTCAGGCAGGGGTTAATGGAACTTGGAAATTTTCTTATTTTTTCCATAATTGTTTTTAGGCTAGAAACTAACGATTTAGACCATACCCAAGTGAAAAAAGTCAATTTGGGAAATAACGGACACCCTAATGTATACATACATACATCGGTACATGCAGGGGCATTCCGTGTCAACTCGGACACTTACGACTCTTTTTTTTATTCTATTTGCATTGAGTATCATTACATTCATCTCTGAGATATCTGCAGATACCAATTTTCAAATATGTTCACGAATTTTCCAGATCCCCACATTTCAATTCATAAAAGTTTGTTAACTTGTTTGTGGCGTTGGATTTTTTCTTCAAATACAAAATCGTTGGTTTTCATAAAACAGGTCAGTTCCAATTCTGAAACAGTGAAATTCTCCCAATTTCCTGATGGAAAAAAAAGTAATTCGAGCCCCATGTAAAAACTTTTTTTATCGCATAATGAAAGAACACAGAGGGCTGAAGATGTTTATTTTCTAGTCAAAAATGAAAAATAAATAACTCGTTAAAATGTAGACCGCCAGGCAATGGAAAGCAACGGTTTTGTATTGGAACGAAAAGTTCGATGTCACAAACCATCCAAAATTTTTTTGAGATTCTCTTGTGTCTCAAAAAGTGGGTGGCGCAAAAATTTCTGTCATTAACAATCGAATTGTTCTGTTTCGAAGAATTTCTTCATATCTCGAAGTCTATTCGATGTAAAAATCGTAGAAAAAAAATACAAACATATATTAAATCCTCATCACCATTCAATGAATTTACCAAAAAATTGGTGACAAAATTGAAATTGCAATTGGCTGATTGTGAGACCGTACGTGGCAGACCGGAATCCTAAGATCTCTAGAAGCCTGGGTGCGTTTGAATGAGTGTGTAATATATGAGTAGAATATTGTTCGAAATTCTTGCTGAGATTAACAGTTTTTTGATAGCAATTTTTAATAAACATAAAAAAAGTAAACTGATAAATTGAAAAAGTGAATCTCATGGCTTCATAATGGCAATAACACGATACACAGCTAATCATAGTTTCATGGATATAGTTCACACGACGTTCAGTTTCAGGAGTAAAAACATTCGATTTTGAACTATGATAGGTATCAGTGTATCGAGAAATCGAACAATTTGACATGATAGTTGATATTTGTTCAGAATTTTATTTATTTCCCTCTAACTTCGTCGCGGTTGATGCACTAAACTGTATTTACCTGATACTGATTCGTTTCCGTACAAATTGCATTCCGCTTACCATTTCTGCCCTAATCATCGACTTCGGCCAACCAAGTTTGGCTTAGGACTAAAAGTTGCAGCGAAACGATCCCAAAGGTTGGTTTGGGAATATCTAATCGCCAGGTTTATCAATCAATGCCAAATGCCAATAGTTAAGCCGGTGTCAATCCGTCCAGGCTTGTCTCACGAGTTTCTCAGAGCTTGACGAAAATTTTTTAACTCGCTCGTCTCACCGACATGAGCCGTTCCTCCAAACTACACATACCTTCGACAAATTTTATGCGCCAATGTCCTCTTCCAATTCCAGATAAGATTTCGACTGTTCTTAATTTTTTAGTTTGACTGACTAACGGGTTTCACGTTGCAGGTCGATTTCTATCTTGTACAATTAGTGGTCGTGATCGCTATCGAGTGGTCCTTCGCATAAGTGAATTGTGAAATACTGTAATTCTACAATTCGTCTTTCATTTCAATCCAAGGAATTTCTCTGAATCGTGAATATTTTCAAAACATTCCAGCGATATGGAACGTTTAGAATTAGCAAATCAATTGAAGTTGGTTAAGGAAGGTGAAGTTTTTAGTCCTGTAACTCCGAAGATTCCTCATATATCCACGTATTTCAAAAATTAAGTATCATTTACTTTTGAAGAGCAAAAATTGTGATTTATAAGGACATTTTCTTTGGCAATCGTCTGTTTCAATGCACTCCGACAATACTATGATTTTCATCAAGTTATCGGGCATTGAGTGACAGCATATTCGTTCATTTGCGAGGAAACTGGCCGGTGACGAACTATACCATGACCAAAACACGCTCATACTGCGCACGTGTGAACCTCGGGCGACAATGGCTACCAATGGCTGACGGAGTAGCGTTATCGCTCGAGGGTCACGTGTGCAATATAAAAGTGTGTTGGTCATGTTATAGTTTCATCGCCGGACGGTTTCCTCGCAAACTCGAAGTAGATGTAGAAATGTACCTATATTAAAGGTATGAAATTCGTACAATATTTGTATAATTGCAGCGAACAATAATTCATATCAATTGGATAAAAATAGAGAACTATATGCTCTTCCAGAGAATGATAAGCAAAAACGTTTAGTTCTCTTGGAAATTCGAAGGCTGTTCGAATAGAAAATTAAAATTTACAATCAGCAGGATTTATATAATTATTTCAAAAGCTGGGGATGTTATATAATGCGTAACCTAGGGTCAATTATAAAACGTCAAAATTCAGCTACGGCAAATACGTCATACAGTGTAATCACTGAAATAAGTGAATCATAAATTATTTATCATCGCCCGGTTTATATTCAACTATTTTTTTTATCTTTGCATGATTGATCGCGACCTTTTATCCAACGAGCTCAAAAGAATTCGATCTCTTGCGCTGAATTTTTATGACTAAAATGAAACGATCTCTATACATCGATATACATCGATCGTCATCATCGTCAGTGTCGTCAGTCGACGGTTTCTGCAATTCGTTTAATCTATCGATTTTTCGATCTCTTCGTAAATTAGCATCTGTACCAGCCACGCGAGACACGTGCCATAATATCTCGCGAATTTTCCATCTCATTGTAAATAATATACGCTAACACTTGCGTTATTTTATAACACCGAACAAATTCATCATAGTTATGGTAATTTTATAATTTCTTTATTCATATATTATACAAACTACATTAAGCTTTGATCAAATCGCGATCTCTGCTGTTTTATCGTCTCTCAATCTCCTTACCTTCGATTCTGTTGCATAACCGTTAGATGCATGACCATTCAGTAATAGTTCTTCGTCTGCTGACATTTTGTCTGTAACAAAAATCACGCGTTTTATATTAATTATTCATTTATCATTGGAATTTCGGTACATGGTTAGATAGATAGACGCATACATATTTTGCCCTTGCGCGTTACGATTTCAATAACCAGCTATCAAGATACTGTCCAATCTGTAATCAGCGATTATCCAGTCACGTAATACCAGGCTAGAAATGTATTTTGACTACCAAAGACAATGCGAATACTTCTGTGGATATATGCACTATGCAGCAGAGAGCTATAAAATTATGCTATTGGAACCTGAGTCGATAGAGAAATTCTAGTGTGGACCTATGCAACCTCAATTACTCTGTTCTTCAGTTCTTCCGACAGAAATATATAATTCTGTTTTATAAGAATAATTCATAAATATAAATCAGAATCAGAATTTCCTGGGTGAAATTTCTACTTTTACGAATTTCTACGAATCTTCCGTGCCCATCAATCTTTAAAAAACAAGAATTTCTTATGAAAAACTACGAAAAGAATTTCAATTATAATTCTACCCTCAAATTCTAGTTTGCACCTCCAAGTCTTCAGTGAGAACTTGTAGGATAGAAATAGAATTCTTATTCCGACTCGGGAATTGAAATATTGTATTATAGAACTTCAATGAAATCACTGTAACATTATTCAATGATTAACAGTTGCTGTGTAAACCATGCATTCGTTATCTGTATCTCTAGCACTTCTGTGGAGATAGTATGGACTAGTTTAAATCTGAAATCAGTCTCGAAGTACATGTTGCTAAAATATTTTTCGCGACACTGTAATCCATGTTGTATTTTCTTGAGGTACCATAATGTGCCTGGAATTTCCGGTGCACGATTCGATCGTCATTTCCGATTATCCGAATTTCAAATTCGTTTTCCCATATGCATCCGGATTTTGCACCATTAGATTCATCAGTATATTGTTTCACTCTCTGAATTTTGGCGATCTCAAGTATAAGATTTGAACAGCAGGTGCAAACACCTGATAATCAAGAAGAACACTTCATTATGGAGATGTCAGAAGTGTTTATAAAGTTAATGAGGAGTGCTTAAATATTCATCACAATGACACCGATAATCGTGAACATGAATCTACAAGTGAATAAATCATTAATTAGATATCATATCCATAATTCTCATATGCGCACACTTCGATTCAGAAAAAAATAACTACGTCGAACTTTAGCACTGGGAACTGATAATTCTAGTTCGAAAAATAAAATGAAATGAATAGTGTGATTGCATTTTTTATTCACATCATTGATTATTTATTAGTGATTATTTGTTATCTGCTCGTGGCGGATGGGGTGAAGGGTTCAAAGTCCGCGCGCGAATATTTTGGCCGCTTATTCGTAATAATTTCATCACATATCTCTCTACGGATAAATGAGATTGCGATAAAGCAAGCCAACATCCAATTTAGGACATCGTATAGCACAAATGAATTGTAACGAACAATCATACAGCTTCATTTATAAGGAATCATAGGAGGCGAAGGTGAAAATTAAATCTACTTCGAAAGCAGGGGGTTGTTAGAAAATAGACACGGATTTGCTGTGGGTCATTTGCGGATACAAAAATTGCCTTGAACGACGAATTGAGATCCGTGAATTCAGATCATTGTATGAGACATCGAGTGTTGTTCGCAATGAATGACTTTTCAGAATTAGAAAATAGCTCGCGTCAAATAGATAGTATTGAAATGTCAACGACTACAGATCAAGCGATTGGAAATTTCCATAAAACGAAGACGTAAATGGAAGTAATTTATCCGCATAACCGCAATGCGATGCACGCGGTCCAAAGTACTCGAAAGTTCAAATTGAAGGAATAAAGTACGACACGATACAAGCAAGAAGGAAAAAAAAGTATATGCATAACATTCAAGGTATGCATAGCGTTTGGTTGTTATTACCATAACGTTTATATTAGCTTGCTCATCAAATTTTCAATTAATTTTAAACGATGGTTGGATGTATACACTCTTTTTGTATAATAACATATACCTTTGCAAAGTAGAATAACCATCGCAAGTAAGCTGCACCTGTCCTGTCACTCCCTTCTCGCGTGTCAGTGCGATACTAAGGCTAAATACTAAAGAGTAAAGAGGGAGGTAAAGCGGTGGTGTGACTCTATCCCTAAAAAATCAATAGAGCAACGCATCACACCACTATCGGCGGGAAATTTGAAACAGGAAATAGTTCAAGAATCGTGCAGAGAAGAAACTCGCGATTTTACTCGCTTTCGTGTATGTGAGATGAAGATTTTCATGCATATACAATTATTATCCATTGGAACTTGTTAGCATTTTAATATGGGTATCTATTAGATGCACAAGTCGATGGGTTGACGTTTTTTTTTACGAAATATATGTCTTTCTCGGAATCGTGATCAAGACGGAAAATTGTCTGGAATTCTTTTGTCATGTTTATAATACAATATTTACTGACTTATGATACACGCGAGTTTTTCGGTTACGCAACTATATAACTACTACGCGACGGTATACAATTTATAAGGTAGATGACGAAGCTTTAATCCAATTCGTACACGTATGCGATTGAGGTATATGAAGCATTCTCCACCAAACGAGCCACTTCTTTTCGTTACCCTCCTCGAAATTTTCGAAACTTTGCCAGTTTGTGGGACTAGTTGAAGAGACTTTCAGTGAAATATTTCAGATTTTTGAATCCAACCGTTTTGGAAATACTATATTTTCTTCAAGTAAACATATCTCGAAAAATATAGGTCGCAGAAAAAAAATGATTTAAGGTAAAAGTTGTAGTTTTTCATCAACTTTTCAATGAAATTTATGTCACAATCTGCTCGTCTTTGTAAACTGGATTTTTCACTAGAAATGGTAAAAAATGTTTTGTTTTTTTTCTTCAAAAAACACCACTTTTATTTTACTGCCAAATAGCCAGAATGAGACCGTCAAGGGTTCTGGACTGAGAAAAAAAAACAAATCCTGTATCTCAATCTTCATTCCGAGTTTCTGCTATCGATATTCACGGCAGAATCGCATTTCCTCATTTGTTCAAATTCAAGACGTTTTTGAGTTGAACGGGTCACTATGCCACTCATTGTTACTTCAAAACGCTTGAAGAGAGTAGGGTCTTATTTATTTTACCTAAATTCATTTTTATTTCCGTTCAGAATCATTGACGGTCCCATTCGGGCGATTTTCCCTGCACATGTACCCAAAGATTTAGTAAATTTGTCAGTAAAATAAAAGTGGGGTTTCTTGAATGAAAAAAAATATTTTTTACCTTGTTTTAGTGAAAAATCTAGATCACAAAGACGGTAAAATTATAACGTAAATTTCATGAACAAGATGATGGAAAACTACAACTTTCACTCCGAATAATTTTTTTTTCCTGCGACCTATATTTTTAGAGATTATTTCCAAAACGGTGGGATTCAAAAATCTGAAATAATTCACTGAAAGTCTCTTTAACTAGTGCCACAAACTGGCAAAGTTTCGAAAATTTCGGGGAGGGTCACGAAAAAAAGTGGCTGGTTTGGTGGAGAATGCTTCCTATATGAAAAATATAATGCAATTCGTTTTTCATTTATGGCTGCAACCTATGTTCATGTATGTGTATACATGGATTTTATTATGTATGAAAATACTATATATCGTGAATTCGGAATTCCAACAATTTTTATCATCAAGTCATCGCACAAATCATATTTTAATTACCATACACGTGTTTTCGTCGTTCTTTGACGCTTTTTCGTCTAGTAGCTAGATTCACGACTCAATAACACGCGGATAAAGACGTATAATAATTCGGCATATCAGCTGTCGATTATAACTTTATTAATAATTTCAATTCAATGTCAATATTTAATTCACTGAGGATCTTATGAATTAGTATATTTCTTTCTTGGCCAGGGACGCACTCCAGAACATCAATGGACTTATTCCACCCTACCTATATCAATCGAGATACGTGAAGCTGTAAATTTGCATTCTGAACCATACCGCGAAAGCGCAAAGCGAAAATCCTCACGATTCGAATGATTCTAGATAATCGCAATCTGCAATAGCTCTGTTTACTGCGATTACTGTACACCGAAGTAAATGTCATGAACGTAAGTGCCAGTTAAAGCGATGTTAATTTTTTTAATAACCGCACTCGCGCATTGTATTGCGCAAATCACCTTATTTTACTGCAATTATAGGTGATAACAAAATGATAAGACTGCTGGTATATCGGTTATTGAAACACGCAGAGTTGGAACAGTTAGTATTCGAGTATTATCGATGGTACATGTAACGGTGTTTATCATACCGTTTCGCATTGCATTTCTCGATGGAAGTGCAGTATAATGCCTAATTGAGTTTTGGTAGAAGTGACGTGATCCCCTTAAAAACGAAAAAGAAATACGATTTCATGTAGAAGGCAAAGGAATCGAAGTATGCATAGGGCTATATACTATATACTATATAGCAAACAGTGGTATAACAAACATAAACAACGGTAAATGCCGGGATCTAAGAGTGGAACGAAATACGGTAAAATATATTTGTCTAATTGGTAAAATTCTTTAAAGGTCCGACTCACCGAAATACGATGTTCCGACGACGTTGCCGGTAACCTGTAGCTGAAATAGGTATATTTTTTATCAATGTGAACGTTGTAGTTAACGCGCGGCGCGGAGTTCCGTGTTGGCGAACGGACGGAGTAGAACTGACGATGAGAACGAAACTACGCGGAGGGTATGTGTAGTGTGACGTGTGTACCAAGCAAAGGCTCACCTGATACTACTACGACACTATAGTGAGCATTCACCAAAGGCTCAAGCACGGGTTAATAGTGCAGTTGATAATACTGCCAAGCTTTTGACACTAAAATACTACAGCAACCACATTCAGCGAGTTTAAAAATTAAAGCCTTCGATAAGTACCATTCGTTTATCCAATACTCGAATGTTGGTAAGCCCTGGTAGAAATTTTCACAAATATTTAGGGAATTCGGAAAAAGTTGTCTCCATAGAAAGAGCTACGATTTCTTAGGACAAATTACAAAATTTCCAATTTTCCTAATAATTCGTAGAAATTTATAGGATTACTTCGACCTATCAGCCGGGCTAATTATTTCCAGTCTGATTCTTATTTCTCACAATCAGTTCTGGTTGCGCTTCGTCTCTAGTCGCCATTGAGTGAAGTTTGCGTTAGCGATTAGAAATCATGTTGCGTAAATGAAAATAACTCGACAAGTAAAACACGAAAAGTCGTATGAATCGGGTAGAGGTGCCCGTTACCTCGATTTTCGAATCCTGCAGCTCGTTCTGATTCACCAAACATATACTAATAACGGCCGTGGGCGCGAAGAGAAATGTTTCGGCTGGAGACGTGCTTGTTTATCAATTTTTTGAGGCTTTCATGGATCGGCAGAACTAAATATTACACGAAACGTTAGGAAAAACAACAATTTCTGATTCTGCGATCGCCAGTATTGGTTTGAAAAAGACCTTTAATGGGGAATTAATTATTCAGACCAATATCACTAATCTCATACATATATGTTGTATATATATATATATGTATATAAGCCACTTGTCGATATCTACCAAAGAAAGTTGCCGAAGGCGCTTACTGTGCTAGTATATAAATTGTCACAGGCAAGGCTTGCTTACGCACCATTGGCTCAATAGTGATGGCCCGGTGGTGATCATCGACTGTTCACTTGGGGTGATATTACGGCAACCTGTGTCACACTACATCACGCATTGTGCTTGGATTTGCCGCGCATTTTCCTCGTGACAGTCAGCGCGTAGCGGACTGTTGTTTAGCACGTCATTTTCAATCAGTCGCCGACAGTGAGGAATCCGTTTGATTCGCCGCGAATTTTTGCCATCGCCGTCCGGTAGCGAAAGATATGCACTCTGTACAGTGTACATACGTAGTTGGGCCGAGGAAAAGTTCATTCTGGATATTTTCATTGGCTAGATCCGCACTCTCTCTCCCTCTCTCTCCGTCACTGCCGATGCTTGTCTAGTCTCCTCGTTTCCACCCAACCTATTTTAAGGTACCGGCGCGGTAGAATAAGCCAGAACTGCAACGTCCAACTGTGTCGTGTGAGCCGGTGAACGAACGGACAGGGCCGCGATATAGTTAAGGTTACCAGTTTGGGTTAATTATTTATATAATGTAACTCCAAGCTGTGCTAACTGTGTAATGCTCTAGGAAATAGTGTTCAATACAAAGCGGCTTAACTTTTACGATACTTTTGTTAACGCTATCCGGCGTATTGAAAGAGAGGGCGAACTGGCTAGCGATGTTTTTACCTGACATTTGGGATTACCACACGAACCTTAACCCATTTCTGAATTTCAAAGTCTTCGTTCAGCGCCACCGTCGCATAGATACTATAGGTACTGCGAGGCGATAAGTTGAATGATATATGCTTGAAGCATTCTGTGTACATACAAGCTACAACACCTATGTAAAATATATGACAAGATTATACTTCAGCATCTTTATAAGGGTTTAGAGAGTCAAAGTCATATATGCATATCGTGAATAAGTCTCTGCTCAAGATTTCAGAAGCCCTGTGTAGGTTGTACGTAAGGGTCAGCATCGTTTGATAGGGCGGCCTTTCTCCTAATCACTTCCACTCTTGCTATGTCTCAGTTCACTGCACTGGTTTTAAAGATAGTACTTCCACATTAACAGTATAAATAAACGAGCGATTATCACGCTGCGATATTGTCGCTGTATGTAATGGGCGCTGTTACCGCAGAGTTATAATTTAAAAATGACCTTCGTATCCAAGTATCCTGTACTTACACACAGTGAAAAGGCTCGGGCCTATCCTGTGCTATTACGTTTCTAATGTTACGGTTATCAGTAAACGGAAGTGAGCTCGTATCCTTGTATATTATAAATTATGAAGTATAACCCACATTGATATGTAACGATAATTCTTCGGTGAGAATTATTAAGGCTTAAAAGAAAACATACCAATATTCGGTGCCGGGATCATATGATATTCTTATAATTATGCAACGTACAGAGGCGTCTGCATCGAAATGGAAATAAAACTATAGATGAATTGAATAAATATCTGCATATAAATTGGTTTACAGGGTATCCCACAATTATTCGACATGGAAAATAAGGAAACAACTATACTTGATAATTCGGCACCGATTCAACGGGGTCGGTGGACACCCGGTATATCCAAATTCTCGGGGCGTAAAAGTAGGTGTATATTTAACTGGAAGGAATTGGTAGACCTCGTACGTCATTTAGATGCGACTTTGGACTTTGGATATGAAGAATTTGAGACTTATCTTTCGAAGGGCACATCATGGTTACACAGTTTTTTTCGCGTCTTTCTCCCAACTGATATCACGCTTTCTATAGACTTGTTATTGGATGTACCCTTGGGCAAGCTGATCATAAATTTCCGGTATGTTTACAAGTCCATGCCAAGCTATACTTCGATTTGCATGACGTATGTAATAATAGCTGACTATTACGAGCTAATTTATTATTGCCACAATTTAATGCATGGACTATGTGTCTGTGATGCATCATGGTATACAGAGAGGTTCGGTGGAAAGTTGACACGCCTGCGGTAGGCAATTCGGTTTCTTACGTAACTGACAACGCTGTCGTACGAACATATCTACAGGAGACATGACAGCCACAGAATGACAACTGCCGCTTCTTCTTCTTCTTCTTCTTTTCCTTATGCTTATCCCGTCATCGGAGATAGCAAGACAACTGCCGCTACGTAGTCTGTAGCTATGGTCGTACCACGGAGTTGTCAGTTTCGGAAAAAACCGAATTGCCTACCGCAGGCGTGTCAACTTTCCACCGAACTTCTCTGTATGTGTCGATAATATCTTTTCGATTCCTTTATTGCCGCGGAGCTATAATATTTTGAAGAAGATCAATTCTTCCGATTTCACAAAGACGGTTCAATGGAACAGCAATCGTTCGTGAAAGACAACAATTACGAACATGATAAACTTATTGAAATGAAGTTATTCTCTAACTCCAGAAATCATATTTCAATTTGAATCCCGAATCATTGAATAGATTTGTAGGAAAAGGCTCATGGAAGTTTGTCAAAGAATTTGATCGTGTCCTTCAGCAATGGCAACCAAACTATCGGAATATGTGATGAAACAATTATTTTCCCGAATATAATTATTTCATCGAAAAGGTTGATTCTTTGCGGACGAAGTGATGAAGAGATCATCACTCTGCGATAAATAGTTCCGGAGATATGACATTTTTAAAGGCTTATATGCCTTCTTACATTTCCAAGGTGTTATTTAGGAAGAAATACGTGCTTTGATACCAAGGTATAATATGGTCTTAACCAAGGTTTCATCTATCAAATCATGTGTTCAGAATTAAAGATTTGAACTTGTTATTTACGCCCTGTTCATTATTGCAGTCGAGCCAATGATCACTCAGGAAAGTTTGTTTGACAAATGGACGGATGGAACGAATTAACGATATCGACATAAAATCGCACAACTAGTAGGTTCTTGCAAGTCAAACCACCATTATTACGTTTTGACAGATTGTTTCCGAGTGAAAAAAAAACTTATAGAGAAAAAAAAATCGATATTGTTAATTCTCTCTGCGCAAAAAGCCATACTGAATAAAGCATGTAAAGCACAGTCTTGTAGGTGCAACTGTTTTCGCATAAGCTAGTACAAGTCGTGAATAAAACGGAATCTGCGAGATCTGGCTGGAGAACAGGTTGTTTCATCAAATTTTGAATTTGGAATAAACGGTTTCACAGATAAAACTTGGAACAAAAACATACTTCATATTGGCATCAATGCATGGGTTCATTGTCTCATACGCCATTTCTGAATATAGGGCTTTGGAAATTCCGGTTAAACGTATAAGACCTTTGTCCAGAGTCGCAACTACAGTTTAAAGAAATTTAAATGACTCCTGCAACTTAGCCATTTCCAAAAATTATTGCAAACGGTTCAGTGTGATTTTTTTCCAATAATAATACAGGTATATCGCATAGCGCGAAAATCCGCACTTGACTGTTTTGTTTTGTTTTTTATTTTCGATTTCATGTGAAACCCCGTACATGTAGCTTCTTATACGATAACACCTATTGTAAAATTCGGCCAACCCCGAAATATGGAAAAAGACATGTGGTGCATTTGACATACGGAGTGCCGTGGACACTATACAATCGGTTATCACATTTTATAAATTTATTTGCATCGGTGATGTGTACAGCACGTTAGCACCATTTGCCTGCAGCTGCATTCATTACGCTAGTTGGAAAATAGAGTGAAACGAAAGAAAAGAAGTGCTTGATATCGTGGTGAGGGGATTGCAATAATGAGTAAATCATACGACTATGATCGGATGATTACATCGACGTAATGATTTGATGAATATTGATTGCATACAGCATATTACCTATTACCTATATCGAAACTAGGGGCCCCCGCGGGCTTGGTAAGTCGACCCCACTCCTCGTTTGCTTAGCTTCCACTAAACTTCTGCATACTACATGACATATAACTATTCTGTGCTCCACGCCAATCTATACCCTTCATCTGATATCAGCTCAAGATAAAGTATACCGAGAGCACTTCTTGAAACTATACAGTCGAGTGCGCATGCGCCAAATGATTCAAATTCATTGGTCGGTGGGATCGTTCCACAAACTGAAATATACTAATACTTCCGATTTGAATACTAACTGGATAGCGGATCCTGTGAGACACTATTGTACCAAATTGAAGGCTTAATCAGCGCCACAGTGGTACGGCAGTGTACTAAATTTCGTTCAAGTGAGCTTGCGCAGTGTCAACGTGGAATACTGTGTGTGTAATGCTGTATGTACCATCTCACATACACTCAACTCGCACTCAAAGTCTTTGGTCGCGCAAGCGCATTGAGGTGGAATTTAGTACTTTAACTTACCGGGAAGGTGCTGGTTAACTTATCAAATAGTTACGTCATTTCAAGTTTATGCCCATAAGGATCCGCTATCCAGTTAGTATTCAGATCAGTGAATACTTTACTTACAAAACTTTAATTTAACAATACATAAATGAGTGGAGAATCGCCCGAACGCACGCGACTTCACTTATTGCAGATGCTGTACGATACTTCATGTGCGCAGTCGGGACTCAGTAAGACAATAACAAAGATACTACTAGTCAGTTATCTCTCTCTATACGCTGCTACGCATACGTTCCCGTTCCCGTTCCCGTTCCCGCAGAGAATTGAAGTATACGAACTCTACAGCAATGTAGAGTTCGTATATTTCAATTTTCTACGGGAACGGGAACGGGAACGTATGCGTCTATTGTAAACCCAGCTTAATGGTACAGAATGGTCCGCGCGCGTTTCAGTATTACTATTTCAGTGATATTTTGAATTGCAAGGCAGGTTGCCAACTTGCAGGAATTGAAGTAAGAGCTGTAAACTCTTGCGCGTAAAGTAGAGTCAATCCAGGTTACGTTGTTTTTTATTTTAATTTGATTTCTACTGTATTAAATTAACACAATTGAATCATCTGTTCCCACGTAGCTGCTTCGTTTTAATGGTTGAATAATATGTTCCCACGTAGCTGCTTCGTTTCTTCCAAACATCCATCATTTTCAATTAGACCTCTAGTTTTCAATTGTAATTGGATAAAACAAGTACTCTATAAATAAACCGATAGATCAAATCGAAGCAAGCAATCAGTTGTTCGGAATGAATTTCGACGGTTCTCTCAGAAAATCAAGTTTGAATCTCAACAATAAAAGCTTTCCAAGCCTTTCCGAATCAGCTCCATAAAGTTAGCCCCTCATCTACCCCGATCAAGTTAATTCTTGTCTTAATCGATTGTAGGTCGTTTGTAGGTGATTGATAATCCATTCACGACGTTTGACAGTCAACCGTTTATTTATAAAAATTAAAACAAATTCGCCTAGGGAATTAAGTGAAGATAGCCCCTCATTACCATAATTCTTGGTGGAATTTAATTTGGCAAGTGTGCAATCGATTGTAGGTTGTTTGTAGGTGATTGATAACGCATTTTCGATGTTTGATAATCAATCGTTCGTTTATAAAAAATGAAACAATTTTGGACCGGGTTCAGTCACAGAGGAAATTCTCTTTGTCACTAGTTCTAGGGGAAATCGGTCTAGGGAATTTTCTCTGAGACTGAACCCGGTCCAAAATTATTTCATTTCTTATAAACGAACAATTGATTATCAAACATCGAAAATGCGTTATCAATCACCTACAAACAACTTACAATCGATTGCACACTTGCTAAATTCAATTCCTCCAAAAATATCGTAATGAGGGGCTATCTTCACTTAATTCCCTAGGCGAATTTGTTCCAATTGTTATAAATAAACGGTGAAACGTCGCGAATGGATTATCAATCACCTACAAACGACCTACAATCGATCCAGGACAAGAATTTACTTGATCGGGGTAGATGGGCTAACTTTACGGAGCTCGTATATCGTTCCAATGTTATTCGTTGTCGCGTACATTCCCACAAGTTAGAATAGCTCAGAAAATTCCACGTCAACTCGACTCATGTTAGTGGTTTATGGCGGATTTTATTCAATTATACTACATACATATGTGTAATGGTAATTAGGAGTATTATATCAATCTCGATAATACATTCGTGTTTATAATTCGGGGAATAGCTTTAAAGTGCTTGTTTAATTATTCGTCCATAACATTAATCTCGCGGCTGCAAAATGCCGGGAAAGCCAACAAGCGAAGAGAACAATCAACTACCTCAAGACAGTGAAGAAACGGCAAACGAATATCCTGGGCAGGTTATTCGTGAATTAACGCAAACTGATCAGTTGAACAAAAAGCTGTTAGCATCATTCCTTCAAAGGATGAACAATTCACCTGGGGAATTTACCTCGAACGTTGAAAATGAGGAGCTAAACGGTGATCTCTGCAGTCCTCCCGAAGATAAATTCTAAAACAAACTTATTATTGCGACTATGATTTTGAGGTTAACTTTCGCGTGCGACTGGCCTTCATCTTGTCTCGCGTTTCACGATTTATGCGCTTGCTGTTCTATAATACATCTATGCAACCCGTGCCCGAATAATTGGCGGGAAAAGGGCGCGTACCAGTTTATTTTCTCCGTTTGACGCTTCTGTTCATCTTAAAATTAGATTTCGCTAACATTAACCGTTTTTTTTTTTAGTAATATCATTCATTCAATAGAGTCTATGGCTTAATACTTACCAGCTGCTACGTGATATCAATTCAAAAGTAGAATACCAGAGACGAGGAATCTGTTGGTACCGAAGATGTCTACGGCCGAATTGTCCGATTTCGAAGATAACTTGCCCCTGAACGACGCAAACGACTTGGGAACCGGCGGCGGTTATGCTTCCGACGAAGCTATCGAGGATCCGAAATTTCGGGACGGTGACGAAACCGATGAGTCCAAAAAGAGAAGGGTCGATCCGAAATCAAGCCAGAAACGGACGATAAGAAATCCTCAGCCCAGACTAGACGCGGAGCGTTTAAAAGGTCCGAAAGGAATTCACACCATCGAACAACACTTTGCAGACTTCAAATTCCACGGTAAAGGTCATGAGAAAGGCGATTTGAACCGATTGATGAAGAAATTAGAGTATTGGTCGCACAGGTTGTTCCCAAAATACGAGTTTGACGATTGCCTGACGAAGCTGGAAACTTTGGGTACTAAAAAGCCTGTTCAAACTCACCTGACAAAAATCAGACTTGGAATGTTGATCAACGACAACGTGATGCCAGATGACGCCGAAGAGAAAAACGAAGAAGTAGTCGAAGACTCTGCACCTATAGACGAGTTTGATGCTCTGATTGCTGAAGAGCTTGAGAAAAAGCGATCCGCTGTGACTCCCCAGCGACAAAATGTCTCGTTCCTTTCAATTAGTTCAAACAAAACACCTGTAAAAGTTGACAACGTAACACCAAAGACTCCATCACAGTCGTCAGACATTGAAATAACTACCGAGATGAAGGAGAGAATGGAAAGGAACAGGCAAATAGCCATTCAAAAAAGGTTGGCAAGAATCGATGCTGAAGAAGCGAAAAAGAGAGCTCTGAAAGAACAGGTTGAAAAAAATGACGCACCTATGGAACAAGAAACGAACGGACAAACATCACCTGAAGCAAGTATTGCGAGAGATTCGATCTGTGAAACGGAGTGACTGTGTTAGTCCGAATATTTAGTTGTAATTTGAAAAGTGATGTATTACATCGGGCGTTTTCTACTTTATATTCATAATTATATGTTAGAACGATAGCAATGAATGAATAGCATGTATTACAAATAAAAAGTATTTTCATTAGAAAGGAACATATTTGTCACATTTATTCAATATTTAAATAATGTCACAGCAAGAGGAAATTGGCCTGCCTCAGGTCCTTCGTTTTTGCGTACTTATGTACAGCACGTTGTTCCCACGGATAAAAGCATCCCCGTATTTATTTTTCAACTGTCCATTGACGTATTCTTCCGTTTGTTCAAGAGCTATGTTCATGTAGCCATCGAGACATGCCAAGACACCTGAAAATATTTATTAGAAATCAGGACTCCACGGTACATACGATGTCGAGAAATTCTAAAGCCACTGGAAAAGTAAGGGAATTTTATTCAAGACATGGAATTTCGAATGTACTGACTTGTCTGCTCAATAATTACACAACTATTTTACAATGATGTTTTCATTTATCTTTTGGGTAATGTATAAGTTTTATGTGGGCAAAATCTAATCTGAATAAAATCATGCTAGGCGTTTGTAAGCTCTTAATCTATAGTTTTTGTTACTTTGGATATGAATTCTTTACCTCTATAAAATATTCAAGTAAAAATGAAAAAGTCGAATTAATCATGATTTAAATCATAGCTGGCCCTGTTGGAGATTATTTTGTAAATAAGACTGCCAAGTCCAGTGTCTACAGACTTGCGATCCTTTCATTTTGACCTTGTTACAGCATCTTTAGATTCATTTTCAGCAAATATTCATAGTTATCCTGAATTCTTTGTACATTTTTCAAGATAGATGATGTTTCTATTATTGAACAAATGAATTCATCAACTATTCTCAGATGTATTATCTCAGAATGACAGTAATACAATGGAATCGCAGTGTTCTGTTCTCCAATTTACATTAGATCGATTTTGAGTAATACTTTGCTTTGTAAGCTTGCTGTACTATGATATTGCGAGTGTATATTGTGGATTGATGAAGTGAAGATAAAATGAGCAATCAGGTACATGTATTAATCTGTAGAAAAATTGTAGGAAAATTTCACCCTGCGGATTGTCATCCAGATGACATAGCAGTTATTTTATATGCACCTCGGTAGTCAACGCCACTGTTGAGCTTAACAACGACTGGCCGGCCGTGAATTTGTTGAATAAATTGTGACAATGCTTCTTTACGGCTCATCTGTAAATCGAAATAGTAATGCACTTGACAATGTTATGTTACATGGACAAATTCGAAGGCATAATTTAATGATGGTCGAAGATTGATTGCCTAACGTAGTAAATGTGGAGACCGAAAATAAAAACATAACAAAAGTGCAACGTTTTGATGTTGGCTAAGTTGAGGTTAGGAAATATAAGGAAATATTGACGATGTGGTTACAATAGTTGCCGGAGATTCTAAAGTTGAGTGAATTCGAAAGCAAGGCAGTTAATTATGCATTTCATTATTCGACTGTTGACAAAATAAAGGTTTCTAATTTTGTTGAAATTTGTATACAGACAAGTTTTATTCATGACATTTCGGAGGAAATTTTTCTACATATGGAGCCGGTATTTTGTACTTGAAGTTATACACACCTTGTTCTTTTCTTGTTGGTTATTATTTGTGACAACCAAAGTGATAAACTGAGGAATAGTTTTTCTTCAATATTTAATTATTCTATGAGTCAAGTAACATTCGACCGAGAGGCGAGGGTTCGATTCGAATCGGGTCAGAGTCGGGTCGGGGCGAGCGCACTAGCGGTGGAAACATTGAACCGGAACGAACCCGACCTCTCAAAATTTTGGGTTTGAGTCCAAATGAGGTTCGGTCGGTGGAAACGGCTACAATCGAGTAAGTGTTACCAACGGGATAGAAGTTTGAAATTTAAACGGGACAACGTTATTTACCCGAACGCCGAAAGCAAGAGCCTGGATTCCATGAGCGCGTATCCGAGCGACAAAAATTATTCTAAATAAATTTGAATTCTGTTGGCCGAGATGAGGGTGATTGCGATTTTTTTGTGCCATTTTCTTTTCACGAAAAGCAAGGAATCCTAAAGTCTTCTCGCCTCATTCGTTGATTTTTTTCAATCTACTCATCTATGTATAATCTGTAACAGCTGCAACACTCAATACCCAGACGAAGCGATCTCTATTTCACTCGAATTAGATTTGAGATGGTAGGCAAAGTCGCGTTGAATTACTTCTATGCACTCGGAAGTCACAACTCAACATAGATTAAGTAGCAAGTTTGACAATTATTAAAACGAAAGTTCCTATACAAATATTAATTGCTTATGCATTCTGAAAATCCTATAGGAATATTTGAAATTAAATATTCCTCCAACTCTAAGAGAAATCACTATGCATTTGATGAAAAACAAAATGCACATAACAGCACGCACAATATCAGTCACACCTTCAATGTGATCACGAAGAAGCAAAAAATCTGATTTGAACAGAAATATTCCTCATACTTTGACATTACGACACACGTTTTCATTGGAAAATGTATGTTCTGAAAATGGAAATTACAGTATGCGCTATATATGATATGATATTATTATCAAGAACGCTCCTAAGTCAATGTATGAGTTTTTGAGATTTTTCCGTGCTGTGAATGGGTGTGGAAAAAATTAAACAGAATATTCCATGTAAGTTGTGACAACATATTTTTTAAACAATTGGAAAATCACTAACAACTGAGCGAGCGTAGCGAGTGAGGGACAACGCAAAATCAAACGAGTGAGCGAGCGAAGCGAGTTAACAAGCACAATAATCGAAATAACGAAAATAACGACGTAGCTTTAGGTTTGTTCGTTTTACCTACACTTTCTACACTTTTCTTAGACTTTTTACACTTGCCCAATAGGAGGTGTAAATTTCTAGTGAAAAGTGTAAAATCTGGTAAAAGCGTAGAAAGTGTAGCTAAAACGAACAAACAAAATCGAAGTGCATGGAACTCTGTTTATTGGTCTATTTTGTTAAACTCGTGTTCTGATTGGATAAGCATCTTCCATTGAACACCACGTGCAGGAGGGGCTTGTGAGTTGTGTTGTCTGCTGTGAGGTGAAATGTAAATTTGAACCGGTTAATTTTTTTAAATAATCCTTTCAACACTCGAGGAAAGTTTTTTATTTTATAAAATATTTGCTTTCATGAATTCAAATACTAACGTTTTCAAATAATGGTCAAATCGTTTCTCTAAACTCTCAGAAGGGGTTAGGATTTCCGTAGTACTGATAGAATTGCGCGAGGTTAGGATTATTATATCATCAAAAATATCGTGAAATAATAATTATAAGCTCGCATTATGTCCTCGGCATTGTATATCTGCCGGAACCTAATATACACAAATTGTCGGCGATTCAATGCGACCGCTTTAACGAAGACCAATAGACAAGGTTTTACAAAATTTAAAGGATTTCAATTAAATCCAGTTTCACCTAGTCAAACCTATTCGTCAATACGTCGTTGTCTCAGCACCCAACCAAATGCGGATTCTAACAATAAACCCGCATATAATCCGCTCATGGAATACCCCGAAGTTATTTGGCCAGGATTCTTTCAAATGATTAAATGCTGGTTGATTTTCAAACTGGGTCTGCCACAGATCGCCAAAGATTTTGACCTGGTTGAATTCATTGACGGTTCGCAACAAGTGTGTAATAATATTCATTTTCCATTAATCTTGAGTATGAGAAATATGATTTCGTTTAATAGAAATCGATATCAAATTGTTGCAAAATTGATTTTTCAGTGAAATCAGATTATATGAAAAATATATTGCATTTTTATATGGTCAATTCTTTAAAACTTACTATATTTCATGTCTTTCGAATAAACTTCCTTTTTTATTCCATTTTATTTTTCCACTTAGTTTTTTTGACTAACGACCGCCTGGTGTAGATCGTTTTATATTGCAGGCTGTATTCGTTGTATCCAGCGCTCTGTCCAGAGAGGATTACGATAGCTTGGAAGACCTTGTTACGCCAGAGGCAATAGAGGTTTTAAAAAAAAATATATCTCGAATGAGTGAGGAAGAAAAACGAGAGCTTCACCTGCAAAAGAAAGAATTTGTGTTCTGTTTTCCATGGGAAATCAATGTAAGGAATGGAACTGGTAAGAATCAAGGGGATGGCATGAAAGTACACTCGTTGAAACATTAATCAGTAATTCAACTGTATTTCTTTGCGATATATGAGAGTGTACATTGTGCAGATATCTGTACCCTAGTAGAAGTTTCTACTACTACGAATTCCTCCGAATTTTTTGGGAATTTGGAATATTTCTTACTTCATTTGAAAAAATGGTAGATTTTAGTTGTTTTCCACGAGAATTCGTTGTTTCTGTCAATCAGACTAGAAAAAACTGCAATTTTTCTAATAATTCGTAGAAATTCGTAGTTTATTTTTACCAGGATATCGTTCGTTTTTTCTTCACTTCCTGCTAAGCAGGTATACACCTTATTTTAAGCTTTGAAATATGGGCTTTTCTTAGAATGTTACTATATGATAATGCAGGTGACTTACATACTTCCACGTAGTAATGACTTGTGGAAGAGAGATCTGTTGTTGAAAATTAGTGATCTTAGTATATCACTGTCACTATCATCTCAAATTCAATTCCAGACAAAAATTGATGAGATTATGAGAGTGAGAGTATTTTATTGAAATTTGTAACGGGTAATCTGCAATCGGTAGTTTTTTTTGGATTTATATGTATATTCTATGATATTGGGAATGTTTTATTGTTCGTCAGAATGTCAGGAAATAATTAAAACTATGATGTACTTTTTTGGTACATTGTTTATAAACATTCAAGTTATGATGAAGGAATTATTTCACAATTTTTAGACCAATAACGATGAGGCATTTAAATGCACTGTAATGTAATCCGGTACATAATTTCGAGCCTAACATTCGTTGTTCAAAAATTCGAAAGAATATCTCTACCACGGCCTCAAAGTTATCGTACAAAGTACCCGCTTGGGATGTGTACCAGTCTTTGAAATCCTAGAATTTTCAGGGAATTATAATGAGGTCCTAGAAATTCTGGACAAATCATAGGTTTTTCCTGATTATCCTGGAATTTCGAGTAATGTCTCGAAAAAGTTTTCCGCTTTCCAAACATCGGAATCAATTTGTTTTTTCTAAGGCTGTAAAATGTAGTTTTCACTACGGAGAGAGGAACCGATCGAACGATAAAACTTATTAAAAAGATATAAAATTTGCATCCCATTTCTATCTGTCTATGAAAATGTCCTGGAATAATAAATCGGTTTACTGGTAAATGCCCTGCTAGTAAGAAAGTCATTTGCCAGTATTCAATACAAGCCCAAAACCATTGCAACATTTCAGGGAATTGTCTGAAATATATAAATATAGAATTTCAGTTAGCTCGAGACCGCTAAATTCACTTTCTGATTGTTTTGAAAGGTGCATACCCTCTTTAGGTTGTTAAGTTTGAACATGAATCATCTAGTTATCTGTTGTTGATATAAAAATTTTCAGAGGAATCTTCCAAGATTGTTGAAATATTAATGGTATTTCATCTCCTACGTAATTGGAAAGATCCGCAAGCTCCTTCTAAGCTAATGGAATCTGAGTCCGGAATGCAGAGGTTGGATATTATGCATGGGATGGTGTCCAGCTCCGATTATTTGTCACACGCGATAATTTGCAACTATCGATTTATTCGAGAGTTTGGTAAAGCTGATACATCGTGGTCAATTGATATTGTGAATCAATTCAAACTGTGCGATGTCCAAGAATGATGGGGCATGAATTCGCAAGATGAATATAACATCAGGAAGTTTCACGTGGTAAGCGGTCAAGATTAAATGCGTTTTTATAAAATAGCATTTCTCAAGTATCTGTTTTATTATGCAAATCCGTAGCAAAGAGGAAATCTAGAAAATGTTTGGAAATCTAGAAAATATAATTATCGTTCACATCGATTGTTTTGCCAATAAAAAATATTCTCAAGTATTCTTCGATGTTTTTTCAATTTTCCTCATAATGAAATGCAATTGTCAAAGATCATCACTCTTTGATTCCTCTGAGTACCCCAGGAACGTGTGGTTTTACCAAATTTAAAAAATTCAATAAGTTTGAAGAATAGGTTTCACGTATGGAAATCTTCTTGAAACATGGTCAATCGCATTTCTTTCAAACTCTGAAGAAAATTATTCTACGAATCATTATTGAAAATTGTGGTTTTCTCTAGTTTGGCTGACAAAAACAATGAATTTCTCCGAACAACTACGGAAATCTACAATTTTTTACGGGAAACTGAAATATTCCAAATACAGGGTGATTCAGGTCGGGCGCACCACCTTAGGTGGGTGTATTCCTCCTGAAAATCTAAGACTAAATTTCCTTTACCAAAACTTCGAGGGACTAATGGTTTCGGAGCTACGGAAGATCTTAGTTGACCAATCACAGGGCTTATGAGTGACCAAGACAGGGCTGGTTTGAGAGTGTAAGTCGAGCAGTGCCCGCGACGGATCGATTTTTATTGTACGATGTTTCAGTTCGATTTCTAGATGAGTATGACAGCGTCGCCTCCTGGAAATGTCTTCGTACGGCATTCATCTTTGTTCTCGTCGCCTGATCCTCTGATTCATAGTTTCAGTCGTCCAGGTCCCCCACTCCGTAATTTGAGACCTAGATGACTGAAACTACGGAGCAAAGGACCTGGATGACTGAAACTACGAAGCCGAGGACCTGGACTAGGAGAATTACAGAGTGGGGGACTTGGACGGCTGAAACTACGAATCAGAGGATCAGGATGATGAAAACGGAGGTAAATTCCGTACGAAGACATCTCCAGACGGTGATGCCGTCATACTCATTTAAAAATCGAACTGAAACGTCGTACAACAAAAACCAACCTGCCGCCGGCACTACTCCACTCACACTTTTGAACCGGCCCTGTCTCGGTCACTCATAAGCCCTGTGATTGATCAGCTAAGATCTTCCATAGCTCCGAAACCATTAGTCGTTCGAAGTTTTGGTAAAGGAAATTTAGTCTTAGATATTCAGGAGGAACACACCCATGTAAGGTGGTGTGTCCAACCTGAATCACCTTTATAGAGAAGGAAACAGACCGAAGACTGTGAGGCCAATTTCATACTGGTCAGAATCGTACACGTTTGGTATACACACTGGTTCATTTGAAAGTAAAAAATCACATCTTGGTACTAAAGTCTATGGATAAATCTTGTCCGAAAAATGTACTTGACAGTGCGCAATTACTTTGACCTTCGAATCTTTGTTGTTAGTAACCAATAATGAAATGTTTCAAAGTTGATAGAAAACCGATTCATAATAGGCACTACTTCATATTCAAATACCAACGTTCGTCCCTTGTAGAAATCTCCAATGAATATCTACGAATTTTTAGAGAATTTGGAATATTTCATAGTTTTGCAGAGAAGAAAATCCTTTGTTTCTTCCAACCAAACCAGAAAAAAACTACAATCTCTAATAGAAAACTACGAAAAGTCCAAATCTCCCTTATAATTCGTAGAATAGTTTTATCAAGAGGTAGCTTACAGAAACCGCACCTGATGCTGGCAGAATGGTGATTGGAGACTTAACATTTGCTGAAAATTACTCTGTTAATTGTTCATGATGAAATTCAATTAGGTGATCGTTCGACTAAGAGTATATTCCATTAGCAGTGATGCTACTGTACTGACCTGCCAGATATACCGAGTACCATAGAGAACTAATAATAAAATAGTCGTTAATTGTGTGTATCATTGTATATACACTAGACTGTGTCGAAAAAAAACTTTTTCTTTTTTTTTTCCGGGCTACACCAGAAATCGGTAGGGTATGTCAAAACAAAACTTCTGTTAAGAGATGGGCTCTTAACTTCAAATTTTAGAGGTAGCTCATCGCATTTTTCGATTTCCCGTTTAAATAACATGGGAAATTTTTTTTTTTTTTGTTTCGAATTGTATACCTCGGTGATGGCATATTGTACAGACAAGCCCATGACATATTTTTATAGAGAATCGGATGCTCTACAAAAAAGATCTCTTATAATTTTCTGATATCTCAACTTTTTTTAATACTTACTTAATTTATTAATACATTCTTGGTACTCTAGGGAGGTATTAAAAAAAGTTGAGATATCAAAAAATTACAAGAGACCTTTTTCGTAGAGCATTCGATTCTCTATGAAAATATGTCATGGGCTTGTCTGTACAATATGCCATCACCGAGGTATACAATTCGAAACAAAAAAAAAAAAATTTCCTATGTTATTTAAACGGGGAATCGAAAAATGCGATGAGCTACCTCTAAAATTTGAAGTTAAGAGCCCATCTCTTAACAGAAGTTTTGTTTTGACATACCCTACCGATTTCTGGTGTAGCCCGGAAAAAAAAAAGAAAAAGTTTTTTTTCGACACAGTCTAATATACACATTAGGGGGCTCTAAAAAAAAACATTTTTTTTTTTCAAGTCCTATCATCTCAAAAGTTTCTAGTAGGTATAAAAAAATTCTCCCACAAGGACAGCTCGATATTTTGATTCTACGTGCCGCTCAACGGTTTTCCGTTTTCCCATATAAATAACACGTAAAAAAAATTTTTCTTTGTATTTTTCAAGTAAAACTACTAAAATTTTTTTCTCTACAATTTCGATGGACATATTTTTGTAGGAAATTAAATTGTCTACAAAAAGGTCTGATATGATTTTCTCATAAACCTAACGGGTAAAACATTATCAGGCTTTGAATACTCGCAACCAAGTTAAATCTAACCGTATATGATTTTAGAACGCATTTTGTATTTCACCGGATGTTACTGTACGATTTATATTGTTTTTACACTGCGGATAATTACTCAGTGGTTAAAAAAAGACATATAAGTCTCAATACTAGCTCATATTGCAGTCGAATTTCTTTTTGGAAATAAAGAAAATTCAAATTACTTTTGGAATTTTTTTAAATATTATAATTTATCATTGACAATTATATAGACATGTCAATAGACATAGAATAATTTGTCATTGACAATGTAGTGTTATCTAAGAGAAAATTGTTATGATATTAAAATTTTATGAATAGGTTAAAATTTTATGACTTGATAAATAGAACTTATGATTGTTCAAAATTGTATTTAAAAGCTAAAAATTATTTCTTCTTCATAAAAATTTGAATATTTATTTTCAAAAAAGGTCAATTATTGTAAGCAAATGCTTTATAACTATATCCACTTAGTTGCGAGTATTCAAAGTCTGATAACGCTTAACCCGTTAGGTTTACGAGAAAATCATATCAGAGCTTTTTTGTAGACAATTTAATTACCTCCAAGAATATCTCCATCAAAATTGCAAAAAAAATATTTTAGTAGTTTTATTCGAAAAATACAAAAAAAAATTTTTTTTACCTGTTATTTATATGGAAAAATGGAAAACCGTTGAGCGTCACGCAGAATCAAAATATCGAGCTGTCCTTGTGGGAGAATTTTTTTTATACCTACTAGAAACTTTTGAGATGATAGGAAAAAACTTTTTTTTTTTTTTGGAGTACCCTAATACACATATCACATTCGTATGTTACAACCCTCAATTCATACATTTATTCAATTATTCTCATCATGTTTCTTACACTTTAAGCATTAAGTGTCCGATGATGATTCCTATTGCGTGACAGCATAATTTTCTAATTTAAAACCGTGCACCTCGCCGAAAAAGCAACGTTTTTTCGAACCATTATGCGATGGGGGAATGGGTAAAACAGGGGTTCTTATCGGTTAATAAAATTCGAAAATTTGCCTGCTGCAGTTATTTGGAAAATCTTGAGAATTAATTTTTTGCAACGATTCTGAGATTTCAATACGATCGGGAAAGTGATAGATTAGTATGCACGTAGTATTCACTGTTATTTATTTGAACGCAAGACTGCGTATCTGCAGATGATTTACTCGTGCAGGCAACAAGAATATACTTAGAATTACAACGAAATTTGTTTCATCCAAATTTTTCGTTTGATTATCAATTCTACTACGGATATTTCTGGTGATTAAAAAAAAAGTTTACCGGATCTTACATTCAAATCATGGGCATGAAAGACTGCAATTTTCCTGTTTAAAGGGGTAGATACACCTTAAATTTCTCAAATGATTTTTTGTGTGTTGGACTTTTAAAACATTGAGGATCTAAGCTTATGTTTGTAAAAACAATCTATACGTCGAAATTCTGAAAAATAAACAAGTTACAGACGTTTAAGATGTGAAATTCTATGTAAATGCTGAAATATTAAATTGGAGCACTTTAAGAGCCCTGAATATAATATTCCTGGTCATTCGATATGATTATACTATTTTTAGTCAGTTTGATCAGTTTTAGCGCCTCAACGATACTGAAAGCTCGATGTTAAAATATAGTCCTTCGGAGGTCATGATTCTCGCTTCAAGGGGTTCCCCATATTCTCAATAATACCGAAGAGCTTCAAACTCACGGAGCTTGTTCAAGATAATGTTATAGAAACAGCTACAGAAGAAACTTCGAAGAATAGCAGTTAATTTCCTTTTGAATTTTTTGTTTTCCTAATATTGACCAGCCAAAAAATTGTAGAAATAAATGATTCTCTGGAATTAGAAGCTGCTCTCCCAATTCGGCTCTGTAATAGCTCATCTAATATCATTTTGTATAGGCTCTGTAAGTTTGAACCTCTTCGGTCGACTTTTGAAACAGAGGAAACCTTTGGAAGCCTAAATTCATCATTCAGTTTCCGGTATCATCGAAGACTGAAAAGCCAATCAAACTAACTAGAACTGGTATAACAATCGTGACTATAGAGTAGCAGATTTTATTCTGGCCTGTTAAGCGCTGTGATTTGATTTTTCGTCATTTTTATGTATTTTCATTCATTTTTCTACCACATCCCCTAAACTTCGATTAGTATGGGTAATCACGTGAAAGTATTCCGTCCCGAAATGGATAGATATCAGAATTATATGGATAGATATCAGAATTATATGGATTAGGGTGGTCGTTAATATAGCTATTTTGGAATTAGATTCATTCATACCCTTCATTCGAAAGTGAAAAAGAAAAAAAAATTTGACCCCAAATTGAACCCTTTATCTCAATTAGAAAGGGTGCCTTAAAGGCTTACTTTTTTGTATTGATTTTACATTACTTTCGCCTACTTTTTTGTTAAATAAATATTTCGGCACCTCTTAAACGGCTTAAAAATCCATTGATCATACATCTCGTTTATATACATACAAATATGTGGAAAAATATCGGTGACGCTTCAACTACTCAGTATAGCTCAGTATAGCTTATATTTCTGTAGTGAAATGGTAAAGTAGAATAAGTGCATTTCGCCTTGAATTAATTATTCGCAAATATGAAGAGAAAGAGTGAAATTTCTTCCGAAATCTTTTTCATAGAGCAAAATGTCAGCTACAAAAAAGGTTTTCATAAAGTTTGAGTTATCTCTCGTAATTTCGAAGTTATTCGGCCATAATTGACTTTGAACGGAATGCACGTATCCCAGTTTACCAATTCAGGACAAAATTATCATCTATCTAGGGAAAAAAATTACAAAACTCGATAAACTGGATAAAAGGACTTTATTTCTCAGACCTCACTTAGTTACTTTATTCAGTGGAAATCTTTGATTACTGTGGATTTTCGTGAATCAGGAAATTGTTGACGATACTCTTTAACAATTTGTAATAAAAATTGCTTTTGACCTTCGTTTCTTGTGAGAATATTATTGTACTGCTCAATTAGACTTACAGTTCTCTCTGCACAATCATTAATAACTTTCAATTTTTGCACTATCTGAAGGCCACGTTGAAAATTTTCATTCTGACTCCAAAGTGAAGGATCAACTTCAAGAAACTGCTTATTTAATCGAAAACGTTCAAAAAATCTAGTTGATTGTGGTGTTATAAAATGATCCATCTCCTTATCACATATTGTGAGAATATCTTTAAAATTAATTTGAAATCTTTTGGGGCAACTGTCGGTGATGTCATCTAAATCACCATCTAACTCTAAAACCATCTTTCGTTTTATATCGTCCGAAAGTATGTCATCGAAAAATGCAATAGCTGCTGCTTCCGGACTCAAGTACCATAAATGGTTTGAAAATTTTTTCAATGTAATCTGAGAAACAGTTGAAGCAATAGCGGAAAATTCATGCAGTTTCTTTATGAATTTCAAATCATGGTAGGGAGCTCTCGAGCATGAGGGGACTATGATCCATGCTTCCAAGTATACACTCAAAATGAAAATAGAAATCTCAGCGAGAGATTTTTCGTCTCTGGCATTTAATTTGAACTGCCCTCTGACAAATATATTTTTAAGGAATAAATAGCTTTGCTTATCCATCAGGCATGATGATCAGCTCCGGGAAAACGCAGCTTAATACCACGAGCTGGAACAAACCCTAGAAATATTTGACTCAATTCCAACAATTCCCTATAATCTTCTCTGGGTTGAGCGTGTTCGATTGTTTCTTCGATAAAAGAGTTGATACTTTTTGCACGATTTCCTAAGATTTTTCTTACGTTTTCGTTATCAAGTCCAATTTGGAATTCAGATTAATTTATTTTCGGCCACGACTCTTTGAACGTTTTGAACAGGAGTATGCTGGGACCGCTTGTCGCAGGCATTTTACATTCGAAAACACACCTTAATACTAGCTCAAAAATATGATGGCGACATGGGAGCCATAAGAGTTCTCTTCCCAATTTTTTTTCCAACAAAACTGCAGCGCCATTCCATTGGCCAAGATTAGACGATGTAGTATCGCAGCAAAGAGCCTTTATCGAGTCACAAACACCCCAGTCATCCCCAACTTCGTAAATAGCTTCTGTTTGAGCTGCTCCCGATTCCGACTCTAATTCTGGTATTCTTAACATTTTTTCTACATCACCATCAGTGATAACCACTGCTAGTCTATCCATTTTTTTTCGCTTTACCAAATTGGGGAGCATCTTTCCATCCCAATGCAGAACTGTAGCATTCAACTCTATATCTTGGAACATTTTTTTAATGTTCTTTGCTTTAATTTCACGAAATTTTTCCCTGTAATTATGAAGCGATGTTTTGTTAATCACCGAGCAATCGCCGTTACTAAATGCACATCTTTCCTGTCAGTCACTTTGCAGTTATCCAAAACTGCTGCCACTTTTTCATCAATTACATTCACAGTCCCGCGTGATTTCTTTGGGGCAGATGGACCGGCTTCGCTTGAATCAACATTAGGTAACATGTTCTGAAGATCTTCCACTCAAACGTTGGAATAAGTGCCAACACTTCTCTGACTCAAATTTTGAGAAGATCCGCCATCACTAGACTCGAGCTCCACGAATTGATCTGGGGAAAAATTCATTATCGTTAGTTGTTTCATAATTTATTTTTTTACATTTTAACAACGTTTCAAAGAGACCATGGGTACTTTTGTGAGATACTTACTTGATAGATTTTTTTCTCCTTCACTCTTTTGCAATCTCTTCATTAAGATTTCTTTTCGCTCTCTTTGTGCTCTTTCATGGATATCGTAAATGGATTTAATATTTACAATAAAGCCAACGCGACCAGGTTTTCTTTGATTAAAGATAAAATCCTTCTGGTGTTGATCAATTTTTTCCAATATATCTCGGGAAGAAATATCAAATAAATTTTCCAGTTCAGACGTGAATTCTTTTTCTTTCGGTACATTATATGATTTCCCTTTATTTTTTTGCAAGTTTCTCCATTGTTGGTATAAATCTTCCACCATATCTGCACTTTGATATAATGTTCTAGTAGGCAAACGCGCTTTATCCCAAAAAATCATTATCTCTTTGGTAACAAGAATAGCAGCATTGCGTAAACTCAATTTCAGTTGACGAATATTAAAAAATAAAACTTTCAGAATTTCTAATTTAGATGGTAGTTTGTTGCCATGAATTTGAGTGTCGATGTCACCAATTCAAAAAATCTTTTGTCGTAACGTAGGAAGTCCTGATGTTTCATCCATAATGATTTTTTCTGGTTAGAAACTAGCAGCAAACATCATATTACTACCAAATGAAATACGGCACTCATTTGTTAGATACATGTTCCCGCTCTGTTTTTATAAACTTCGAGTTTATAAATGATCTTGCAAGCTCGATAAAACAGATGATTAGTTTTACCGACACACGATACCGCAAGATATTTGCGAATAATTAACTCAAGGCGAAATGCACTTATTCTACTTTACCATTTCACTACAGAAATATAAGCTATACTGAGTAGTTGAAGGGTCACCGATATTTTTCCACATATTTGTATGTATATGTATAAACGATCTGTATGATCGATGGATTTTTAAGCCGTTTAAGAGGTGCCGAAATATTTATTTAACAAAAAAGTAGCCAAAAGTAATGTAAAATCAATACATAAAAGTAAGCCTTTACAGGCACCCTTTCTAATTGAGATAAAGGGTTCAATTTGGGATCAAAATTTTCGTTTTTTTTTTTTTACTTTCAAATGAAGGGTATGAATGAATCTAATTCCGAAATAGCTATATCAACGACCACCCTAATATGGATAGATATCGGAATTTTAACTTCAAAGATTTGATTCAGAAGAAGAATGTATTTATTTCTCAGGGCCTTAGAGCGACATCAGTTAATTGTTGAATTTCTGAATAACTCCGAACAGGTGTATTCATTTCTCTTGTTGCTTCGATGGCTTCTCCGCTGCAAATAGTTTGCTTGAGAGGGATCAGGACTCACAAGGAGGAACCGGGATAGGACTAAAACTGGACTGCCCTGATTATAAGACATTGAAAAATAAAATCTTTATTATATCTGGAAGATGCCCACAAAACATATTTTCTTTACTCAGATCCAATGAAATGTCACTTCACATCACAAGAAGAAGCCAGCTTGCGAATTATCTCAGGAAGTTGCAACTGGTCAGTGAAGCCTCCATTTTTGTCCAGGTGCCACAGAACTGCTGTCAGTTTAGGAATTTTCCATAGATAGATATGTCAGTTTTATACAAACTTTGATGAAAAATAACTATTTCCATGAAATTCGTGTTCCCGTTTAGGATCAATTTGGCAACGTAAAACTCCTCGCTTCTGACATCCAATATACATAGAAGACCCCGGTTCTGTGGCACCTTGAATCATTCAATTAGGAGTGTGATAACATTTCCGAATTTCATAGCAATCCTCTAACTATAGCAGGTATGTGTTCTGTGAATGGAAAGCATATCGCATCATGCAGCATTCCGTTGTGTCCAATTTGTATCATCAATGTTTCCTAGGAAAAAAAAACACAAAAACCATTAAGCTCAAATACTCAGTGGATGTTTCACTTCATCGAAACATAGAAGTAACATACTCGTCCAACTTAAAAGTTGTTGAAAGTAGTATGCAGTCTTGAAAGAGCCTAATTATTGCATCGGTTACTTAGAACATTATACAAGTCTGACGATAGTCATTTATCACATCACAATCACAGTCAAGTATGGATATCGTGGAAAACATTCTTTCAAAGTATCGTAGAACGGGGCGAATTGAGGCCACTGTTTCCAAAAATTTGCCGAAGAAGAAATAAACCTTGTCTTACATAGGATCTGCGCCTAAAAGGTGATTTCATATCTCTACTTTACTTGATTTCAGAGACATCACAACAACCAGCTAGGTGCAAGCCAAATTTGAAAAAAAGCTTACTCCATTGTTGGCAAATTTTCGAAACCAGTGGTCCCGATTTGCTCCATTATACGGTATCCCTGGAACTTTTCTGTTTGTACAAAATTTGTGGAATTGATATCATTTTGTGAGTGGTAATGGAAATTTATTTTTTTAATTTTTTATGGATATGTATTGTTTTTAAAAACACACCGACTCAATTCTGTCATGTCTTCCAAATTGCGATTGCAAGAAATTGGTCAGTCTTGAACACATCATGTGATATTGTAGTGATAAGCGACAGTTCTAAATCTCGCAACCGGGATTTGCTTCAACTATTTGAAAAAAATTCAAATTTGATCATTAAAATTTGGCAAAAGAATTTCTAAAAGATGTATTTGTGGATTTATAAACCGAATTGTAATTATTTGAAAATTAGGATTGTCATTTATGTTTTTTTCTTCAGTTTTTCATCGACCCTTTTACCCAACACGTCTCTGATGTTTATCTCAATAAGTTCTTTTGAAATCCTTCACATAAATTCATGACGACGTATTTTTGAAACACTCTCACTCAATTTTAATGATTCCAATTCACTTATGCTGAGATAATCATTGACCAAGCATAGTTCGTTGACAGAATCATATGTGCGTTTATAAGTATGCAAATATAAAGTAAACTGCTTTTGCAGTATTTATACCACACAGCCGCCCCTGAAAGTTTGATGCCAGTATTAAACATTTTTGGGTAATCCAAGTTGGAAATGGCTAAGCACGCGGGGCTATAGTTTAATTTGATCTTCGATAGAAACAATTATTTCCCTGAAATTCGTATTCCAGTTTAGGCTCAATTTGTCGACGAAAATTCCTTGCTTCTGACATCAGAGAATACACATACATTCACGATATGCCCCATGTCGATGTTTGAAGCCAATGCTTTACAAAGAATTTGAAATACCTTAGTCGCTCGTTGAAGATTATATAAAATACAGCTTCTGTCCATGGGAGACAACTTCACTTGAGGGCGAGGAGAGATGCAGAAATGTACGTCCCACTTCTCTAGACCCAAGGTGGTTAATTTCATGACGTTTAAGCAAGGTGGATTCAGGGATTCAATGGTAACTGAAAATGATACGTTGCATTGCGGAAATCCCAACTCAATAACTTTTGTTCGAAAGGTTATCAATTCGGTTAGATACGAATGTTGTTTTTGCAGCAATTCTGGAATTGGAAACCAACTCGTTAATCAGCATACAGAAAAAATGAAATTATACGTACATCGACCTTCACTGAAGTATCAGTGAAGTATCAGTGAAGACCATATTCAATAAGTGGAAGATAAGCCTGTGTTTAAAAAATTCTACAGATTGTATTAACCTGGACAAACCACCGCATCCGTCAAACACAGATTAGGTTCTCCCGGGATTATTATATACATTGGTTTTTGGTTGCTCGTCTTATGTGTCGTTGCACGTTCGACAGCTGTAACAGATTGTGAAACGAGGATTGCTATGAAATTCCGAAATGTTATCACACTCGTAATTGAATGATTCAAGGTGCCATAGTACCGGGGTCTTCTATGTATATTTGATGTCAGAAGCGAGGAGTTTTACGTTGACAAATTGTTCCTAAACGGGAACACGAATTTCATGGAAATGATTATTTTTTATCACAGTTTACATAAAACTGACATATATGTATATTAGACTGGTCGTTCAAAAAAATGTTTATACCCCAAGTTGAAAAATCTTAAGTCAACCTTGAAAAAAGAAGATCCTCAAAGTTTCAATGCTTCATCCCACTATTAAGGGGTGACGGTAATTTTTTTCTTCTTTCTTTTTACGAAATAAGATTTCATTTGTTTTCGGACCTTGATCTTTTTGAATTTCATAACGATTTGGTTTCAGACCTTGATCGTGTAAGACCTTGATCATTTTTAAATTTCATAACGATTCAAAAAAATCAAGGTCTGAAAACAAATGAGATCTTATTTTATACGGAAAAAAAAAATGAAAAAATTACCGGCATCCCTTAACAGTGAGATAGAGCATTGCAACTTTGAGGATCTTCTTTTTTCAAGGGTGACTCAAGATTTTTCAATTCGAAGCATAAACATTTTTATGAACAGCCAGTCTAATGAAGGTATATCTATGGAAAATTCCTAAACTGACGGCCGTTCTGTGGCACCTTGACAAAAATGGAAGCTTCACTGACCAGTTGCAACTTCCTGAAATAATTCGCAAGCTGGCTTCTTCTTATGAATATGTTCACGTAAATGCGACATATAAACTCCATTTCTTGTACCAACTGGTTCATAACTTGGACAGTAACTACAAGTAGAGTATGCTAGAACGAGACTATTGTGGCATTTCGACTTGCACGTTGTCGTTAATTCCTTTCGCCATTCTGGGTCCTGACCACTGCGAATGGTTACATCAGGGTAACATGAATTTGAACTTTTTTCAGTCTAAACAAGATTATAAAATAACAGTCGATTAAGTTTAGTTTTGGATATGGCTCGGCTCTTACTTTCGGTGTTCCGTAAGACACATGTCCAGTATGCCAACTAAAAGTGCAGGTCTCCGTTCCTGAGCCGCATTCAAAAAGTGTTGCTGAGAAAAAGTCTTATCCTGCCAAGAGTCTCTAGGAACATCAATGGGTATCATATGATAATCCTTATTCATGTACCCGTGACCAACGTAATAGAACAGCCCTGTGAAAAGTGATGGGACAGTGATGGAGAATTAATATCATTTTTTCACCCAATACTCTTCTCCGTTAGGTTAATGTTGAAAGTTGAGATTCAATCGTACCGTATGAGCCTATCACTAAAGCACTGCAAAATAATTCTACTGCTGCTTTCATCTCCTTCAGAGTCAAGTTCTGCAGCAGGATAACTTGAAAGTCCATTGCCTGCAACTTTACAGCTAATGAAGTGGCGTCCTTTTCAGCTAACGGCAATTCGTCTAAATATCGATAGTCGCTGTTTGCAATTATCAAAGCAGTTTTAGCTATCGCTATCTTCGGGGGGTCATCCACCTATTTTTGAACGAATAGTTTTATCAACCGAATACTAGAATCAGTTTCAATCTCAGATATAATGTCACATCTAGGTACACATTGATATCACTTGCCTTGACGTCAATTTCACCTGTTCTTTTTTCACAATTTTCGTTCGACACAAGGCAATGATATTTCCCTGTGTTCTTCTGTCGAAACTTCTTTATCTAAAAACATAAAAAATAACAAAAATCTGGTTATTCTCACTCCCCACAAAGCATGGCATTTCAACTCACCCGCAAAGTATCAGAGGTCTGGTTATCAAGTTTAAAGCCATCTTTGTACCACTGATAACGTGGACTTGGGTGGCTTCTAGCCTCGCAATTTAGAGTCAAGATCTTTCCCAGTTTCACTCTACACGACAAAGAGTGTTTTATTATCTGCACAGGTGTCGGTCTGATCTTTAGAGGAGCACAGTTTGAATATTCATCATGCAGAAGCCTTCCGTCGCGATTGTACTGGCTGACCCTGCATTGATATTCACCTTCCTGATCGGGACTGCAAGTTGTTAAAGAACATGATATGCTTAAGTGCCCAATACCCATCATCAAAACTGATGCAAATTCATCCATCTGTAATGACACATACCTAGTTATCGGTAGGCTAAGAGTGCTCAAAGTTTGACCAGGTATCTCCACGTTTCCATGATACCATTGGTACTGTGGCGGAGGTACGCCCGTAGCTATGCACTCGATTAAGAATTGGTCATTGATCTCAGCTTCGTAAGATGTTTCGTTTTCATTCGGGTACGGCTGTTTTGTGATCGTCAGTTTTTCTGTTGGGAACAATTTAAACGTATTGTTAAATAGGTCGATACGCATTTACGTTTTTGCAATAGCATTCGTTCCAATTCTCATTACCTATACCGACGATGACATACAACGCATAAAGCAGTTCACAGCTCCTAAGTATCTCGCACAATATACCGACGTTCCATAGTAGTGACGATAGTTTTTTTAACAACAAGTCTGCCGGAGGTAGTCTTGAATTTGGCGAGTTACCTCTTCGTTCCAAATCATCAATCCACTTTCTTCTTCATATATGAATAAATAAATAAACAGTCAGAAATTGACGGTACGTAATAAGGATAACGTGTCTTTTTAATTTTTACCTAGGCCATCCGCGGGTTCGTACAATGTAATCGGCTACTTTTTTCCAATCTGAATTCTTGCTCAATTCGTTAACTAACTCGTTATAAACTGAAAGGTCTAAATCGGTTATTTGAACGTTTCTTTCACGGTACTGCATCGTCGGTTGAAAATCACTGTGATTATTAAACTAGAAGGTGTGATTGTCGTCAAAGGAATTCCAATCGACGATTAAAATGGATGGAATTGAACATTAAACACGTATGTGAGGAGCGGTTGAGAATAATATTTTAACCGCAATTATTCGCCCAACTGAATTTTATACAGTATCATATTCTACCTCACGTCGACGTTCACGCTTGAATCTTGAGAGTAGACTGATCCGTCATGTTTCGATCAGCAGGATAAATCTAAATAAATCGCCTTCGCAATGAGGAAAAACTGAGGCTATTCGTATGGTTTGGCACTGATTTTTTCCCGAAGGGGGGAGCGCGACTTCTACGAAACACATTGCGCGTAATATACATACGTATACTATATCGCGGCCACATAGTACGAGGATGCGATACCATAAGAAATACACACGAATACAATATTGAGTTGTGCTGTGTAGGTATATGGATTGTGTACGTATGTACGCATTCGCTCAATTCGCTGTAATAAAAGTTATGTAAATTATCAAGAAAAATGGGGGAGGCAATTGTTAACCAAGGAATTACGGAAAGTAGTTCATAAACTGTTTGTTTTCTTTTTCTTTTCTCTTTTTTTTTTCCTACAGATAAATGCTATGATTGTCGACCACATCCGACTTCTTTTCCCCCTTTATCAAGTTCTTCGAGTTTAAACTGCATCCTGAGTAAAACAACGATGACAATGAATCAGAATCGGAGGCCATGAAGTCACGGGGATACATAGATTGAAAGCTTAGCTCAAAATTCATAGACATGAATAGGTGTCAAAGCTATGCGTCTGGGAATACCACGGACGTAGGAATATAGGGAATACGTTTTGTTTCCGTGAACGAAGAGTCGCGAAGGGTGACGATCTCGCACGAAGCAGTCCCTGGGTGAAAATGGCTGTTGGCGGCAAGAAGACGGCGACGTCCAATTGGAACGTAGATTCGAACAGTTTGTGCTTATGCGCATAACGGGCGTCGCATAGCGACATCTGCGTCGTAAGCAGCGAGCAGCGACGTCCAACGGAGAATCGGGATATGGGACTGGGGAGGTTGATCAGTCCGTCGTCTGCCTATCTAGAAGGCAGTGGCGTATTTCTTAACAATTTCATTGGTGCGGTCGGTATAACAAACGTGGGAATAGGTATAGTTGCAAGTCAAAAATCCAGTGCCGAGCCATCATGGCGAACCCTCGGAAATTCAGTGAAAAGATCGCTCTTTTGAATCAGAAACAGGCGGAGGAAACTGCCGCGTTCGAGGCAATCATGCGAGAGGTTTCCGACGTCACGAGCAGAGTAAGAGATTTCTTTTATTTAAACTCGGACACGTCGCCCGAGCTTCCTCTAACCCGGACATTAAAACGTAAACAACGAACCTCTTCCACCTCCTTCTAGTATTGGTTCGTGTGTGTTATATGCAGCGGGCGCGCGGCGGCGACACGATATACACGTACATCTACATGCACACGTATCATTTATTCCCAATGTACACCACACACGGTACCAGTCTCCTACACCATCAAACCGTTCGATATATATACAAAATTTTCGAGGATTGTGGCTTCGATTTTCAACCCTCCATTGTTAGAGGTTCAGATCCTCCTTTCGTTCCTACCCAGGAAACCGACCCGTTCTCATCAGTTCCAGATCGTCTCTTTCATCATTTCGCGGCCACCCGTCGTCTGTTTGTTTGGCCACCCTTGTCCATTCCGCCTCTGTCCCGCCGTCTATCTTCTCGCTCTCCTCTATGTCTCTCTTCCTACCTCCCTCTCTCTCTCTCTCTCTCGTTTTCTTGGGTTATATTTTATGGATGCGGAAACTTTAATAAGCAAATCGGCACATGTGCAACGATATTCTGTTATCGTATTGCTCGATTGTTATTCGGTATTCACACCTAATGCGGTCGCCGCCACCGCCGCCGTCTACAATAATTGACAATCGAGTGTAAATACTCTGACATCTGCGCGGCGGCGTGATTGCGTGTCTTTAGACACTGCAATTGCGCGACATACGACATAACACACACACACACACACACACACACACACACATATATAGATATATATATATACACTTCGACGCACGCGCCTGTCTACACAAGCGTACAGGTGTATACGTATGACTCTGTGTGTGTTTTGTATATATGCGAGACTGGACTCACACGTATACTTATCCATACGTGATAAAAACTCCGAGGCACATTTTAGTATTTACTCGAATGTCAAAGCAGTGCTCTAGCATGCCGCGCAACTTAACCTAACCCTAAACCTAAATCTAAGCCTGAAACTAACCTAACCTAACCTAACCTGAACCCCGCCGAACATGTAGACATAATATGCAATTTATTATATTTACATATCATTTTTAACCGCAGTTTTTATAATATTAACGTTGTTCACTAGTCGCCGTTAAATTTTTCAACGATACAAAACGGGATAATGAAATAAATAAATATACTAAGATTCGATATTGATTTTATTATTTCATTAGAGACTGAATAATGAATACAGATTAATCACAAACGAACGACAGAAGCCTGCCTAATTTATCACTGTGCAATTTTTATCCGCGGTTTGCCCCGACAAGAATAAAAGTTGGAAGGAAAACGAAAAAAAAATCAACACCTAGCCAACGTGGGACAAGAAGCATGTTTCTAGTTCACTCTGGTCCTGACTACATACTCGATGTGAAAACAGCGTTGACTGTAGCAGCTGGCACATGTGCAGGATGTTTCCGTTTTTATCCTTCGTTTGCTATAAGTTATATACATCGTTTAGAAAATTTGATTAAACTGTCGACAACCGATCGACACTTATTTAAACAACTCTTCCCTTGTAGATTCAAGCTGAACTTTTATTCCATTTTTATTTGTCATTTTACCGACTGATACACCGTCGGTAACTTATCTATATAATTTTTAACACATCAGCAACCGTTATGCCACTCGAGAAAGTATATTATATGCAATAATAACAATAACAATATCAACAATAATGATTCGTTCACGTGTATTCTTTTATTATACATATTCGATAAATTCTTAACTTATTCGTGATGGTTCTTCTGGATTATAGACGCGACATTGACCGTTAATTTCAAATATTTTCGTCTATTGCACCTCAAATGTGTAAGTTGAACGGTTAATCGATCATCTATAGTTGACCATGAGCGCGTAATTATCCACATCAAATGACTAACTAAAGCTTATCTTATCTCGGCCGACGAACTTGATGGAATTATTTGTTTTATTGGAAAAAAAAAATTAAAGAAAAAAAAAAAAACAGTTTCGAATCTCAACGAAATGCAACCTTTTATTTTTACTTTTATACAATAACTCAGAACTCCTAACTGTATAGTCGTTATGATTTTTTGTACAACTCTTCTTCTCTCTATAATAATGCTGCTGCTTATATCCTACTTCTTTTCGTATCACGGCTGATATCGCCATGCGAGGTATGAAGTTTCCTTAGGATAGGTCAGCTGCGTTACTCATAATTACCGCCAGATTCCGGTTAACGCTCTTCGCGCCAACGCTTCTGTGTATTACATATCTATATCCAAGTTATAGCAATCCGCATATCGGAGCAGCGCGATCGCCTGCGGTCAAAATTTGTACTTCAAGTTTCCAATCGCTCTCGAAATTTGAATCGGCTGACGTGCAAAGATTCGTCTGCCAAAGTTTCACGACAGTTTAGAAAAAAAATATCTATCGCTCACACCAGTAGTGGGAAAAAAAATGATCACACAGTTTACGTCTGCAACGTTCAGAATTCCGTCGAGTTCATGAATCTCCTTAAATTTTTGGAGTATTTACTTTTCCTGATTTGGTTTGATAGTGCGAGGATTGTCCAGGTGTCCTTGCCCCCCCGCCCCCCCCAGAATATTACCGATTAAATATCATCAACCCTGACATTCAGACCCAACTTTTACGTATCACTTTTTCCTTGACATTCAAGCGGCTTTTATTATCTCTCAAATCCGAGAATAAAATTGCAGGCATAGGGCCTTACTTGAAATCATATATTTTTAACGAAGCGCATTGAATAAAATTTGAAAAAATCTTATTTTCGGATTGCCGCGTTAAGTATGAAACAAGACTCACATATAATTGCTGTCAATTTCGCCGGAGAGAACGCTCGGGCGTATTCTATCATTAAAATGATATAAAGCAAACGACTTTTTACCGCAGGGGTTATTATTGTAGAATGATGATCGCAGAATATGAAAAATGAATCTAATAATTACAAGTTCCCAGTTTTGTATACCAAGCATCGTTTTTGCCTTCGCGTATTTTTTATGAGAACTGTTTGTTTGTACAGCGATTGGAGTGGTTTTTTGTTTTCATTATTCATCGAACAATTACCGTCTAAAGCGAACCACTTTCGAAGCTCGTTACATCGTCGTTCTTCTGCCACCCATCGATTAATTTCCACCTTATACGAAACAATTCATTTATTTAATTAATATAAATATACTTGTTTAGTACGTGCTACTGAATGAATCCAACAATTTATTTCATACTATTGTCGTACTTGTATCACACTTGTATCATTATTATTGTGTACATACGTTGACATACTACATATAGGCGGCCGGAGACGGATGACGACTTCCTATGTCAATGTTTTCGTATTTCCTTCTTTCCTCTTACTTTTTTCTTCTTCTCGCAAATTTTCATGACGAAATCAATGAAAGATTATCACATGCCACGCTTGTTATCAACACGATATGTACATACTTTCTTACTACCGTGATACTTTCGTAGAATTTCTCTGATGCATTTTAATAGCGTCGCAAACCTTTCGTTCGTTTCGTCGATATTTTTTTCCGTCAATTAGGATCGCGTAAAACGCTCATTACAAAAGCATATATTCATTTTATCATTTAGCTTGTTCAACTAACGTCCCGCTTTTTACTTTCAAAATATTTTATAGTAACCTAAGTACCTACCTCTTACATGTTATATACGGGGAAGAGGTGGCATGTCGCGAAATTTTTTGAACTGAAAATATCATTGTGCGGGAAACATGAGTCAATTCCCTGGTGAGGATAATTCGACGAATTTCAACGAATTATTATAAAAATTTGAACTTTTGATTTTTGTTTTCTAGTTTGATTGAAAAAAATTACGATTTTTTTTTTACTCTAAACTACGGAAGTCCACCATTCGTTTTATGGAAAACTATGGAATATTCCAAATTCCATTAAAAATTCGTAGAAATTCGTAGGAATAGAAATCGTTACCAGGGTTGTCATAGGTACTGGAATCTCAGGAATTAATCTAGGTATTTCATTCCCATAACGTCTTACTGAACTGTATAAGTCTGATTGTAGAAGAACAAAGTTGCAAAATGAAATATTGTATCGATATAGTTTCATACTTTTTCTCTTTCTTTTGTAACAACTCCGTATTAAGATAACTGAGATTCTCTTCGTTGTGCCGTCTTCTCTTGTTTACTGAACGAACTTACTTAGCTTTGAAACCTTCCGAGAGTAACTTAAAGTCCTTTATGAAACAGCCATTCAAACACCGAAAACATAGGTTTGCATTTAATTCCGAGCATTTCGAATACAGTTTTGCCGAAACATGCTACTTCTCTCTTGTCTAAAGTCGCTCGTCAAAAAACTCTGACTGTATCAATATGTAGCCACAGATATGCTGTTTAATCCTTCTATTGTTGTTTCATTGGTTTTGAGACGTGCGACTGCTTCTATCGCCTATCAATTGCACCCCATGTATCGCGCAAACGTATCTCGGTGGTCCTGTTTCCACTACGATATTCCTCGCAGAATCGATGAGCCTGAGTTGTTTGAATTTGTTGAGAGTTAACGGGTACGATCGATCAACTTTCCACAGGTTCTCCGCTCGCGAAACGTCTTCAATCTCTGTTTGGCAAAAAGAAAAGAACAGAGATGATCATTTTTTATCATTCTAACGAGGCCTAATTTAGTCTTTTAGCTCAGGCATACCGCAGAGTGAACTATAATGTATACTTATAATGTAGGTTGACTCTAGGCTCTGAACTTGACAATAATTAGTGTCGAATTCTCTGCGTCTGAGGTCCTCGCCCGTAGCGTTTTGGAATTAATTTAAAGGGATACATATATGTTGAGGATTTAAAAACTGGTCGGATTTTCTATGGGCAGTGTATCTAATTTGTCAGAAAAAAAAAAGCAGATCGAACTGAGATATTTTTTAATTACCATTCAGTCGCTAAATGATGATCGCTTTTCTGATGATCAATTATACTCCGATGGGAGATATGCATTTCTGCCTTCTTTGTCCCACAGAATTTGCACGCATTGCCTGCGGGATGTCGCTATACGATGTAGGAAAACGATACAGGCTGAAGTAATACATATGAGTTTTGTCTGCTATTGCAGGATCGTGTTAATAATGTGACTTTAGAAGACGCAAAGTAGTCGTAAATTGGTCCTAGAAACGAGAGCACATCTTCTCCAATTGCATCGTGGTTGTGTCCCTAGAGGCTGACACATTATAGTTCCATACGGCAGGCCTGAACAAAAAGACTCGGCTTGATGCCTTACGAACAGTAAACTACCGCCAAAGGTTATGCCCGGGCAGTAGAACCGAAAAAAATTGTCAGAAAACCTCTAGCTTTTGAACTCTTTCAGTACTGGGGAAAAGTTTGACGAGGTTAGCGGCGGGTAATGATTTAAAAAAATAGTATCATTGTAGTAGTAACTCGTTTTCCAAAGATTTTTCAAAAGTTTTCGAACACTGATCTGACCTTCGAAATTGCGGAATTTAATATGGCGAATCAAAATCGATAACGAAGCGTTATGTATATCATTTTCGAATTTTTGGATCCGCCATTTTCTAATTTCATAATCTTGGGGTTAAATACGCGATCAGCTACCTCGAAACCTATGAAAATAGATTTCCCAAAAAATCGGACAGTTTAGAAAAATCTTATTCCGCCATCTTGGATTCTTCATCTCAAATATTGCAATTTGAATCTCAAATTCGTAATCAGCGACTCGGAACACGGGACTCGAGCGGTTTTTATATTCTATCTGTTATCATCCGCCATTTTGAATTGCACAATGACGATCTAGAATTCAAAAGTAGCACACGAAAGACCCGCGAAAACCTAATTTCATACAAATCGGTGAAATGTCTTTCAAACTGAATTCGTCGCTCTTCATGTTATTAGCCTAACGCTGATTAGCCCTATATAAATTGTAAGACGAAACGGAGAAAGATGTAGGTGGAAACATGACCACCGAATGCAGCTGCGGAGCTTTGCAGGAAGTGAAACGGTGTGGGTATCTGATGAAATGCTTAGGTGGCCGGAGTGGCGTCTGCGAGTAACTCGGTGGTCGCAAGTCCTACGGGCTGTGGTGTTCCGGTGGAAGCTTCACTGTCGGTGAAGAGCGCCGGAGCTAGTCCTCCGCTTAAGTCAAGTGGGAAGCACCTACGGATCAACCTGGGTAACCAGTTCAAAGCTGGTGGTTCCTTGCCCAATGTTAACAACAACAACAGTCATAGTCGAGCCACCGGAGCTTCGAATAACAACAATAGCAGCAGCAGCAGCAACAACAACAACAATAACGTCGACGACCATGACCATGACCACGCCGACGCCGACGACGATCGCCGTCGCCGTCAGAAACCGACAGACTCTTCAGGGTGTAAAGAAACCGCAGAAATCTTTCCTGCATCTCTTTACTCCGTTGATCTTAAGGTATTCATTGATCCGTGAAATTTCTTCCAAGCTGCAGTTCTCACTTCATATTTTCACTTATATATGGAATCACTGCTTACATGCGATCACACGTACCTCGTGCTTTGCTGCCTTTTTTTAACTCTTTGCAGTTCGCTGCAGTTACGTAGCTAGACTAGCGTTAGATTTTTTTTTGAATATATATTTTTATGTTAGTTTAGAGCTAAAGAAACGTGGGAAATTTTTTCAAAAAGAGTCAATATTTAATCTCAATGACAAATACGTTATGCACGTCTATACCACCGTAAATGATCAGTTGAAGACTACCCAAAAAAATGTCGAGAATGAATAGCATGGTATATGCATGAATCGGGGGGTACCTGTTTGCAGGAATAGAATAGGAAACGTGTTTAACAATCTTCATATTTACGGAAAAGTACAGGTTGCAAAAAGTTGAATAAACATTTAGAAAAATCGCACGCGCCACCTCTCAGAGTTAAAATATAGAGTTCATTTTCTGAGAGAGTTTGCCTTGCGTCGAAAATTAATGTTCAGAGTGGCGGGAGTAAGAAGAAAGAAGTATCGATTTTTCTTAGACACCCTGGTGTACAAACTACAAAGTACTCGAATAAATTAGTCTAATGGCATCAAGGGACACGTACCCACGATTTTCTTTCATCCTGGGGTGGTCCCAATCGGACTACAAACCCCAATCAACTTCTCAGCTATGCCTATAAAGTCATATTCTAGACTCCGTATTTTCGAGAACCGTTCATATGACGAATCCACTGTAGTTCGTACCGTATTTTGAAAGAACGATTGCGTACGGGTTGAAAAGTAGGAAATAAGTGCTTACATGCGATATTCCAGACGGCAGTATAAAATGTGAAATAATTTATATCCAGCCCATCTTTAAACCTCCTTCTTTCGCCTTGCCCTCGGTATTCCCGTTACTTCCGGATATTTATCGATTGTCACATTCGATAAAGTCTTGTTCAGTCGCCAGGTCTGTATCGTTTAAAAATTGAGTTTGTAATTTTGATTTATTTCAGCGCGTGAAGTTCCACATTTCACCTGGTTCAGTTACGCCAATAATTGATTTTAGTCTTTACTTCGTCAGCCTATCATACGTATCGTAATTTGGTCTGCAGCTCTCATGCGCGCCGGAGGAAGAATCATATCATCTCGTGATTAAATGCGGTTGAAAACCTGACTGACAGAAACAACTGAACTGTTTCGAGTATTAATTGAGGAAAACCTTACGCGTGTATAGGCATACAGGGTATTCCAGATTTTTACACACTCCATCGTTTCGGAGGTGGAATTCTTTCATTTTTCATTTCAGCACGACGCGTTCGTTAAAACGCGAGCAAGTGCAGACTAAGGTGCCACAGAATTGCTGTCAATTCACAGGTTTTCGATAGATATGTACATATACATATGTCATATCGAGACGTTAAATACGAGGAACTTCGTCGACAAATGGAGCCTCATTTACGCGACGCAGATGGGTGAAATAAGTTTTCCTCAAACAAGTGTGTATTTCTACAGAGCGCTTGCCCCCTGTTCCGGATGATAGACGTTCCCATCTCTTAGATGCGTTGACAATACGACAAGTTGGTAATTGCAGGAACCCTGATGCCGCCATGTTGAATGTGTATAAACGTAATGTAATGTTCATTTATTCGTAATACACGTTACTGGGCAATATACATTGCAAATCACTGGTCCAGCGCCCTACAGTTTAATTCAAGCTTCTATAAAAAAATCATTCCCGTGCAATTAGTCTCCCCGTTTAGGCTCAATTTGTCGACGAAAATTCATCGCTTCTGACGTCATCAAAGATATACAGGGTGTCTGGAAATTCGCGCACCATCGGCATACTGGCGGATTCCTTGCGAGAAATTAGGACGAGAGTTAACTATGCAAAAAAGTCCGCGAGGACTCAGTTTTCGTGTAAAAGCACTTAATAACGGACCAATCAGCGTTTGGCTTTAGAAAAGACTGGCTAAAGCTCCGCATCGCCGTCCGCCCCACTACCGAAATCGAGACAATAATGCGTGGTGTTCCCCGCTTCGCCCAGGAGTGGGGCAGACGGCTATGCAATGTTCTAACCATTCTTTCCTAAAGCCGAACGTTGATTGGTTCGTTGTTAAATGATTTCACAGGAAAACTAAACCGTTGCGGACTTGTTTTCATGGGTAACTTTCGTCTCAATTTTTCGCAAGGAATCTGCGAGTATGTCGATGGTGCGCGAATTTCCAGACACCCACGAAATGCCACTTCTGTGGCACCTGAAGGGATTATACCCTTTTATGGCCTTTTCAATGCAGTTTTATAACTATGACATATGCCGTGATTAGAGAAGAATCGCTTACTGCAAAATCGTTGCATGAAGCTACGGCACTAGCGTATAGACATATGGTTGAGGATAAATCCTCGATTATGTTAGATTAGCATACATGATTATGCTCGCGTCGTGTGTGGTGTGGACAGAAACCTCAAACACGGATGACAGTGGTGAAAAACAACCATAAACTCAAGTCGTTGATCTACTCAAGAGCATGCTATACCCACTTTTTACCGACCTGGATATAGTTTCGTGAATAACTCGGAAACGCCGCTATGACGGAGTCGAAAATAAATTGATCCGATGGTTCGTGAAGAATAGGTTCGATCTGGCAGACAAAATTCACCGAAACCAAGAGAAATTGATTTTTTATTCATCGTAAGGTCACGGACACTGAAGAAAAACCTCCATAGCGTCATTCTATTTATATGCAATGCCGAGCATAGCTAGGTATCTAACAAAAATTTTTATTTCACGTAATAATATCGCGTCGGATTGTATTCCCGCAAATAAAAGTAATTGTCGATTGCCAACGGCTGGGGAGATGATCTTCAGCCTCCTGGATTCCCGTGCACGTTTTGCGGCGCGACAAGACGCGCGCGTCAGCGGTTCTGATTGGCTGAACTCGCTGCCGGATGCGTTGCATGGGAATCCGGGCTAAAAATCATGGCGTGTCCCAGCCGTTGGCGATCGACAATCACAACTATTTACAGGAATACAATTCGATGCGATATTATTGCGGCAAACAACGAGATTCTTAGATAGATATACATACCGCGAGAATTAGGTGAAACCGAATGGTCCATCCGCCCAGACGGTAAATATTTGGTATTTTCATAGGGATAGCCACTCGTTGCACTGGAAATCCCTAGGGTGATTTTGGCAAGCAGAGTTCTATCGACCGCGCGCCAAGATCACCCTAGGGATTTTTCAGCGCAACGAGTGGTTATCCCCCTGAAAATACCAAATATTCACCGTCTGGGCGGATGGACCATTCGGTTTCACCTGATTCTCACGGTATATTCGGCACTGCGTGTAGAATGGCGCAATTGAGGGTTTTTTCGCGTTCGTTATGCGTAGGCTATGATTATAATCGAAACAAGTGTCACACCCACACTTTACGATGCATAAGAATTTGATTTTGCTGAATTTTTGTGAATTCCGCGTGCTAGATCGCACCTTATCTTCGTGAATCATCGAATAAGTCAATCTACAGCGGATCATTCTACACCGCTGTTTCCGAATTATTTGCGAAACTGTATCAATCTTGGTGAAGAGTGGGTATAATATTCTTTCTAGAGCGCTGTGAAAATTGACAGTGATGAAGAATTATGTCCGACAATCTCAAAGGCAAAAGGCATTTCGGATTCACAAACGAGAATTTGGCACAATCAAACATCGAATTTTGCAGTCCGACTTTTCAGGTAGTCATATAGTTTGGAGTGAGGAAAGCAGCTCAATTTTTTTAGGTCTCTTTCGTTGAATCTTTTCGAGTTATTAGAAAAAAGAAAAATATCGTTTCAGAAAAGTATGCGGATGAGAATGAATTGCCGTGAACGAATGAAGGCAAATACGGATTTGGTCATTTTTCTTGATTACAGAACAGGGATATTTTCAAGCCGCTGAACCTGTCGGGCTGATGAAGTTTCCTAAAATGATAAGGAGGTTGTTTCGAGTCGCACGCCTTAGGGCAGAATTTCTACTTTTGAAGTGAAATGTTCGTCGGGGATATTCGTGGGTGTTTCTTAACGATTAAAAATATTTCCAGCCTATCCTCGTTACAAAAATTGAAATTATAATTATCCAATAATAAATTGTTGAATATATGTAATTGAAGTATCAACGTTGAAAACTTGAATTTCTTTACTTCTATATTGGCTTGTGAGACATTCCATCTCAACTCAGCGACTTGAAATCTCGATTCTGTAGCAAATTTTTTTCAAATTTCCATCTCTCATGGATCCCCAGATATGAGTTTTCAAATATTTGCGAACTTTCCAGATCCCAACATTGCAATTGTTAATAACTCAAAGTTTGTTGATTGAACCATCGAAATCGATAACATCAAACTATCCACCTTGGAACGAACTTCTCTGTACGCAAAAATGCGTAGAAATTTTTTGACTTGTGACAGTCAATATTGTGTCCAAAGACAAAAACGTTGGTTTTCATCGAAAGGGCTAAGTTGAATTTCAATGAGTCAAATCTATTTTTTTTTTCAACCGTATTTGATCCTGGGGCCATGATTCCTTCGGTCTTCTTTTTACATATAATCTTGAAACTAAAGAAATGTTATCTACAAACGAAAAAAGAATTGCGGCTTTCAGCTGCAAAAAAAAAATTCGTTTTTCATAATATAATTTGTTGATTTGTTGATATCTGCCCAACCGGATTTCGAACGAAAAATTGACCCCATTCCTTGGTAGTTATTGAAATTCTACTTGTTTGGGAAAAAGAAAAGATAATAATGATTGAAATTGGTGGGGTGGTTTTCGAGATATGACCACCGTTTAGAAAATTGTAACCAGTTCTTGTGAAACTGAGTCGAAGATACGCATAAAATCTACAGCAATACGAAAATGGCCAGAAGTGAAAATCGATTTTCTCGAAATTTCACAACCCATCATCCATGCCCCTTAAGAATCGGTCGCTGTTTTCAGGCGTTTCCAGTGCTCAACTGCCTAAGTTATAAACGATGTTGAACCGAGATAATAAGATCAGCAATTAATAAGATTGCCGCGAAGCTTTCGAAGAAGCGGTACGAGATATTATTATGGATAAAGTTTGACACAAGTGGTCGATCATTCATCGACTTATAACCGTCAAGATCCCGGAAAGTGTTGATATTTCAAATTAGATGTTTCAACTGTTCCGAAAGAAGATGAGATTGCCGTAAGTTGTCGTTATATAATGAAGTTTGAGGTTCCTACTTTCCGCTAAATCTTCGAATAAAAACTAGTCGCTGTTATAACTCTTGAGATTAATCACTGTTAAAAATTAGTTAAAATTAGATACTGGTTTTTAGCTCAGTACTGTTTAAGGAATGTCCCGACACGTGCTGTAAGATTTACAACACGAAGAAAAAAGAGGAAAAAAAAAATTCGACTCTGAACACGGGAGAGATTTATTTTATCCTTCGGTGAGAAGAGGTCGATAGGTTGCCGAAATATTTATCCTCATTCGAAGGCCATTTCGCAATAAAAGGGCATCGATGATCAGTCCTCAGACCGCTTCGATTATGAAAATATTCTTCATTTATCGACCAGTTTTACCTATAATCTCATCTAATAGCGATACCTGTAATCTCATCTAATTAATTAGAGATTTGGTTTTTATTCCATAGCCGGATATGTGACTAAACTGCAGATACAATCAGGAATTCAAAATAAAAAATCGCGAGCTTAGCCCGTTTTATGAAAATCAACATTTCTATCTCTGAACACAATATTTACCGTAGCGAACGAGTCAAAGAAGTTGTCTATATTTTTTTTCAAAAAGTACGTCTCAAGACGAATAGTTTGATGTTCTTACTTTAGACGATTCGGTCGATAGAGTTGGAGATATTAACAATTGCAATGTTGGGATCTGAAGAATTCGTAAATTTTTGAAAACTCACATCCAGAGATCTACGAGAAGATGAAAATTTGGAAAGAATACTGAATACTCAGTATGACTCGCGATGAACGTAGAAAAAAATTGGCGACAGAACCGAAGACAAGTGGCTGAGTTGACAAACGTGAAATAAAATCGCGTTTTTCTAAAAACTGGTCGAATCTATCTTCTGAATGAACATGACGATTGGAGAGGCTTGTACAGCTAATGACGATGAGCCATTCACGAAGGCAGCAGCAGTGATCGGGTTTAAGCTATACGTATATTAAGTCAAGTTTAATTCGCAACCTTTCGAAAGGTTCGGCGGTATTGGAATATCAATCTACACACAGGTATAGACGTTTAGTCTCTTTTCATTCGCGCCTAGAAAGTCTGGTTCAATCTCTCGCGAAAACCGGTCCCTTATTTAAAAGTTAACACGTATACTATGAACGAATAAATCTACGGTCGCGGTTCAATGGAACTTCATTCGCAGGATGAGAGGCATCTGGTAGAGTTACTTTCGCAAAAAGGCACTTCTCACGGTTTCTTGAATCGATCATCGCGACAAAAACTGTGGCAAAGATGTATTATGCCTTACTTTTGAGCATTCAATGAATTCTAAACTTGAAGTGCAGTGCTTGAGCTACCATTTTAGAAAAATGATGCTCGAAGATAGTTTTTCGCTGATATCTCGGTCAGCGTTAATGATATCGAGGCGAAGGTGAATATCAAAAGTAAAGTTCATTGAATCGCTGCATGCTCTCCGGGTTTCAACGACACGTGTGATCGCTACTTATGACCGGAAGAGATCCGAATTTCTCTCGTCGGTCCAGATAACTTTTTTTCTAAAATTTAACGGCCTTATTCACGTATTTTGCGCGAATTTTAGACGCTTGATTTTATTTGCCTCCCGAATTAAAGGGCTACGCCGTGCAAAACTATTTTCTAGTCCCGATTCTCGCAGTCTTCCACGCCCTGTACGATCAGAAATGTTCAGTCCTGTGTGTTTTTTAAAATTATACGGCTGGTGATCATTGGATTTTTGTTTGTTTTCCCGATAATTCTACGATCATCGAATAAGCTCGTCTTTCTTTTTCTTCCACCTTCGCCCTTATCCGTTACTATCTCAAGCTTGGTAAACTTCTCACATATTTTCCTCACCGCACCTTTATTTACTTCATATTTTCTTCTGATTTCCCAACTAGATAGACCTTTTTTCTGATCGTTAACGAGTTTCCTGATTTCGAAATCGAAATTTTCGGCATTTTGCGATTTTAAATACCGTTCAATAACGATAACTGGCAGTAAATTGATCGAATCTATTCGTTTACATTATGCCTGTTCTTACAAGCAACCCTGCAGGTTAAAAATCGTGTCGTCATTACCTATGAGAATAAGTGAACATTACGGTGCGTACTTTTCTTTGTCCAGTACTGTATATCGCATTTTTTGGCTATATACAGTGACTGAAGATGTTTGAAAATTCAGTCTCGAAATACAGCGAAACGAATGAAGGTACAGAAAAAATGGATTCTACCTTTTTTATAGCGATTCTAATAAGCTTTATGTTTGATAACCACCTTCAACTCAATATCATCAACGCTGGCCGAGATATCAGCGAAAAACTGATCTCGAGTCCTTTTTATTCAAGATAACGGCTCGACAACTACATTTCGTAATTCGTCCAAATTGAGTTACAAATATCGAACGACAAGGTGGAGTCTCGCAACTACCTCACAAATATTGGTTTTCGTTTCGCATCCTTGCTTAGAATTGAGCCAAAAAAATTCGCGACCGAATAACGAACGCGGATTTAACGGTACAGAAAAGTTCCCTTGGCATTAACGAGCAGTTGAAACAAATCGCGCAAATAATACCCCGTTTTTGTCCCCGCTGCTAACCGCTGTCGTTAATGATTAGCGATCGATATAACCAATTAGATTATGCATTTGATCGTCATCAGTCGGTTCTTACAATACCCGCGATTACTGTTGCGTGTGAGTGACAGATCCATGTTACATCTTACGTACCTTCTACCTATATTTTTGTGTATATAATAGGTACGGTTTGTCGAGTGGTTAGTTGTAACTGACAAATAGGATCTAATTAATTGTTGCGTAATTCGATTAGGAACGTGGAAAGCAATACAAGAAATTACCATCGAACTTTGTACCGAGGTTTTAAAAGGCTTGAAGGGTCCAAAAATTGTATTCAAAGAATCTCATTATTCCCATCAATTGGTAAAATCTTTCTTTCACAAAGTTATCTAAGTGCGCCTCGATTCGATCGTTAATTTCGAGCGGTCAAATTTTCAGAACCGGAAGTGACCGAATTTTGGTAAGCTTATTGCCATTGGACACGAAATTTATAGCACAAAGTTGGATTTTTAATTGATTTTGTCGAACCGGAAATGGCGTGGTATAGAGAGCTCGATGTATCTGAAACCGTTAACGAGGACATGAATCTCTGCCAAAACTTGAGCAAAATCGGACGAGCCGTTCGGCTGGAATCGCGGATCGAAAACGAGATATAAGGTAAATTAAAAGGACGTAGAGACGGAACAGCTGACGTGTCTTTCGGTGGTGAGAATGAGTAGCTGGGACACACCGCTGCTCAGATTGCGCAAAATCCAACCTGGGTAAAGTTGAGTTACGTGATCAGGGTCAGAATGAGTTGAATCGGTTATTCTTATAGGAGAATGAAGAGCACCCTTCGAGTTATTCGTGTTCGTTACGAAACTTCGTTCCGCTCACGTTCCTCATTAAGATCCTTCCATAATAAGAATCATATTTTGAGCTGGTTAGGTTCCCACAGTTACGTAAACTTCAACCTCCCCTTTGCCACCCCTCGGTACAACATGTACAAACTGCTCCTTACGTTGCAATTCAGGGCATATTCACTTTTCCTATATTCACGGCCAATAGACTAACTAATCCTCTCTCCATTTTCGGAACATTATCTTCGTCCTGAAATTCTGTGCCGAATAATTTCTCCGTAGTAACATCTCTGTATTGAAATTTTGGGTTCTTATCCAACACAAGAACTACTGGACCAGATTTGAGTTGCAGCAAATTTCATCGGTTGAAACCACAACGATAAGAATCCGTGAATTGAGAGGAAATTTTTTTCTCCAAAATGTTGTTGGTTGAATAACTCGGAAACCACTGGACCGATCAAGTCCAAAGTCTGATCAGTTCTGAGTCAGGGCAAATCGCATCGATCGACACTAGAAAGGGTGAAATCCGTTTATTCGTTCTCGAGATATCGTTCGACAAAAAATTGATCACAAACACACAGACACACCCGGATGTCCGATGTGAGTCTATGGACCTTAAAATGTGAAGATCTGTGAAGAGATGATACGAGTTGCTTCATACCATTGAAGTAAATATGACACCTGATCGTTCAACGTGAGTGGCTCGTACGTGGGTACCGATGTATTACGTAGGTAGAAGGTTGAGGTTCACGTAACTTTTAGTACCTGTATGGGAACCGGATGAAAATAGGACTCTTGTTATGAAGGAATCTAAATTGAGGAAAGGGAGGTGAATGAAGTTTCGTAACAAACTTGAATAAGCCGAAGGGTGTTTTGTAGTTTTCGTACCCACTTTAACGAGAATAACTACCGTATATCGGCTGATCGTGAAATTGGGATATTATTAGAAAGTCCAGAATGATATTCCATGGATCTATGGATTGTGTGATACTCTTAGCCGGAATAACTAGCGAAAATAGTTTGCATATCCTTTTTACCTCTCCCAATCACTCTAGTGTGTTATTCGATGTGCAGATTATGTCCAACGATTCTAGAGAATGTTCTAATTATTTCAGGATGTAAAAATTAGACGTATTTTCGGAGATTCTGGCATACAATCGGTGTATCATTCGCAGATATCCTCTTAGGCCTTCATTCTACAAATCTTGATGTTACCCTCGCATCTCACATTATGTGGCCACCAACATAGATTGAAGTGAGCTCTGTACAAATGACACAGGTTGACTGGTAGATCCAAGCGACAGCGAGCCAAAAAATTGAGGATGAAACGCAATGTGGCGAGATTTTTTCAATTTTTCGATTCTCGTTAGCCATCTTTCATCAGCTATATGGATCTTGAAATTTCAAGTCCCGATTAGCCGATTTTTCGTGTAAATCTCAGTATTTCTTACTCTTCGTCACCTCACTGATAAGATCTGTCTGTATCAGTCTGATCGACGATCTCGTTGAATGATCTTTGAATTAGTTGGATAAAAAAATCTGGAATTAACAGGATTTTACATTCGAATGATAGGCATGGAAAATTGCCGTATGGTTTTCTTCTACGAAGGAAAAATTCTACTTTTAATTTCTGATCGACAGCCTATATTCTGATCAAACTCGATATTCTTACATGGGATAATCGTAGTGAGGTGATGAGAAAGGTACTGTGAAAGATACCGTCTTCAGTTTCATTTGGTTCTCCAGGGTTCTTGGGTCGTTGAATGCGAATCTGAGGTCAGAATTGGGCCATTAGAAGTGATAGAATCAATATGACAGACTGGCAAATTAGTGAAAATTGAAAATTTGACCCAATTGCACAAAAATGATTACGCAGGGGTGCTTGAGGTCGCTGATCACTGAAAGCCTATATTCATAAAATTGCGATAATTTTTAGATCTTCATTCGCTAATTTTGAATTTGCGATCTCAACAACCTCGAGTAAAGATGTTCGGCATAAAAACCGTACGAGAGATAGGTAAGGAGTAGCACAGTAGCTGAAGTGCATATCAGCTAGTCCAAGTGATTATTTATAAAGTTGGTTTTCACCCGCTCGTGTGACACGCCATCCATGGAATTTGATGAGATATTTTGAGTTCGATATAGACATCTTATCGATTCGATCCCTTTTCCTTTCTATTGCATTCTCCCCGGAGTCAACCATCCATCCAATTTCATTGTATTTCATGGATATACCGAACTCATATCCGATCGGACTTTGTCAGGTTTCAGTAACTCATCATTCGTGCATAGAATCAGTATATATGGTTTTACGGTAGCCCAGATAACCGGAAAATATCGCAGGGCTGGCAGCGAGTCGTCTTTCGCACTTCTATCATCTTTTTTTGTTCAAAGGAAATATTCCGTGACACTTCGAAGCTGCACGATGATTTTTTCCAAATGCCTGGTACACGCTTTGAAGTAATATTCTATTCACTCACTTTTCTTCGCGCAATGACTGATGTTCCTATTTCGAAAGGTTTGTTAACATTCAAGTCGTCACGGCAGAGAAAGGAACATGCCGAAGAGGTTCGAACTTTTTAAATAAAAATAACTATTTACCTTCAGGGTTGCGTAATTCTTTGAAATGCGTCCTCCTGCGGGAGGCCAACTTTAATCCAGATTCTGATTACTCAATCGAGCTAACTTCACGAATCCCTGAAATCTCGCTTGTTATGCTGAAGGCTAATTGCTTTGGTAATCCGAGTTTTTGGTAATACAATGTAGAGTCTGAGGACTGTCTGATGATTACATGCTCTTTGTTTTGAATAGAGTTTGACGGGTCGGAGGGTATACCACGACGTAGGTGATTACTTTGCGAAAGGAAATTAATAATCTCGAGAAGGCATTTATGATTCATCCATAAGGCATTCCATGCAGACTCAGTCTTCTGAAATCTCGAATCCTATGGCCAATTATCTTCATATTCACTCAGTCATTGTGAGTATTCAGTATATTTTTTTACATTGTGTTCAAAGACGTAAACGTTGATTTTTATGGAAAGGGAGGGCCAAGTTCGATTTTGACGGGTCAATTTCTTCCGAATTCCTGACAAAAACCAAAACAGAAATCTTGAGCCCTGTCTGATCGTACGACGTTCTTTCTTCCCTTTTTCCTCAACTTTGGCTTTCGGAAAGTAATGTTGAAAATGTTTATTTATCCCAAGAACGTTGAATAGCACAAACGAAAAATCGCTCGACCCACGAAGTACCATTTTTGTCTTACCTCTCTTTCATCTCGAAAATTTAATCTAATGCATTTTCCTTTGAGAGTTCTTCTGAGCTGTTTTCTTTATCGTACTTTTCAGGTAATATAAAGAAACTGGTTTTGAAACTGGTTTTTGCCGCCTTGCCATCTCGCCTCGTGCCTCTTTGGCGATCAAATAACCTGTTAGTAATTTCACAATCTAGGAAGCAGAGATTTTCAGTCTCATGTATTATTTTTCACGGCTCTGCGAGGCACGCTCGTTTTACCACCCGTCTACGATGGGGAGAAAGAAGAACGAAACGAAGCAAAACGAAACAAAACAAAATAAAACAAAAAAAAAACAAAAAAAAAATGGAACGGTAAAATGAAAAGTACCAAGCTGCCATTGAACATGCCTCTCAGACTGTGAATAATGTTTCGCGTGCTGAATAAATACGTTCGCGATTTCACACTGTATTTTTTCGAATCAAACACACTCGAACACAATAGCCGCCAAATCTAATTAAAAATCTCTTCGCTACGCAGTTAACAAGTTAGATAATCCATTGAAAATAAGAGAATTCTTTTTATGAGGCATTCTTTGTCGACTGTAGGGACACCATACTTTGTTAGTTTGTAATACTACTTGAGAAAACCATGTGTGTAATTCAACTCTGCTCGAGTCGACATTTTTTTTTTTTTTTCTCAATTTTGCATATTGTGAAAACCATAAGTTGCACAAAGAAAAAAACAAAAAAAACGAAAGGAGAACATCCCCGAACATTCTACAAAATTTATAGCAAAATCTTAATCGTACAATTACTAATTAGTCACTTTTTTCTAACCATTTCATTATCGGCAGAATGATCTTTTCTGCACTTTGTTTCAAAGCAGACAGACGCAACACCTCTTCTCTTCCCGACAAAACTGGAAAACGAGAAGCTAAAACACGTTTTGTTATTGTTTCGGCCGAAGTTCGTCAAATATTTTCGCGAAAGCGAAAATGATATGAGTAATCGCGATAGTCGACGGCGAACGAGCGTCGGTAACGCGCAATTACAGTTTTTCTGTTTATTCGGAAACTAACAACAAACAATCGTTTATTGCCTCGGGATTGACTGACAAGGAAAGGGCCCGAGGTGTCCCCCCCCCCGTATTTCGTTCATCTTAGGATATGTTATTCTTCATCGAAATCTAAGGGACACGTATTTTTTTTTTATCTGCGGATAAACGGTTCAAAGGGGTGAAATCAACCTCCAAAGTTGGGTATCCCCAGCGGTAGTTCCGCAGTTTCGCATATTTCCGGTTCCGATATTTGAATGAAACCAATTGGAAAAAAATTCTCATGGCGAATAATGAAAAATGCATTTTGTCCGGTTACGATGGGATTGAATAGTCGAAAATTATAGGGGTTGAAAGTTACACATTTTTTATAACAAAAAAAAACTTGAATGAAATCGGGGGGTGGAGGGGGGGGGGGGGGGGGGACGGCACCTCGGGCCCTTTCCTTGTGAGCAACACATCAGAGATCGGTGGAAAGTCCGTTATTTTATGAAAATCAAGAGAAAAATACTGCCTTAGCTGAAAAATAATGGAAAGTCGTCGTTTACTTTTTTTTACATAAATATTGCGTAATGGCAACATTTTAGTACAACGTTTCACTTTTCGATGCTTTTGAAATGGCGAAAAGTGCTTTTCACACGTGTAAAAATGTTTAAGAAATGTAAATAGCAGCGCGGGTCACCAACCGCATGGAAACTACATTTTTTTTTTTTTCCAAATTCCATACTGTAACAGAGTTTCCACCATTCTATAGCACTCGGGAAATGTACTGTTCAAAGTTGGGGCTACTTGGTTCATTAGTTTATTAATGAAACGAAATTCGATATTTTTCGCTACTTTTCCATAGGAGCGACACTACATCAAAAATGTTTCTGAAGAACTAGACATTTTTTGGAGGGTTCATTGAATTGAAAATCAAGTGCACTTCTTCAACTCAGTCTCTTTGAAATTTTGATTTTGTCGCCAATTTTTTTGCTCTCCATATTCATTGAGTCGCAATGGGTATTCAGTTTTTTTTCAGATTTTTATCTCTCACAAATCACCAGTTATAGGTTTTCAAATATTTACGAATTTTCTAGATTTCAATATCTCAGTCGTTAATATCTACCGAACGTCTGACTGAATCGTCAGAACTAAGAACGTCAAAGGATCCGTCTTGGAAGATACTTTTCACAAAAAATGGATAAAATTTTTTTAACTTGTACGTGACAGTGAATGTTGTATTCAAATACGAAAACATTGCTTCTCGACGAAAGAGCCAAGCTTGATTCTAATGAATGTATTTTGTTTTCCTCGAATTCCTGACAAATGAATGATCTCCGATTGGATTTTTCAGTTCCGGACCGTTCGCTCTTTTTCCGAATTCATGTTCCGCGGCCGGGTACGCGGTTTGTTCGCACGGGCGGATATCGTATGAAACGCAAAACACGTGGTGTACGACTTGTGTTGCATACGAAGTATTGATCGCTGTTCGTTCTGCCGCAGCTAGGAAAGCGTTGGACGACCTCGTCCACCTCTCTATTCCACCTGTGCCCCATCCTGGTCACTGTTTTATGCGCGGCCGTATATCCACATTCGGTGTGCCGTAAATAGGTGTAGATAAATATGCCGTGAAATGACAAAAAAAATCCTGATTCAAGCTTACCGGTATTATCCGATAAAAATAAGACTGAATATAAAAATAAAAATAAGCTTCTTTCCCATGATACATTTTTTTTTTCACACATAATCTGAGTCCATCAAATCCTTGAGGCTCAAATTCCACGAGAGATACAACAATTTATTAGCTTTTTGTACCCAAACGAAAAATGGTGGCAAAATTATGGCAAAAATGGATAATTTTTATGATGAATTTCTGAGGCGATAAGTTTTTTGAAACAAACAAAAAATTTGTACGGATGCTATTCTTTTCCTTTTTAATAACGGATTCGTGACGAAATCAAACAAATGTATGGGGGTCAAGCAGAGTTTGCCGTCCACAATCCATATTCCACATCATCCATTACTCGCAATATAAAAGTACTTACGATGGAGGCAGAAAAATGCAATATTACCAAGTTGTCGCGAGGAATCAGATCTATCGATGTTTCGATTTTTCATTTTTTTGGTCGGCGATTATTTACAAGAAATGCATCTGTCGAACGAACGTAGAACATGTCGATGTATCTATTTTTGGTCAAGGAAATTGAGAAACGAACATCGACATTTTTATAAATTTGTCAAATTTTGTCGGAAAAACCGAATGACTTGAGTAATTTTTCTAATATCGAAAAATCCTCTGTTCATGCGATAGAGGCATTTTTTGTGGGCAATTGCAGACCAAAAATCAAAAACTTCAAACATCGATTGATGTCCTTTTTTTACTCTAAGAAGGGATCAAGAATGTTACTATCTTTCGTGTAGTTTCCATTTTATTGCAAGTCACGGATGATTTAAATTGTGATTTGTGGATTGCGGGAGTCAAGTTTTGTTTGCTCCTCACGATTTTCTTGAATTTGATCAGAAACTTGAATACACGAGAAGGAACCATCGTCCTACGATCAAACAGGGCTCGAGACTGTTGCAAATAAGTCGGAAGATTTGTACGCACTTTTTTTCCAAACGTTGATGTCCTGACTTTTGATGATGCAGACGATAGAGTCGGAGATATTAACAATTGCAACGTTGGGGTCTGGAAAATTGTTCAATTTTCGAAATTCATACCTGGAGATTTATGAGAGATGAAAATTCGAAAAAAATACTAAATACTCATGAGTCAACGAATACTTAAAAAAAAATTGTCTGCTTAGTGTATTTCGTTACTTGTTGCTTCACAAAGATTATGGAGAAAAAAAAGTTGAAAATTCATTAGAATCCGTGGATTTGTGGAGGCTGCCGAATTACCATTTTTGTTGATGTTGAAGATGGTTCCAACACAACGGCAAGTTTGAAACAAAGAAGTCCGGTGGATTCTGAAACTCGAAAACATTATCTACGATGCGAAAGAGCGGATTTTAGCAGTGAAAAACAAAAAAAAAGTCACTTTATTCCTGTTTTTTTTGTTTTTTTTTTGTTTTTTACAATATAATTGTTGACAACTGCTTTGAAAAATGTCTGATCGAAATTCCGCTCCATCATTTGCTCCAGATTGGAAAACTGAGTTCGAAACATGCAGAAAGTATATAGCTGTACGAAAAATGGCGAAAATTGAAGATCCGGTATACTTTTCCCGCCAGTTTCTGAGACGCGATATCTAACCTGTAAACAAAGAGGAAAGAAAAAGGCGGGAAGTTCAAATCGCGTATCAATAACATTGACTTTCTTTCTGAAGGAAAGAGCAACGAAAAGAACCGAGTCGTTGATTATAATCGGCCCGTGAATCACAAGAGGTATTGCAAGTATCGGCGAGTGAATTATTCGACTCTTTCCTATGCACCGTTTGACGACCGGAAGTAGCAGTGGCCTTGAGTGAGAAACGCAGACCTGTGGCCGTTGGGTCGAGCACCTTTGTGTCCAAGTTTGAAACGGCGAGTCTTTAGTCAACCAAGAGCACGCCCCGTCTATCGTCTATTTTTGGATAAACTTTTTGTATAAATAGAGTGGAGGTGGGTGGGGTACACATGTTTTAAACCGTTGCAAATAAGCCTCGCGATACCCCTGCGCGTGTTTACGACAGACCTGGCAGTGAAAGAATAATAAATAACAAGATTATCAGGAAGAAACAACTATGACTATTAGGAGACACTGCCGGGAGAAGAACGAATTATTTCTCGAGAAGGGGACTGTTGATGACAGATGGAAAATCATTTTTATGACTGATTTTGACAATTATTAATCAGGCTAGGGGTCTCGCCGTCTTCGATTCTCTTTCGAATTCAAACAACTCCTGTTCCAGTCACAAGCAGCAAAAAATATTTTCTTACAGATCTTTTTGGATCCCTTAGTGATGCGTAGTCGAATTTGTTGCATTTGTGACTTCTTTGAACAACGACTTGTTCAGTGATTTTCATAGTCTTAAGGGGGAAGAAAGAATAAAGTCTGGAAATATTTTCATGCGAAATTTCTCGCTCCTTCGAATTGAAATATTTACGTCTTTTTCAGATATCTAAAAGTGCTGGAAAACGTCACTTTTCACTTTTAGATATAGTATTGTTATGCCTCTGTGTAATTTTTATCTTCAATTCGATCTCTTTGTTTTCATTCAATGCGAAACACTGTCGGGACATGTGATCTTAGGTCCTCAAGAATTCAAGTTCGCATTACAAAGAATCCAAAGATATCAAAACAAGGAACACAAAAATATTTTTAGGCTTCTTATGACTGGAATAAACGGTGTCTGAAGTGAGGAGAGAATCGGCGATGGTGAGACCCCAACTCTGATTGACAATCTTTAGAACAACCGAGTTTACAGATTCCATTTCATGATTGAAAAAAAATTCATTCCTATTCTAGAATTTATTATGAATCCGCAATAATCAAACCGACAACACCAGCTACACCTACCGCAATTATTTACTTCTACATTTCGGTTAAAAAACTATACTACTACCTATGTGTATTGGCGGTGGAACTTATCGCGAGTTCACCAACTGGTAAACAAACGAATAGCAGCTGTTTCACATTGCATTAAACATCATGGCTGCTGCATTGCAGCAGCAGCAGCAAGTATCGCATCGTGCCGAATCTACTCGAGTGTAAAATAAAACCACGTTCAACTGCACGAATTTAGATTAATTAAATGCAGTTTAGACTCGAACTACATGTAGATAGGTATATGCACAGTACCAAACGACGCTAAAAGAGAAAAACGAAGATTATATTTCACCGCAAGCCCCGCGGACGAAGCAACTAAATATCGACGAGAATTAAGTTCCGAGGGCTTTTTTCAGAGTTGTACAAAAATTCGGATTCAAAATAACAAAAGCGAGAGAAAAAGAATAGAAAAAACACTTCAAACCACTTCAAGCCACTTTGATTAGTTGTTTAGTAACCCGAGAATGAACAGGGACGCGTTCTAAGTTCTTCAGGTTTCCCGTTCATCCATCCTCGAATAACTCTCGAACGAGTCGACCGATTTGTACGAAATTTAGTTTTTAGTTTAGCTTTAGTTTTTGTCAATAATAATTCTCAGAAATTTTCAGGATTATTCTCACCAGGTGGAAAGGAAAGGAAAATTAGTTTTTGAAGAACAGACAGACGAAAATTTGCTCGTGTTTCATTGTTTGTAACGAGGCTAAAAATGAAGATACATATAGTTCTACTTTTCAAGGGTCTAATCATTATTACATTATGGAATAGAAAAATGCGCAGTGAAAATTGTTCCTGGGTTAGAAATAATGGCGTTGCAATGTAAATATGCAAATAATGAAAAATCCGGTTCTGCCACGATTACAGGAAAACAAATAAATATTTTGTCAATCGCTAGTGATATTTGTGCTCCCTAAGCCCTCCTCTGTCAATTGAATGTAACAAATTTAACATATCAAGAAAATTGAGAAAATGTTATTTTGTGAACATCTTAGAAGATTTGTAAATGTTAATAAAAGAAACTAACTATCTCGAATACAATTCTGGTATTATTTTTTTTCCAACGAGAACGACGACGACGATTAAAATTATGAATGAAACTCTTCCCCGCGAAAACGTGGTGCTCTCCACTCACGCCTCGCTCTTGCAAAAGCGGTTGTTTATACGACCATTTGAATTCTGTCTTCGTCCAGGAATCTCGTGGTTATGTATGTATGTATGCATGTGTACACGCGATTATGAGACTATATAGAATGAAATCGCTTTCAATGAATGCAAAGATTCTCTCAGACGGCTAACTGACGATATCCATATAGATGTAGCGTGTGTTGAGCTGGTGCGAAATGATAATTTCGATCTATTGTTACTAATTCAGAGCTGTTAGTGAGTCACTTTTTGTCAATTTTTTTTCAATATTTTATAATAATTTCAAGTATTTTAATGAGTTAGAAAATCGTACTCATAAAGTATGAAAAAATTCATCTTTTCGTGTTCGAACCTACTTCCGGCATTAGGAAAGGCTAATCACTGCAATCAAACATACAGGACCTGTACAAAAACAGCTTCTGTTGATTCAAGTTTTTTGCGGCTGATTCATTACGTTTTGCGACATAATTAGAAATCACCGAGATCTCATGGACTTCGCTTTACATAGATCGAGTCTACCGAAGCAAAAGTGGTTGTATGGGGTACAGGTCACATTGTTCATCGAAACTTTTATAAATCTGGAGAGAATATTCTGAAATGATGTCGTTTCGGGGCAGACCAATAATATAACGCGAAACACGCTTTTTATCTTAACGATTACAAAGAAATAAATAAATTAAAATGGCTTTGAATCAAAAATTTTCTTATCCAAAAATTGAATTCATCTTCTTACTTTTTTTTAAAGGATTTCACCACCATTCGATCATTTTCTTACGACAAAATGAGATTCTATTTTTCATTAATTTTTTTTTCGCCCACTATTTTTTTGTACCATATCTCATTGCATATGGGGAATTCCACGTCACCTCGACAAACCAAAAACAATGACCCCTTCGATTTTTCCACTGATTTTCTATGTAATAGTTCTTGGTCTAAAACACTTATTTGATTTTTTTTGAATTTTTTCATCCAGCCGTTTTTGAGTTGTGAATTTTCGAAAACTCAAAATAGCGCCGTGATCAATTTTATTGGATAAATACTCAAAAATACTACGACGAAAAGTGGTCAGATTTTTCTTTCTATTTTTTCTCTATTTCTTTTGTCATCACAAACATGATTTCTTTCAAACCTTCAATTGATGATTTATTTTAGATAAGAAATAGCGCCAAAAAACGAAAGTCAGTTCATTTATGACACAAATCTGTGTGCATTTATTTCTTGATTAAATAATTTTCTGTCATACACTTTTTTTATCAACAGAATTCTTCTTTTCAATAAAATATGATTTGGTTTCTTTCCGTCCGGAAAATAATTTTGTACTAACTCTGCCGTTTGTTCAAAAAGTAAATCATATTTTATTGAAAAGAAGAATTGAGAGAGACAAAAATGTTCATTCCTAGCTTTCGTTAAAAAAATTATTCCGTGTATTGTAACAGTACCTATTATATTTTCGCATTAATCGGCTACCAACAACTCCGATAGAATTACTACCGCAGTTATAGCCAGCAGCTGACCACTTCGTTATAATATTTCTTCCTTCCGTTACGCTGATTCTCGTTTTTACGATAACGTTTCGCAGCCACGATGTAACAACAAAAATGTACATATGTATCATTATTACAGTTAGCCGACTATGTTGCTATATTTTTACTTACAAGCTCTTAATTCTTCCTTCAATTTTATCCTGCCACTAATTTTTATTGAAATTGATTCGTTTATTCATACTTATTTAAATATTTGAGTATAAGCTGTAAAAATAAGGGGAAAAAAGACTAGTAATATTTCAATTAAAATTCTGAAAAATCCGCATATTTTTAAACAGTCTTCTCATTACAAACTGCATATTTTGGGATGTTGGGTATAGTAAATACAAATTTTATCAAAGTTCGTAAAACATGGATAAATGTCTTGGAATATCAGATTTCAATTTTCGTGTCTGTACTTTGGTAGAAACATCTACGCCTACGAATTTTCAGGGAATTTTGAATCTTTCGTACCTTTCCATATGACATTGTAGTTTTGCTTTTTGTTTGATCGACGAAAACAACGAATTTTTATGAAAAACTATGCAATATTTCAAATTACCTAAAAATTCGTAGGAATAAAAATTTCCACCAGGGTATATCCTGACGAAACTAATTGTTTTCTTCTTCTCATTTTTCATTCACGTATGTTTTTCAATACATAACCCCGTTTTTTCTGCCCTCCAATATAGTTATCTTTATTCGCGAACAAAGTTTGCGGGGATACCGAACATGGCGAAAATATTTCAGTCAACTTCACCTTGACCTGCGTGCTAAAACGTGATTATAATTGTTCGCTTTGTGCAAGGCGCATACAGTGGCGCTGCCTGTAGCGATCTTACGAACTTTGCCCCCCCCCCCCCCCCCCCCGCCCCCCGGAGCAATATACGGGGTCTTATGAGAGCGATTATTTATTTCATTCACATTTCTCTGTAGTATGATTCAAATACTAAATGATGCTTGTAAATGAAATGTATAAAAATAACTAAACACTGAAATTACCGAAGGATATAAGTTGATACGTGCTGGCCATAGTTTGACAAACTTCTGTCACTCTTCCACGGTATGAAGTTAAAACAGAGGTAAGTGAAACATTGCATGGTAATTTTTTGTTTATACATGACGAGTCGATATTGTCGTTCAAGAGTTTATTATGAATCTTAATCTCATCTGAATCGTAGCGTCAACGAAATCTAATTATGAGTTAATTTCTTTCACAGCTTAGCTTCGAACGTCATGCAGTTACTGTGGCATGTACTTATGCCTCACAAGTTGGGGAAAAGTGCAAACATATTTATGCACTTATCCATTATATTGATACTGATAGACGTACCTCTAGGACAACACTGGAACAGGAATGGGGAAGACCTTCGCATCTGCAGCTTGGCATAGAAATGTATGCCAAGCCAATCTTTGTAACCGATGTGTTTGAAGGAAAAAGTAATGCGAGAACCAGTATCGTTCCCTACAATGTAACATACTCAGATGCTGAAAATCAGCCACGTGTTTTACGTACCATTATTTGTGAATAAAACTAATAAGCGAAAACATAAGATTGTATTTGGCAATAAGAAAAAGTATATATCCAGGGATTGTGAAGCATGTGCTTCAAATTTGACTAACTTTTCAAATAATGAGAAGCGATATTCACTGGAGATAATAATCATTTCGGATGATCAGCAACATAAAGTTTACTACGAAATCGTGCATCTGACTGATCTTCAAATTATGGAACTATGCATAGCTACACCCTGATCAAAGTGATTGTGAAGAATGGTTTCTAGCTTGACAGTGTAGAATTAGTGCCAGTTCAAAGGCTCATGAGATCAAAAAATAAACGAAGAAAGCTGTTACATCTCTAGCCACAGATTTTTTAAATGAGAAATCTGAGAATAAATTGATTCCGTAATTGGAATATGGTTAAAAAAAAAAAAAAAATCAGAGTACCAAACACGATATGGAGTAGATGTTAAATCGATAGGCCTCTTTGTAATGCCTTTACAGCCTTGGTTGTGTGCAAGCGCAGATGGCATAGTTATCAAGGAAGGGTGCATTTCAAAAGTGTTGGAAGCAAAATGTCCTCCATCGTGTCGTTCGACGCCCGTGTTCGATAAAGATGCATAAAAATCAATGTATATCCCTTACCTATACTTGAAGAATGATGTAATTGAACTGAAAATCATTCATAAATATTACACACAATGCCAGATGTTATTGTTCGTGACGGGACTAAGCATCTGTGAGTTGTGAGTATGGTTACAAAGGGCAGTCGTTCAGCTTCGGTACATAGATATGAAATTTTCTAAAAAATGTAACTCCGACATTGACAAACTTCTTTTAATCATTTTCTGAAATTTTTATGTCAAGTGAGTGAAGAAAATTTTACTTCGGATAAAACTTCTAAAAATGTAATTTATTTATTTATTTATTCAAATAGATTTCACAGGGGTGAGCCATTTGAAATAAAAATAAATAAAACAAAATATAATATAAAATAAAAAAAGAAAAAATAATAAAAAAAAATGACAAATAAAGATAAAAATAACGATAGACAAGATACAAAACGAAGACCGTTACAACACTTTAAACCAATAAAAGCTGATGATGAAGATTTTTAAAGGATTTAAGTAAAAAGATTTTATATCCGACTCATATTTTTAAGATATCTGACCTTGAAATACTTTTTCTGATAGTCTTATATGTTTTGTTACTTTTTGAAAAGTATTTATAGTAGTGTAATGAAATAAATGACAATTGTTCCATATGAAAAAATTTTATGATAACACGATTCAATCAAAACCTCTTTTGCTCGATACATTTTCAGAATCACTGTTTTTCATTATTGGTGGCTGCAAGTTGACTGACACACAGCACATGAACACAATATTACCAGAATATAGTAACATTTTAGTAGAAAACATATTAAGGATCATATAAGTCCTAAATCGCTGCATGCTTCTTTTAATGTGGATTCGATCGCTGGCTTCCTTTTAAGACTCGGATAATTCTTCTGCAGTAAAAATATTATTACATAAAAAAGACGGCTTTACGGGCAGAATCCCGCGTCCACTTTCATCCGAAACTGTCTTGATTTGAGGAAACCCTTTGTCAATTAGAATGATGTCACCGGGTTCCAAAAGGTTTAGGAAACCAGAGTTTGCGGTTATTTGTGCATCGGTCGTTCGATCACCATAGCACTTTGAAAAAAAGAAGATAAGTCCACAAGGAGTGCAACAAACAAAAACTTTTAGTCTGAAACCCTTCTCGTAATGGGAATAGAACTGAACACGTGAGTTTACAGTCGGAGGTTGTTTAACTTTGAATTCTGTGCAAGCAATAATGCCCCGGAAATTTTGCCATTTGAATCATTTCCTTATCAGGCCATATCACAAAATTTCTACATGCAGCTGTTTAGGGATCATTCTAGTGCAACGGGTCGAAAAATAGCTGATTTTCGCGATTTTTTTTTCGATGGTTAAAATACGCTAATCAATCTGACTTTTTTAATGTGAAATCAAAGCACTCGTGAAGAACAGAAAATAAATTTTTATACGTTCATTTTTATCTTTTTGTACATTTTTTCTAACGGTTGAAAATGTCTTCGAAAAAAAAAGGAGTCCTCACGGTGTACACGGTTGTGGCCGTAAATATTATCTGAAACAAAATTTGTGAAAAGATTAATAATCAGTATGAAAGCCGCTATCTTGCTATCGAGGATTTTTTTTCACCAAAATTGACAAAATGGCGGCGATTTGCAAAAAAAGTATCGAATTTGGCCTATTTCTTCGACAGTTTTTCGTTAAAAAAAATATGAAGATTTCAAAAAAAAAAAAGCTTCCATAGCAGGATAGTGGCTTTCATACTGATTAATAATTTTTTTACAACTTTTGTTTCAGATAATATTTACGGCCACAACTGTGTACACCTTTTTTTTTCGAAGACATTTTCAACCGTTAAAAAATTTTTTTAAAGAAACAAGAATAAACGTTTAAAAATGTATTTTCTGTTCGTCAGGAGTGCTTTGATTTGACATCAAAAAATCAGACTGATTAGCGTATTTTAACCACCGAAAAACAAAAGTCCCGAAAATCAGCTATTTTTCGACGCGTTATACTAGAACGGCCGCTGAAGTATGATAGCGTTGTGAAAAAAGTTCTTAAAATTGTTCTCTTCTGTGTAGATTCAAAAATACGCTTAGTGCTGAGAAGCTTAAGCTAGCTTTCATCTTTATTAAAAAAATTAAACACCTACTTTTGAGATATAGTTTGATGCCAGTTTTTACCTTTTGTTTAGATAGGATATTTAGCAGTTACTGAAAAGTCGTTCGAGTTACTTCAGCAATATCAAGAGTTTCCTGATTTGATTTTATAGATTCTACTCCTCGAAATCTTAGAGGGTTGTCATTACCTCGATGGTCAGGCCCAACTTTCTTGCTTCCAGAATTGACGTTATCCCCACAACATGGAAGAAACCTTAGTTTTCAAAGTGTGTGCCTTATTTTCTTATGCATTTAACATTCGGACTATAAGCTCGGATTTCTGCATCACACACGTTATCCTTCACAAGGCGATTACATATGAAAACTTTTAGTAATCTAAAACTTTCTGGAAATGGTGAATCAACTTGAGTATACTTTGATTTACTTTTTCCGGACTTGTAATTTGGCACTTTCATTCTCTTCTGGCAAGTTATCATTCACCAAGCCTTCCGGACGATGTCCAATAGTTGGTTTTTTGAAGCTACTCACAGTTCCATCTTCACCTATCAGGTTTCTTCTCGCCATGTGGCGTTTATACCTATCATTTCCTGGCTGTATATTGAAAAATAAAAAAATCGACATTTTTTTTATGTAAAATACATTTTCTACTTACCTTTCGATTGATAACTTCTCAGTTACAACAGCTCTTCGATACACTTTTGGAAAGTTGGTTGGGTTAAAACTTGGACTTCGTGGATCGTCAGACGTTTTGTTTCCAATAAAATGTCGACTACAAATTCGAGTCTTCCTATTTGGTAGCCAAGGAGACCCATCTTTTCTGAAAATTTGACATAACATTATAGTTTGGATTTTCCCTGATATTATATGGGTATGTGTATCATGTGATCGAAAAAGATGTACCATTTTTATTTCACGTTCTTCAAATGAACAATGTCACACAAAATCCTATAAAAATCGAAATTTAGTCTTCTCTTCGTACTGCAGCCAACCACTTTTCGCGCGGTAATGATTTGTGTGGATGTAATGGATTTGAGGTAGGAAAGCAATAAAATTCAGTTCCTGGTGAGTTGAATCTTGTGTTTTGACATCCCACAACACAACAGCAAACGGATGTTTTACTCTCTGTTGTTATCTTCAGTCACGTATACCGTATTCTATAAATATTGGAATTCTGTAATATTAATGCGGTATCGTCAGATTGCTGGAAGACTAGGTGCATTCGAGCATTCACAGTCTGCACATTTGTAATATACGTATACATATGAAAGACGTATTGAATGATCGGTTCTTCAATCGTTTAGCGATATTGACATCAAAACATTAATTAACCGTTTATTGTTGTTAATTTTTTTACTTCGATGATAACCGACTGTTTCGCTGGGGACTGGGGACTGGGGACAGTTCAGCTGATTTTAAACACCGGAGCCTCGACTTTTATATCGATATCTTAACCTTAGTGACTTACACCTATGGAAAATTCCACATTACTTGCAAGGGGTCACTCTGACCCCAGCCAACTTTGAAAAGTTGTCACACTAATTCTATTGAAAGTTTCATCATGAAAAAATTCCTGGGAGTACCTTAGCATCTCAATAATGGGTTCCAATTAGTTATTTGAAACAAAATTAAATTCGAGCCTTGTAAAAAAATCTCAAAGCAAAGAACTCAGAAAAAGCCCGTTGTTTTACTGAAAAAATCATAACCTTTACAATTTTTTATATTTTTGGCTAAAATTTTAATTGGATACTCTTGAGATATTGTGCTTAAAGAAAAAACACAGCTTTGAATTTCGACTGTGCGGTAGCCAGACTGACGCTTGATGACAATTCTACGCATCCAACGTATAATTCAAATTAATAACGGATGGCGCCTAAAGTTCGGATTCGAGTATCTTCTATTCGAAAGTTTGAACGGAAGTTGGGGTTGGGTCATCTGGACCCCTAGTAAGTGACTAGGGTTAGATCAAATGGCTGCTTTTGAAAAATCATAGCATCCAAGTGTGTTCAGTTATTTTTATATGTTTCATTTACAAGCATCATTTATAGTATTTAAGTCATACCACAGAGAAATATGAAAGAAAGAAATAATCACTCCTGAGACAGCGTATTATTGCTTGGGGGGCAAAGTTCGTAAAGCTGCCACCATGGGCGCTTACGTCGGTCTTCGTACCCACTCTATGCTCTTGCGCATCTCCTTTTTTCTCCGTAAACATATAGGGTTGATTCGCGAGGATAAACGCGTCCGTAATATACACGTTTTAAATTTGAATTTCATGCAAATTTCAAAACGTCTCTCTCAGGTGGGCAATCTGAATTTTAGAACATCGTTGTCAATTAATCTCTCCCGCTCCTCGGCTAGCTGAGATCTCCGAATTTGATAAGCTTAATTTTTATCTTATAACTAATTCAATATTAGCCACCGGTAATCTCGAGGCGTTCAATTACTTCCCGAATCACAATTTCGATATCTCACATTCTCAACTCGCCTTTATACTTATATTTATATTATGTATTAGTTATGTAACGAAATTTGATCAAGCTTGAGCAAGGTCATGTCCATAAAGTAAAAATGTATTTATTTATGTACGGATGTGTATGTGTAAACGTACCTATGTACCTACCTTGGTTCTCTCTTTTGCCTTATGTTCACTCTTCTGCACTAGCAATCACTCTTATCACTCACCAGACGATAAGGTCTGTGATTGAAAATAACAGAAGAAAAAAAAGTATAAATTATTTATATTTCATGCCTGTGCAGTAACTAATAGTATAACTATACAAAATCAACCGTCTACTAGTTTATAAATAGTTATTTTTCATTAAAAAAAAGCTAGTCTTTCTTTAGAGCAAAAGAGAAACGATTTTTCCATCATTTTTTTTTTTTTTGTGTACATAGGAGTATGAATATTTTCTTCACAGCCTTATGATTCTGCTTCTACTTATTGCGCGGGATTTTGAACTCGTGCAACATTGCAGTGCAGTGCGGTGCAGCAGGAACAAACTGCATTAGCTATATATGTATATTGTATGTATGTAGTACATGTATATGGATATGGATATGGAAATAACATCGGCTATTGCATGGTACTCAACCGCAGTGTTCCTCCGACATGATAATACAGTACCTCCAACGTTAGTTGTAAGAATAAAATCGTATCTTTTTTCTTCTTCTTCTTTCTCTAGCAGATAACCATATATTGTAATGATAGTAGCTTTAACGAGTTTCGTAACATGCTGATTAAACAAGAAATATATTCTGGCTCCCGGGCTGGTTGTATTTGCTAGACGGTATTGTATCTGTACACACATTATATTGCATTACCGTAACCATGTTCAATAACGAAATACGATTTTCGACCAATGTATGAGTCGATTGTATAGAATTTTATATTCGATAAGTAGGAAGAAGAATCACAAAATTACATTTTTATTCACTACGAATGAAATAGTGTATCGAAGAACTAGGAAATGTGCCACAAGTTTGAATATCTATCGATAAAAAAAAAAAACGTGAAAAAACGTATATCATCTCTGTCGCCAGTTGTTCGTTTCTTTGTTCTTCGCGCAGTATATCTTTGAATAAAACGTTTTGTAATCTGGCTGTTGGGTACGTTAAGACATTGCCTCGGCCCTGTAAGCGATGTTGTCTTATACATTTGCTGGTTCGGGTTTATATGCGTATGTTCCAATGTACGACGGCCCATACCAACGAACGGTTGCGTTCGTTCTTGATACACAACTACGCAGGTTGTGCGCGAAGTTTTCCTTGAACTTTGATCCGACCGTCGAGAATTTATTATAATTAACAATTTGCTACTAACTATTCAAATATGCTACATTTGGAACCGGACCGATTTTTAATATATATTAAATCAAAATTGGTCGATTTTGAGGACGGGAAGGATTTAGAAAAATGAAAAAGCAGAAAGGACAAACTGATTCGAACAACAAGGCGTAAAATTTATTCAGATGCCAATCGACACCTGGCTAATTAAACTAAAGTTTGGTAAGGTGGGCCTCGCCTCGTCGACGCCCGTGTGAGAGAACTGACAATTTGTTCGCAATTTCCCGCTTGACCTTGCTTAGTATATAGTAAACAGTAACACGTAATGTAATTGCTCTGAGTAAATTCTATAACGGGTCGTTTTTTCGAAGTGTTTGAATTTTATTTGGCAATTTTTTGTCGTATTTTACTTATAAATATACAATTTTTTATCATCATCAATTCGTGGCTCTTTGTCAATGTATCGTAACTCATTAGATCTGGAGGTCGCTCCCGTCTCGTCAGAGGTGCTTTCTAACTTTACGTATATTACCTCAGAATTTTAAATACGTATGTAGTTATACTAACGAATATTATTATTATTATTATAGAAACAAACTTTATTAATGCAATTAATTGAACGATTCAGACTCGTACCCGAAGAATCGAGCGGACTTCATATGCATGTATCTTCATATACATTGCGCAATTTAACGTGTTTGTCACACGTGCGAGCAAACAAATTCTATGCTAAAGAATAAGTTTTTTTACGTGTTAGCTATATAGGTATAACTACTCCCGCCCAGTTTCGGTTTCCTTCTGTTATCAATCTTTCTTTTTGTTTTCGTATTTTGTTCGAAAGGAGAAGATTCCGTCTACGGTACGTCGATCATATTTTTATTTTACTATCGATCGAAACACCTCCTAGTTTCTAGTTTCTAGTTTCTAGTTTCTGGACTCGATTGCAGAGCACTTGGTATGATTCGAGATTCGGGAAAAGTTGTCGAAGGCATGAACTCGATTTATCCTCGTCAGATTCTTAGAAACTAAAACTGATGCGTCGCACTGCGAGCCCGAAATACAAGTCCAATTATTGGCTCGGAGTTATTTTCGACTCGGGTTACTTTAGCTGCGAGAAAACTTCACCATCTAGCGGCGCCCTGCATCCCTTCGAGGTATTCCAAGTTCAGTAGAACCGTTCTGCTCACCGAATGAATCTAATTAAATATAAATTGAATTGAATTATGTTGAATTCGCAACAGTTGATATAGGACATTTTTTTACGCAATGATGACTCTTCTTGGTACATTTGATACTTTGAGAACGAGGCCCCTTCCGTTATCCCGGATTTCGGGACGGGCTGGAATTTAGCAGACCGTCTAAACACGCTCCTCGTATCGTGTGGCTGAAATATATATGAGCTGTCTTCCTTATCTCACAGTCATACGAAGCATGATAACGTTGCTACTGTGAAATTAGGTTGAAACAAATCAAATAGAATATACAATCTATGAATTTTGATCAACTAAACGTGCAGCTTGATGTACAAATCGCTCGTCGATCTCTTCAATATCTGCACATATTTATAGAAAACTTGTAGCTGTGTATACCAGTATCAATCTGCTTCCGTTTCCATGCATTATACATATTTATATCGACAAGGAACTTCTGTAGGGAGGCGGAAGTCGGTACTTTTGTAATTAATTCCAAAGGGCGACAACCGCACGTTGAATATTTATCATATTCGTTTACTCGAAAACTACGATAATTTTTCCAATAATTTCCGAAAAAAGAAACTTTAGCTTTCAGTTTGTCACTGTAAAAAGTTTTAGGTAATAGGTCTTCGAACGAGATAAGCAGACGTAGAGTGAAATCGACCGAATCTGATAGATTTTTCTTTACTTTAATATTTGTTGCATGATTTTATGATTTTTTTTCCGAAATTTCAAGGGGAGTTATTGTAGCTTACAGATAGATGATTGAGATCAATATTCAGTGTGCGATTATCGCCTCATGAAATTCATTACAAATCTACTGATTTAAACAATCGAACCTCCTGGAGCTGTAGAAATTGATGTACTTTCTCTGAATTGAAATTCGTATAAGAATCCTTATACGAATTGAACTTTATCTGATATTTAGTTTGCATGGTTCTGCAAGCGCATCTTGCCTCCACTCATGTTACCTTCACAGTTGTCTCCTTATATATAGCAGTCGAAAAAAGACAAACATTGCCACTATTGTTACAAGATATTACGTAGCTGAGGAATTTTTCTTGTTGTCGATTGATGCATGCAGGTATATCGATAATGAGCACCTAATCATTTGTTTTAATTGTATCTTGTACTTCGAGTATTGGATTGCGGGGATTTAAGACGTTTGTTCTGTTCCAGCCTGTGCCCAATCCCGAAGAATTGCAAAACAATACGATGATGTACGGAAGAACAGAACGTGGCAGATCCATGGTTGGTCCAATGCGGTCTCGTCCTGCCGAGAAAAGACACGACACCTCACCTTATAGCGGAGTACCTTATCTGTCGCCTCCTCCTCCACAAGATACTTGGCGCAGAACTAATTCTGACTCTGCTCTTCATCAGAGTGTGAACGATTCCTGCCAGATGCCTTCCTCCATACCTCACCGGCGAGGTAGCGATGCGTGTCGGTTTCTTTACCTTTTGTTTACCTTTAATTTCATTTATTTTGTATACCTGGGTATGGGATGCTTCGTACAAAATCGCACCAAAAACAAACAACACACAAGTAAAAAAAACAAAGAAAAGAGGAAAAATTGACTTTGTAACTTTGTTTTTTTATATTTTTTTATCATTTCATTTATTGATTAAAACTGATTAAGGCAAAGTTTATGTTCCACCCGTTATGGTGGATCAAATTTTTTTAAAAGTAGACTGATTTACTTCAGAATTAGTACTCGGCGGTTTTTGGGGTCGCTTATTTCGAATCTGAAGTCAAGCAATGAACATTTATCACAGTGGGTCGAAATTGTAAAAAATAGACTGAGTTGCATGAAAATTGCTACTCGGAGTCTTGAGTGTACATCAATGTGAATTTGGCGATTTTTTTCATTCAGATTTTTACTTCAAATCTAGAATCAGCGGTCCAAAATAACCCTTCTTACAATGACTGAGTTTCAAAAAGATCGGATGCGAGGAAAAGTGTAGGCTTCAAAAAGTTGAATAAACATAAAAAATGGTCTTCGCTATCTTATACAGTTCAGATTTAAAGCTGATCTTGTAGGAGGATTTGTTTCGTGTCAAAAACTAACGTTTAGAGTGGTAAAATTAGACAAAAAATCGCGACTTTGAAGATACATAATTATTCATTACAATGTTCGATGAAATTTCGAACAACTAATATTCATATGGATCAAGAAGTTATATAAAATTGAATAGTTTACTTTGAATTTGACCTTTCCAATAGCCATCGGGCTCGATAATTAAAAATACTACGCAGTTCTTTGATGCTATCTCCGCAAAATGTGTCCTTGAACAAAATGGTATATCTAATAGAGCATCTACATCACTGTTGATAATATTAAGGGTTTTGGTAGTCGCGTGGGAACTCAGCGCGGGCCACTGTCACCGCGTGATCATGTTGGTACAGAATATCACCTCCGTAAGATGTCGGTAATATTTTCCGTAAGACGCAAAATCGTAGTTTTTCGGTCATTTCTTTATCAAATGAGATGAGATATTGCTGAAAATGTGCGGTCTGCCACCGCCGAGTGCCTAAGTATCTCAAAAGTCCAATAAATAGAGAGCGTCTGAGAATAATTCCACGATTTCTGCGACGATAACTGAATCTACAAAAAAAATCTCCAAATTTTGAAGAAACGAAATACTCAGCCACTTTCTGCCGAAATAAATCAGTAATCCCCAAAATTTTGTTTCGATCGGTTTTCTGCTATGGGTGAAACTACGAATCGCGTTTTCGAAGTGATCAGAGCGTATAGCAAAGCCCCTCAAGGCGCGTAGTAGGCGGAACTAAATTTTTTTTCCAAAGCGATCTATTAGGTAATCCGTTTTTTTTTTTTTTCTGAGAACGCATTTTGCGGAAAAAGAAGCGAGAAATCTCAGAGTACTTCCAGTTGGATATTTTTTTAACCAAATATTGGAAGCTTTGAGTTCTGTTAACTCAATAACTGTCCGAATTAGACGTCTAATTGTAGCTTTAACAAAGTCAGCTTCTATGGATAAAAAATAAGCCTGGAAAATGATGGAAAAAAAAAGAACATCCTGTACCTAGATTTATTTGTATCCTCAGTAAGAACAAGCAAGTACTTGAAATTCTGTAGACATGCTAATTCCAGAGTATACTGTCTTAAAAATCTGTGTTATGATGTCAATCAAATGTTTAAGCTTCTGCCATTCAAATACACGGTCTCGTGATACTTCTTATCTTTACAATAATGTACCTAGATATGGGTTTTGACGAATCTCATTTTTCTTTCAAAATTCTCACCGAATTCTTTCATTCCATTATCTTTTCTTATTGTTGTTGGTTGTTGGTTGTTGTTGTTGTTCTTTTTCTTCTTCAACTTCAACTTCTTCTTCTTTTTCTCCCACTATTCAAAATCACGATGAATCAGTTTCTCAATAACGACAAGGCGTGTTTTTATCATTATCCACAGATCCACACATGGGAGTTATGGGCAGCGAACACAGAGAGTTGCATCGTGGTTTTATCGAGAGGCCGAGATCTTCTTGCGAAATGCCCAGAGTACCTGGAATAAAGTAAGTTACTGTTCATCTGCTCATGAGAATCCTGACTCATGAAGATGAGGAAGAGGTCGTCCAAAGCGGAACGAAAATAATTGTAGGATGAATTACATATTACGGAAATTGGAACTGTTCGTAATTTCCCATGAAAGATTTTAGTTTTTTTTCTCGTTTGACTGACAAGAACAATGAATATTTCTGAAAAACTACGGAAATCTACAATTTTTATTGAAAAACTACGAAAATTTGCAATATTTTCCATGAAAAACTATGAAATACTCCAAATTCCCTAAAAATTAGTAGGAGTAGAAATTTCCACTTGGTTTACTAGTCATTGGTAGCCACAGTATAGAATGACACAACTTTTCAGGGAATTTTGAATATCACACGGTTTGCTGTAGAAAATTGCAGACTCTCGCAGTTTTTCGGAAAAATTCGTTGCTTCTGTCGATCAAACTAGAGAAAACCACGATTTTTTAGCTAAAAAACAATGAAAAGTTCCAATTTCCCTAACAATTCGTGGAAATTCCTAGAATTATTTTCACTATTCGCAAAACGTAACAGAGACTAGGATTTCAGGTTTACACAAACCGTAAAAAATTCCCCCTTTTCACGAAGCACCATGTTTCCATAGCTCGACTTCTAATTTTACCATTGTCCACGATTCATAATCCACTCGACATTTTTCATTATTCATAATGTTCGATGTGTTTCCGAATGGGGACCAGCGACTACTACGCCCTCTGTTCTCAGCTTCATAAGTCAGGATCCTAATTCTCTGCTGCGTAGCTCTGCGATTGAAATGATCTAATTCCGCATTGGCCAGTCCGCCACACATCTGGATGATCTACGTTATTAACATAGATTCATGTTTTTTCAGCATCTATCCAAGTTCTCAGCCACCTGGGCAACAGATTCCTATAGGTAATAATACCGGATCTTTACCTGATCTAAGCAACGTTCACTTTCCGCCACCGCTACAAGCGCCTCTAGATCAAGAAGAACATTCGAGTAGTACGCCGTATAGTAACGTAAGTTAAACTTGTTTTTTATGCCAAGTTTTTTGTCCATAGTGAATGCGGGAAGACGAGAGAAGGCACACGATATGTGCTGATGATGGTATAGTAAGCTTCAAAGTCTCGTTTATTAAAATAACAAAGCGTTTTTCTACCCAAAACATAGCAACGCTCGGCAGTTATTTATTTATTCTGTAGAAGAGTATGGGGGAATGCCAGTCACTCGAGGAAAAACATTAATATCTTTTGAAATAATTCGTTTTGACCAGCCAACATGGGATGGCTCGAAGCTCTGATTTAGATATATATATATATATCTAAATGACATTTAATTTGCAGTCATGACAATGCTTGTTTGTATATTTTGTTTATGGATTTCTAATATGGTTGCATTTGCTTGCCACCCCAAATTTCGCGGGTAATGGCGATCACCTGAAGAGCGATCAATTATTTCGACGTTGAGAAGAATATTCAATGCATGTAGCGATTATCGAAAGAATTGCAGCTTTGTTAAGAATACTTTCAGGTGATCGTCACGATCATATCTTGTAGAACAAAATAATTTTTGAAATATGACAATTCTAACCTAATTCTAATCTGCTACAGCAGCGCCGCCACTTTGAATTGACGTTAACTCAATGCTATTGCGTACTGACCGGCATTTGCCCAGCGCGATAATTTGTCGAAGAAATATTATGAAACATTATCAGAGTGAAATTAAACATTGACTTGTATCCTAATCAACGCTAAATTAACCCTCTAGTCGATTTCTTCTTATTAATTTGGCACAGATTTATAGAAAATTAACGAGAATCCTAATTTACCGACGAAGTTTACTTGCTAGCAAAAACGCAATGAAAATTACCATTGCGGATAAATTCCACAGATGAGTCAATTACCTTTTTTGTTTCACTGGCAAATCGACTGGCCGGTATCATCCCGTCGTCTCCCAAGTAATTAGCCATGCCGAGAGATTGCCTTGAAATTTGAAACCAATAACAAATGCATTTTGTAATCCAATTACTAATCAAACTTCATCATTGAACGATATCACTTTTCATCCCATTGAAAACCGTTTTGAAAAGCAAAAATTATCGTCACGGTATAAAATTTCATCTCAATCGATGATTTCAGAGTCCTCAAACGAGCAGTCCTACGACTCTATCGCCAACCAGCTTACAACAAGCTGGAAGGCTATCCTTTTCGCAAGATCACAGCCCGGCACATGCCCAAGTAAATATATTTGAATGATCTTAAAGAGGTCTGGTCTTTTCTGTATTTTCTCATTTAATATTTATCAGTCTTCTATATTCTCCTCATTTTTCTTTTGATTCATAGCATTTCATTAAATGGAGAATGCATACATTTGATGGAGCACTTTCCAGTAACTAATAATATGATTGTCCATAGCGTAGATTTGTTAACGATTTTCTTTTCATTCTATCACTATCCACGTAGCCTTTCCCTGATTAAAAATTTCTTTCGGCATGTATTTTAAGAACTTTTGATGCCTCACTATATTCTTTGCTAAAATCGTCCGCCATTTATCTCCATCAATGTTTTAGGAGGAGCAACACATCGACTAAATTTTGTTTTTTTTCCCTACAGCTTTGCGAATGTCTGTAAGATTTTTTTTTACCCTCATTGCCAAACTCTTGCGCTATTCTTTCCAAAATTTCTCGCGTCCATTGTATATAGATAGAACTACTTATGCGCATCGTATGGTGTAAATAAACAATTTTTTTTTCTCTGATCTTTCACATCTTTTCTATAAACGTTTTTTTGCTTTACTCACTGAAACCTGACGCAATTCTATTGGTTTGAGACTACGAATACGTTCAAATCTGTCCTTGCTATTTTGTACACATGTATATGTATGTAACCTGGTGGAAATAATTATACGGAATTCTACGAATTATCAGGGAAATTGGAACATTTCTAAGTTTTTCATAAGAAATTAAAAAAAAAGAAAAAAAAGAAAAAAAAAACTACAAAAATCGACAATTTTTTTAACGGAAAACTATAAAGCATTCTAAATTTACGAAAAATTTGTGGGAATTCGTAGGAATAGAAATTTCTACCAGGGTACCTAACTTATTTTTTGGTATATCAACAAATATTGAGATGCCAGACGTTGTTTTATTTGTGATTTACGTTGCCTTATTTTTTGGTACATTTTGCTATGCCTATTTTAATTTACGTTTTATTTTATTTTGCCTTTGTTGTAGTGGTTTCTCGTTTTTTGTTATTTTCCAGAACCATTTATCAGTGCCTGTTCCCTCTAGGTTTCTTCACACGTGCAAGGTCAGTAGCTCTTGTTTCCTCCATTATTACTCGCAACTTAAATCAAACTATCAGCCTTTTGACTATCAATTTCGCCTAATTTTTTTTCTTTTACATCTATGTAAATATTGTATATTTCGGTGCGCTATTTATTGTAATATAGTTCTGCTTTAATCAAAATACTTATCATCTGCACCATTTCATCAGGTGTTAGAAGGTAGGTGCATTATTCTACTCGACGTTATAAAGAAATCTAATTAGATTTTTACTTTTCAAATGCGTATATCATTTATTATTACGATTTAAAAAATCAATTACCTATCACAGTCGCCATATACTGCTAATGAACTAGGAACAGCTACATGGAATGCATGAGATATATTTACATAATGGTATAGTGAAAATTTTCTCTACTTGTTTAAAAGTCAATTATCAAGTATGAAAATATCCGATTAACTAAAACAAGGTGACCACTACGGTGTCCCAAAACAAATCGAGATGTTATTTTTCCACTCCTGCAGGTCGAAACGTTAGTTTCTATGCCTCGACGCCTGAGTGGAAAACCATGCTATCTCAATTTGTGGCAAAAGAGCACGTTATATTTATATCCTTAACACAAGAAGTATCCTGTTTTTCTACCAGAATTTGAGATATCAAGGCTCTGTTGGAAATTTCTACGTCTACGAATTCCTACGAATTTTCAGGGGATTCGAGATATTTCGCAGTTTGACGTTAACTTCTGTAGTTTATCATAAAAAATTGTAGATTTTCGTACTTTTTCAGAACCATTCGTTGTTTTTGTCAATCAAATCACAACAAAGAATTAGAATTTCTCATGTAAAGCTACGGAAAGTTTCAATTTCCTTAATAATTCTTAGAATTATTTTCACCAGGGGATTTCCACCACAATTTGAAGCATCATGTTTTTCCACTGGGCGTCAACTTAAACTCATATATTTCAACTCCAAGAAGTTAGCTTTATATCTGAACTTTGAGAATTGGCGCACGCCATTTCTTTGTTGATTCCGTATTAGAAGTCAGAATACAGAAATTCAGAATGGCGAGTCCGATATGGTGTACCGAAATTATAAAAAGTGGATAGTTTTGCACAATTCAAAATTTTTGTATCATAATTTCGACGTCAATCAGCCTACGTTTTATAATTTTGCTCCGCCATAAATAGGACTATGATTATGAATTTCTGTATTCTGACTTCACACCTGAAATGAGGAGCCCAAAAAACGCCGTTTGAGTGAGTTTCAAGAAAGTTGCATGTAAGGAAAAGTGTAGGCTGCAAAAAGGCAAATAAATCTGAAAAAATAAACAGAGTGCGTCACATCTTAGAGTTGAGATGTAGAGTTCATTTTGTGGGAGGATTTGTTTTGTGTTAAAAAATTACGTTCAGAGTGGTGGGAGTAGAAAAAAAATTAAGTGTTCATTTTCTTTTGGACACCCTAATGATCACGAAAGTTTTTTTTAAAAAGATTTTGGATCTGAAAGAAGACAGTTCATTTTGCGTTAGAATCAATTCGCGCCAATTCTTTCGATTCGCTTTAATCCAAATTCTTCAAAAACGGAATTGACCGATAATTCGGTTTAGTTTACGAACTGCAAACCAAAGTGACGACCGATTACTCTGATCGATAGTACAAAAAGATGCAGTTTAGCGTCAGATTTGATGATTTCATTGAAAACTGAGTATATGTGAAAGTATGGATTAGGTAGAGAAGATAGCTTGTCACAAACTCAAGCCATACCAAATCTTCATTCTATAATAGCATTCATTAGACCTTGATTTGTACAGGAAATTAAATTCCGAGAAAGTAGATCGCTAGTTTTTCCCAGGTCTTAACTAATTCTAAGATGTTTGAAGCAGGGGGTAACGTTGGACAACAGCACAAGTACTTCGCAACAGGATCTTTGCTCTTATTCGCAACAACCGCCGCCTGCTCACAGTCCTCAACACTTTATTTACCAACAGCCGCATAGTCCGGTGCCACCACAAAGTCCGGTTAGTTGGTTTTAATCATCGTCCCAAATATGTAAAAAAAAAAAAAAAAAAACATCACAAATCATCCATTACAACCAATCAAATGATATCAAATTAATAAATTAACGTAATCACATTTCTGCAATATTTTTTTCCACTCCTTTGTAGAAATCCTCGCAGTCTCATCAACCAGTGAATTCCTTGGGGTCGTACCGAACTCCGCAAACGGTGAACAGGCCATCACCTCAGTCGTCGCCAAGTCTGACCGTTCGGGTGAGTATTGAATTACCCAGATTATTCATACATGCGAAATATGTCAATTTGGCTGTAATCTTTCTATAATCTGCACCGAGATAAGAGAACCCACCAAGTTCTAGACCTCTAGACCTTACGCGATTCGTAGTCTTTCCCATACCACACAACCGATCGAAACGAAAATTTGGGGATTCCGCTTCATTTCGGCAGAAAGTGGCTAAGTGTTTCTTTTCTTCAAAATTGCAAAGTTTCCTTCACAGATTAAGTTATCATCAAAGAAATGATGGAATTGTTCACAGGTGCACTCGATTTATTGCACTCTTGAAATATTTAGACACTCGGCGGTGGCAAACCACACTTTTTGAGCACTATCTCATCTCATTCGATGAATATACGACCGAGAAACTACGATTTTGCAACTTCTACTATAAAAAATACCGACATCTTACGGAGGTGATATTCTGTACCAACATAATCACGCGGTGAAAGTGGCTTGCATCGGAGTTTCCACGTGACTATCAAGACCCTTTAATACCGCTCACGAGAAACATGTCAATGAATTTTCCTATTTTGAGCAATTTTTCGGCGGTATCATAGTCGAATTTTCATTATCATCGTTACCTCTTTGTAAACAAATTATGCAAGGAGATTCTTATGTGGAAAAGTCTGATTTTTACGAATATGGCAACCACGACAAGGATACATCTTCAGGAAATGCCAAGAAAATTGAGTTTTTGTTTTTTTAAATCAAAAACTGCCTTACCTCCATGTTCCGCATACTTTAAATTTATTATTTTGACGGTTCCGTCAAAAAGCTTAAGATTTTTCCTTAAGAATCCCAGATTTGTAGATTGGAATGGCTATTGGATCATGCGTGAGCTTGATGTAACCCAGGGCTGATACATTCTCGTTGCCTTTTGGGTGATACTCCGAAGCACAAACGTTCACCCATGTTTCAGAGTGGCCCAATATTTGATATGGGCCAGGAAAGGATTCCAATAGATATGAATCTCTTCATTTTTAATAAGGAAGAGAATTATACGTGTTAAATTTAATTTGGTTGCAGTTAAATTGGCGAAAAATGCACTTTGTCTGTATAAATAAATCTGTAAAAATCGTGAAAAAAAATTCAGTCTGGCAATTCTGTTGGTGTATACATTAATTGTGCTTCCTCGGAGTTCTATGGTACAGCTAGATTGGACTTTTCCGTATATGAAAGACTCTTCGGGTCATTACCTAAAATCGGTATAAATTTTAGGTGCAAATCAAAATTTTAGCCCTTAATCGCGGACCTATAATAGGTAGAGTTGCCCGTGTGCGGATGTTCATATCAACCAAAGAATCGGTGCAATCTCGTTTGGCAGTCTTGCTGCGATGTGATATTAACGCAATATAATGCGTTTTGTTATTTCAGAGTCCGTTAAGTTATAGCAATAACCCATCGGCACCGCCGAGCCCGACGGGACATTTGGGACAGCCAAATTTCACCACGAACAGCATAGATCAAAACAATTATTTGCCTGACCAAACACAGGCAGCGGCACTTCAACAGCACTTCGAGCAGTTCAGCATGGTCAGTTAAAAATCTTCTTTATTTAGTAATGTGGTTAATTTTTTTGGGGAAGAATCACTATAGCTCGTAAGCCTCACGAGTGCGTAAAACTTGGCTCGTTTATTTTCTTTAAGGAGCGAAATACGTGGATATGGCGAAATCAGATTTGCTTTCTACGATTAAACGTTCAGATTTTATTGTAAGATTTTACCCATTCCCTTCATACATAAAACCTGCGATCAATATTTTGCTGTCAAACTAGGTTTTAGTACAATAACGATTGTTGTTATTGGTGCTATTGTTGTTGTTGTTGTTGTTTCACTTTTGAAACGACCAGTGCAGTCGGGAACATGAATTTCTGATAGCGGTATTGTACTCGGTAAAATTGACAATGCGGTCCCTCGTAGTTACCTTCATTAGTCAATAGACGCCTGTTGTATTTTAATTCTTCTATACTTTTGGTTTTGTGCATATCAAGGGAGTGGTAAGTATGTCATAGAAAATCAGTATCCAAGATAATTTATGTACCGCGTTCGAGGATATTGTCTTATTCAATATTAATACGAGCAACAAATAGTGTCTCAATGAGGATCTCGACCCATGAAGCTGAGCCCAGAAGTCGTACTAGTCGCTGGTTCCCATTCGAAAACACATTAGGGTGCCACAGGACTGCCGTCAATTCACAGGTTTTCGATAGATATGCTATGTCATACCGAGACGTCAAATACGGGATTTACTTACGGGACGCAGATTGGTGAAATAAGTTTTCCCGAAGCAAGTGTGTATTTCTACAGGGTGCTTGCCCCACCCTGTTCTAAATGACAGACGTTCTCATCTCCTAGGTACGATGGAAATACGACAAGATGTGTATAAACGTAATGTAACTTTCATTTATTCGCAATAAACATTACTGGGTAATCTACGCTGCGAATCACTGGGCAAGCGCCCTACAGTTTAATTCAAACTTCTATAAAAAAATCATTCCCGTGAAATTCGTCGCCTCGTTTAGTTTGAATTTGTTTGCGACGAAAATTCGTCGCTCCTGACATCGAATAAATATATATATACATATAGGACATGCCACTTCTGTGGCACCCTGAACTTTATGAATAATAGGTATATCGAGTGTTTATGAATCGCGGACATTGGTAAAGTTAAAAGATGAGCTTTGGAAATAGTCCTTCGTTGTAAGAAAAAAAGTTTCGATGGTTTATGTAAACCTGAAATCCTATCCCTCATTGTACTCCATAAATAGGGTCGTTTGAATAATCCGCCACTGTGGGATGTTTCGGAAACACAATCGAGATTAGGATTTCAGGTTTACATGTACCGTCGAAGCTCTTTTCCTTTTTATGTAGCACTGTGGTTCCGAAGCTCGTCTTTCGATTTCACCACTGACTACGATTCATAGGCACTCGATATTTTTTTATTATTTTTAAAGTAAAATGGATTTCCGGGTAAATACTTAAATAGTGTCGTTTGAATAACCCGCTCTCCTGCGAACCAGCGACTAGTACGACATCTGCGCTCAGCTTTATGGCTCTGAATCCTCCTTGACTGTTATGTTTAGAGATTATTCGAAGAATCATCAATACCATAATTACTCAAATAGCTCTTGAGAAAAAGAAAAAATAAATTTAAATACAAGGATTGGGATTCTTTTGATGAAATTATATGATAATTGCGATAATAATATTGACGTAGATAGCTGGCATATTTCTAGTTTTGAGAAATTGGAACTCATTAATTATTATTGAGATATCGTATCTGTAATATCAAATATTTGTATACATCTCTTAAGTTTTTGTGATGCAAATTATTACGCATAAATAGACGCACAAGATTAATATGTGGAGTGAATTTACCGATGTACCGTTACAACAGTTTCATGCTATCGTGACTATATTTGTACGAAAGAGACTCGAATTATATGTGGAAATAGTAATTTATAACAATTCCGATGTATCTTCACGAAGAATATAATTTGCTCCAAAGAAGTACACAATACGAGTATCACCATGGTGGGGGTTTCGCCGCACATACACATCACACACATACGAGTGAATTTCGCTCCCTGGATTTTCGAACATAAAGGAAAATTTCGCGAATCTATTGTGTGCGAACGAATGGTTCCTTGGGTACAAATGTTGTACGTGAATTAGTGAAGATCATCCACAAGTGAGCTTGAAGTTCTAATGAAATCTTATTAAAATCGGATATACGCACTGTCACAATGATCATGGCTGCCGCGTCAGGCGACTGGAATCACATTTCGGCGATATAATGATTTGCAGCACTCGCCGAGTACCGAGGACTACATCGCGCACAACAATATTACGGCAGGAATAGTTTAATCACAATCCCGAGTCGAAAAACTTCCGAGAATTCAGGGGGCGATGATTCGCGGCCGATTCGTTCCCCGAGGGCCTTGTCCTTTTCGCCCACACGGTCCCACGCATTTATATCGAATACAGAACATGTAATATGGATAAAGAGAAACAGTAGATTTCAGTGTTCTGAAATATGACCTGAGGAATTGTTTATCGACAAGCAAAAATTTGAATGTAATAGTGGAAGGCATCACATTTCTTGATGAACTCGACCCTGCAGGTTTAGTTCGGAGAATCAACATATAGCGGCGGCGGCGCTAGTGGATCCCCTCGGATATCCTTAATTAAACTAGGCTGTATACAATTGCAATGTATTTCCACATATTTCTGTCTCTTTCCTATGTGTAATTGTATAACTGGCTTTGTGTCTCATTGTATGTTTATCTGTGTCGTCGGTGCTTAAAGAGATAAGGTGATAATTAACATTGACTCGATCGCTTAATATCTAATATCAAGTAATGAGATAGCGTTCAAATGCGGTAATAAAAGATAACTATATAGCTATTGCGGAGGGTACATCCTATATTCACACGGATTTATCCTCATTCTACCAATTCGTTGTTTAAATAGAAAATCTTTAAACCCGTTACTCTTCATATGTTGCCTGCCTGCCCTGTTAGGATTGGGCGCAATTAGTCCAGCAGCTTGTGGAATCTGGCTGCACGTGGACCACACAGCTAGAGGTGACGAGATACAAAGAATTTTCTCAAAACCTGAAAGAAATCATAATATCATTTTTAAGTCATACCTATACACCTATATTCCGTCGATATTTCATTTAATATTGTTAGACTATGCTAAACGTTACATTATGGTTTCACTATTTATTTGCTTCACATGAGTATCGAAAATTTATTTGAGTGTCTCCTCATATCATTTGTTAATGAAAACATACCTCATGTACTCTGCAATCATTTGTTATCCCAGGCTTTTATTATCACAATTGCATTTCGATCATAATATTTTCCTGCAACAAGCAATACTTATGTTATAATTGTAAAGTATTTCACTCCGGTCATGAAATATATGCTTTTGCATGTTTTATTAGGAACGAAATTCATTGTATTATATATGGGGCATTCCACGCCAACCTCGAAATAATTTCAGGTTTTTTTTCAACATTCTACTCAGTGCAAAACGCGTCCAGATTTTTTTTTAGATTTTCTCACTTAGCCGTTCATTTTTTATAAATTTTTGAAGTTGGATGAGAAAGTCCATTTTAAAAAATCTTAAAAAATTCTTAAAAATCCAGTGGATGAGATAGAATAGACCCCCATTATCATAAATGTTGAAAGAATTTTTCCCTATTTTTTTTTTTTCACTCAATTCGGAATTTGGAAATTTTGTGAACTGAAATTGACCGTGTCACAGAGACAAATACCGGATGTAATTGGTTGTTTAAGGGTCAGACGTTTTTCCCGCTCTGAGGAAAGTACTTATCCTCGAATTCTAAAGACATTAGAATGAAGAAAATCTAATTCCAGTACTTCTCATTTCTTATAAACATTCTTACAAGAAAAAATTGCGTTGTTTCCGAATTTAATAGCGGCTATTCATAATGTATGTAAAGGTGAAGGAAAAATTGTGGCAAACCAGTAGTGATCTTGAAAGATACTCTTTCTATGATTCCTCGATTGGAAATACAGTATATCAGTGTAATTAATATGAATAATGAAATCTGCTGTACTTTCTCGGTAATAGTGGATATTATCTTTTACTAACAAGACTGGCGCATTATCGAATTTAAACGAAATACTTGATGAATTTGGTGAAACATAGAATTTATAAGTAAATTGACCCGTGTTTGACGATAACGATTTTTCTCATACGATATTACCCAAATTTATCTCTGTGACACGGTCAATTTCAGTTTACAAAATTTCCAAATTCCGAATTGAGTGAACAAAAAATAGAACCAAATTTCTTTCCACAGTTTTGATGATGGGGGCCTGTTCTATGTCATCCATTGGATTTTTGAGAATTTTTTCAGATTTTTGAAAATGGACTTTCTCATTCAACTTTAAAGATGTATAAAAAACGAACGGCTGAATAAAAAAATCTGAAAAAAAATCTGGATGCGTTTTTCACTGAGTAGAATGTTGAAAAAAAAACCTGAAGTGATTTCGAGATGGTCGGGGTTTAACACTGGTCGAGTTGGCGTGGAATGCCCCATATGTATATCGCTGCTTTCATGTCCTTCAATTTATGTTCACGTGTACTATACTTATTATTGACAATCGTTTATGATTATAATTATAATTATTATTGTCATTATTGTGTTTGTCGACATCTTAAGTTAAACCATTCCTGGTGAAAATAATTCTGCGAATTTCTACGAATTATTAGGACAATTTGGACTACTTTTTAGTTTTTCATAATAAATTGTACACCTTTTTTCAGTCGCATTGACAAAAACTACGAAAATCTACAATTTTTCTTATGGAAAACTATGAAATATTCAAAATTTCATGAAATTCGTAGACATTCGTAGGAGTAGAAATTTCTGCCAGTCATATTAGGAAGAATGACCACTAATGATACCACTAAGAAAATGATCACAAACTGCTTCAGTATTGTTGAATTCACTGCAATGTAGAATAAGGAAAATGAGACACCAGTGTTCAATGCCTGATATAATGTGACTTTGTTCTTTGAAGGAAAAAGTACACATCGATTACTATATTGGATTGGAATGCGGATGGTTTTCACATAAATAAAAAAAAAATTAAAAAAAAAAACAACTTATTTTATCATGATTATAAGATTGTTTAATGAACGCACGGTGATATCTTATGATTTATCCCAACTACTCTAGTTATAAATGAAATTCGATATCTGTCTTCACTCTTTTTTTGGCGTATTCAGTTACCGTATAAATAAAGTTTGAAAATTTTACTTTAGATGGACTCACCTGTGGCGCCAACGACATTGGGTACTTATATCAGCTCTCCAAATCACACTACCAATTATACTCAAGTAAGTAATTATCATTGTCGATATATACATTTGAGCATATTTCCTCTCCATTCTATTCAAAGGAAGTTGGGCTGTTCAAATCAGTCATTTGTAATTCATTTTAGTGGGCGGTAATGACCCTTCGAATAATCATCACATCCATTCATTCGGAAAATAAGAAAACTTCCCAGGAATTCCCCCCAACAACAAAAAGATATTTAAAAATTATAAATAAGTACTCAGATATCGATGTTTTATTTCATAACGTTGTAAAATGAAAAAAAATGTTTTAGAGTCGATCCATTTCTCTTGTTCAGAAAACTATTTCACCGTGACACAATTTTTTTTATTTTTTCGATTGTTAGTTAAATATTGCTTTTTGTTGCTCAAAATCGATATCGATGCGATCTTATAGAATTGAATACTCAATGATAAAACATTATGAAATAATTTTGTCACTGTGAAGTTGTGGCTAATAGGTTTCTGAACTAAATAAACAGACGTAGAATGACATCGACCGAATCTAATAGATTTTGCTTCACTCAAAAGCGTTTTGGAATGAAACACCAATATCTAAGCATTTGTTAAGAGTTTCAAGATTTTTTGTTTAGAAATTTCTAGGAAAGTTGTAGCTTACGAGTGAATGAATATGATTAAAATTCAATCTTGTCAAGTCTGATTCTGTAATTATGAAACATAGTCCATTCTGATATCTCATATCCAGAGCGAAATGATCAACGTTGGTGGAGAATTGAGCAGCGGAGATGCTGGCTATTTTAGTACTAGTCCACAATTGCAGTATCATCAACCTCGAACACCAACGTCAACTCAGCAATTGACACCCCAGACACCAAATACACCCACTATTATACTCACCGGTGGGTATTCAGTTTTATTACTTAATGAGTAAAGACACGAATCTCCTGATGAAATCAAGGGGGCTTATGCATTTTGAAGTTTACAAATATTCATATATTTTTGTATACCCAGTTTCAATGGTGAAGCCTAGATTTATCCAATTTCTTTAGTGGCTTTAAGGCATGCTTCGGGGTTGTGTCAAGGCTAGTTTGATTCAAGTATCTGGTTTATCGATGGCTTTCTGCAAGATCCTAGTCGAACGACTTGGATGAACATTCTATTACTGGGTGTGCAACTTCTTATACATGTGCCCGTCATCGATTGGTCAAAAAATATTTGAAAATTTGTAATTTTTTGCATTCTCCTGACTCCTTATGCAAGAAAGACTCATAAATTATAGATTTATGTATCATTTTTCTGTAACAAAATATGGGAAAGATTACGAATTCTAACATTTTTTCAATCGAATCCGTGGGCACATCTATGAAGAAGATTCACATGCAACGGTCTAATTTGCAGTTGAACCGTTCGACTAGGATCTTGCAAAAATCGACTAGAAAAGCATTTCGCAGGGTATAAATCAGATAATTGAACCAAATTAGTCTTGAAATGATACCGAAATATGCAACAAGAAGAGTGGATAAATTGAATATGTTCAGACGTTAGCGTTATTGCAATATATCAATATTTTTCAACCTCATGGTGCGGACACTTCATTAAGCTTCTGTGTGTTAGGAAACATGTGAATCGTGAATTTGGAGAGTTGTAATCCATAATGTGTTGTTTTATGACAGATTTCTCGGGTAACCATGGTCTGACAAGTTCGGAATTTGTTAAAGACTATCATGGTTCAGAGATGACCAGTGATTTCGATCCGAACCTGATCCCGTCAGACGACATGCTTAGACAGGGTTTGGATCCGATTGATTTCAGCGATCTGCAAATGCTCACCGATCCTGACATGCCGATATCCGACCCAACCGCCGAAGATCACTTCAGATTAGACCGACTCTAAAATGAAAATTTCGTACTGAGATTTGTGCGATTTCGTTATTTTAGGATAAAATAACGACGACTTGGTGTGTTACGACTTAAGACACTTTAGCTAATGGGGAAATTTGAATATTGTTGAATTTCTAGTAACTTGTTGCCTCCAATCCTTCGTTACAAACACCCTCTCTGTATAAACTGATCTGATATAGGATCACCAAAAAAAAAAAAACGGCCAGTTTTTAGTCATGAATAAAATCAGAATTTTTTGAGCAAACCTTGCGATCTTGTTTTCTTTACAAACTAGAAAAATGAGGCTTTCATTTGGCAGCTTGAGATTAATGGAGTCTGCTCGTTGAGGAGGAGTAAGCGCTTGAAACATGAGTTTTCAAGTGAAGTTAGGTAATAAACTCAATTCTCAGGCGATTTTCCATTGGTAATGAACAGATTCTTCTTTAATCTCAATAAGATAAATGGGAGCCTCAATCTTCTAGTTTCTATAAGAAAAAAGGTCGGCTGGTTTTTTTGGGATCTTTTAGTTTTCATTTTAATTTCCCTTGATCATCCGATTCTTAGAATCGAGAATTTCCGGCAATCGCACAAGAATTCTAGAGTATAATGGATATATAAATGACGTACAGTGTTTGTTGTGCTGTAACGATGTGTAAGCAATCAAATTACTAGAAATATTGATACAATCTCTCAACCCGTTCGTGATAAATCGTTGATTAAAGATAAAGTAAAATAAATCTTGATTAACGTTTGTTTGTTTTTTTTTGTTTTTTTTTTTTTGCTTCATTTTATACTACTTTGTATATTGTACTATGTATGATCTCTAAGGATGCACAAAAAGAAACCGTTTACTGATTTATATACATGCTTTTGTCGTACGCAAATTATATGGTAAATTATTATATTATACATATGGCGTGGGTTCGATGAGAAGCACTGAACGCATAAAGACACACGATTAAGATTACAAAACACATTTCCTGTGTTGCTTAGTGAGACAGTTACGTGTTTAAAAACGATGGTGATTCTGATTTTTTATTAATTCCTGGGCACATTTTGGATACACTTACAATAAGTTTAAGATCTTGAAATATATTGTCATCCTTTTAGTAAAATAAGAAGTTTGATATCACCTTTAGCTTTAGGATGTGTAACAGACTCAAAGGTCACGGTTTAGCTAAATTTTCTTTGTACCTGAGAACTGTATATAGTAGGGTGGCGCAAAAAAACCGACTATTTTTTTTTTTCGGGTCCCCTATGAAAATATGTCAAACATGTTTTAAGAGCTCTCTCAAAAAATCAGCTCGATTAAACATTTTTTAAAAGTCGCTCATGAATTTTGAAAATTTTTAAATGCATTGCTTTTGAAGTTTTTGAGCGACCTTTAAATATTCATATCAAGTTTTAATTTATATTTTTACTTTCAATTAGTATCATAACGAATGAGAATACACCACGAGATGAAAAAAAAATTGAACCCAACATCGGAAGTATGATCTTCTAATTCATCAATATTATAGGTATATATGTATATTAGGGTGTGTCATTTTGGGGCAATTTTTTTTCAACTCGGAAACAGGCTGTGCACTTGCAGGAAAGTGAGATATCAGTTCTTAATATTAATATAAAGAGGTGCCTCATCGCGAATTTCTGTTTCCCATTTAAATAACATGGGAAAATTTTTTTTTTTCGTTTGGAATTTCATACCTCGGTGATGGCATATTGTACAGACAAGCTCATGACATATTTTTATAGAGAAATGAATGCTCTACAAAAAAGGACTTTCATAATTTTTTGATAACTCAACTCTTTTTAATACTCACCTAATTTATTACTCTAGGTAAGTATTAAAAAAAGTTGAGTTATCTAAAAATGACCTTTTTTGACCTTTTTTGTAGAGCATTCAATTCTCTATAAAAATATGTCATGGGCTTGTCTGTACAATATGCCATTACCGAGTTATAAAATTCCAAACAAAAAAAAAAATTTCCCATGTTATTGAAATGAGAAATAGAAATTCGTGATGAGGCACCTCTTAATATTAATATTTGGAGCTCGAATTTTAACAGGCTTCTTATTATACCTTTCTGCAAGTGTACAACCTGTTTCCAAGTTGAAAAAAAAAGTTGCCCCAAAATGACACACCCTAATATAAGTATATGTATATCTATAATATAGATGAATCAGAAAGTCACACTTTCGATGTTGAGTTTAATTTTTTTTTCATCTCGTGGTGTATTCTCATTCGTTATGATTTTAATTAAGAGTAAAAATATCAATTCAAACTCAATATGAATATTTACAGGTCGCTCGAAAACATCAAAAGCAATGCATTTAAAATTTTTTTTAGAATTATGAGCGACCTTTAAAAACAAATATTTTAAGCTGAAACTTTGAGAAACTTATTTTTGTTTCGTGTACAAAAATTTACCGTCACGAGCAAAAAAATTTAAAAATAAAAAAAATTCGAACTTGGACTATTTTTGGAATTTTCAAAATTCTCGAGCGACCTTTAAAAATTTTTTAATCGAGCTGATTTTTGGAGAGAGCTCTTAAAACATGATAAACCAACATATTTTCATAGGAGACTCGAAAAAAAAAAATAGTACACCCTAGTATAAAGTTAGCTTCATTTCTCAGTCAACAGTTTGCGCCGTAACGCTGTGTTCAGCGTCGAGTCAGACGTGTAAAGAGGTAGACGTTTTATTTTTTACTTTATCATTATTTTCTTCATCTTTTTTTTTTCCTTCATCAAACGATTTTTAATTCACATGGGAATTAACCCTTTGTACTCGAGCGGCGCCGCTACGGCGCCCGGGCGGTTGAGTATAAAATGATTTAAAAGTATCTGTAAAACGCTTCCCTAATATAGCTGAAATCGTCTTGAGTTGCTATGGTTCGCCTGTGCGAAAAAGGCCTCGAGTGCAAAGCGTTAAAGAAAACAAAAGTTCATCTCAGGTACAGTTATAAGAAAGAAAAAAAAAAACAAAGGGTTTTCCTGTTTTTAGCTCAGAAATCACTACCATTGCTGCTCCCTTTCAATCAACGATCAAGCAAAGCTCACCCCACGAGTTATACTCTCAATATTTAATTCTGATTATTGTCTTCAAAGTCGATAATTGCGTTTAGTGAATATGAAAAATTTCGAGTTCCTATAACTCTGCATTTCCTAATTTGAATTGATTCTGGGATTATAAAGAGCAGTGATTACCATTTTTGATTCCCCGAACCGCCAGACTCATTAAAAATATTGTAAGAAGGGCGTAAGTTACATTTTATTCATCTAGGGCTTCTACGTTATAAAAATTAAATCTTCTACTTGTATTGAATTTTTTTCTATTCATCTCGTACCGAAAGTGGGGCCTTCAGTGAGAGTAAGACATAGTAAGAGTAAGTCGCAAAGAAAACGCTGTAAATTGATTTTTGAAAGTAATATCTCACGCTATACTTTGTATAATACTTTTGATTGATTAATTCGTTATTCATGAAGTGAACATACCAATCGATTACTTGAAATTTTTACTTGTTGATAATATTCGGATGATTGTGAGTGACTACAGTCTGCAATTTTGATAAATACAAAACGTGCCCCACGGAACCTTGGAATAATTAAATTCTTAGTTTCTCTTTATCTGATAATAATCAAAAACGACAAGTTGTTATGTTTTCTGTTTTGATGAATGTAATTGGCAACCTCATAATATTTTGTTAGCCTACCTATAGTATATAAAGTACATATAGGGATGACATCACATAAGGTTTTTGCCGCTGATAAGAAAGGAAAAATAATTCAAAGATAAATATTTCTCTATATCGATTGTTACGAATTTCTTTTCTAATTACCTATTTAAAGTTATTGAAGAGATTGCGGAAGATATTGTGTACGGTAGTTTGATATATTAATTGTTAAATTTTTATATAGTCGTTTAGAGTAGATCGTTATTTATTTATAAGTTAATTATTTTTTTTTCTATTTTTTTTGTTTGTTTATTTTCTGTTTTTTCTTTAAGTATAAGTGAAATTTTATGCATGTTAGTAGGTATTATATTTTATTCGTCGACAACAGAGTATCCAGATATATATATACACTGAAGAATACATAATATTATTGTCTTTCGCTTTGAGAGTAACAAGAAAGAAAATAATAATAAATTCTAGCGGCAAATACCTTGATCGATATATAAAGTTAGTTTAAGGACGCATAATATGCATATATAGGTGCATTATACATATAGATATACTAAAATTTATGGAACGTTGTCTCTCACAAATTTTAATATTTTAACCTCGGCAGGTTACTAAAGTAGATTAATATTTTGCAATTTTTCTTACAATATATAATCTATATTTACTAAAGTAAAGAAGAAGAATAATAAGAAGAATAAGTTGATGATGGTGATGAGTGCTGAAGTAGAAGAAGAAGAAGAAGATGGAAAAGAGAAAAACATAAAATTAAAATAATTAATGTATGACTATCTTTATTAAAAAGTGCCAAAAGTGTATCTATTGCTAAATTAAGTCGTGCACTTTGAGATGTCAATTTACTATAGTAACTTTGACTGAGACACAGTGCCCCATCCCCTGATAAAATAATAATAAAAATAAAAATAAAAGTAAAAGTAAAGGTAAGATAATGAGAAAGAAATGAAAATAAAAATAAATAAACTTCTTTGTTAGAATGTATAAAAGACAGTTGAATACATAAAAAATAATAATTATCGTTCTCTGTGTAGTACTTAATAAATATACCTATAGAATTACGATATTTCCATTAAGGAATAAATCAAAGAAAAGAATCATTCAGGTTTTCTTATTTTATCCATATTTTCTAAATAAGCGCAATATTAAATTTGAGAAACATGAATATAATACGATTCCTATAATGTAATGTATAATTTTAATAATTATGTACTCATTTCAATTCGCTGATTATCTGCAGTCTCGATACTCCGTGAGTCCGTATTAAACAGATTATTGTTGTTCTATTTCTATGACCATTTTCGAACTTATTAGCCATCATTTCTCAGACGGAAGAAATTTTAGAAAGGTATAACGCTATTATCTGCATAAGATCTTCTTTCATTTCATATACGGGGCATTACTTACCAACTCGACCAACGTCGGAAAATCAAAACGGACGTTTTTGTTTCGGTCTAAAAAATTTAGAAATACATGACGACTTGTGAAAAAAATCTGCAAAAAAATGTTGGTGTCTCTTAGGTTGCGAGAATGATATAAAAAAAAAATACAGATCCAATCCGAGATGGTCACGGTCAGACCTTAGCCGAGTTGGCGTGAATACCTCATAAATATATCCTCGATTAATATGGTTTTTTTGTACTGTTATAATTTAATGCGCATATTTACACGCACAAACGATTATACATTTACATATAATATCTATAATTGATACTGATTGTCGATAATTCAGTAAAAAAAATTAGTATGTATATTAATTATTTCACTTTCAATGCGAATTGTCAATATCTGTATATAGACAGTGTTATTTGTGGTTAATAACTATTAGTAATAATGAAATGTATAATGTTGTATGTATCATAACTATATATATAATTATTATGAATAATTATTGTGAACACCATTTCTCAAGACATCGATTTTTGATAAATAAATCTGTTTCAGTTACACTAAATTAATATCCGATGTAGAGAATCGATTGGGAATATCAATTTGCTATCAATTTCATTATGCTTGTTAAACCCTATCGCGTTTTTAGTTTTATAATTTCATCCGAACTTTTTAAAACTATAATATGCTTTTAAACCTTATTTTATGAGTTTTTACCTCCAATGGTTCTTGACTCTAAAAAAGTTATGTCTATATCTATACAAGCATTGCACCTCCATATATCTGACGATGATAATAATTTGTAAATCTCATTAAAATCAAGTACAATTTTTCTCCAAATTATACCGTATTCGCATTAATCATCACACTAGTTTTATTATTCTAATTTTTAACTTGTTAGATTTACTCAATCTTTTTTTTTCCTCTTGTTCTGTGTGTTTTTTTTTCCTTTCCTCTATTAACGAACGATCAGCAGTCATTTTTCAGTCAACTTTGAACCTACATTGTATCTTATGATTCTCTCAGATCATGGGGCTGCATGTTTAATTCACGAATAGAAAAAAAACAACAACACAAAGAAACACAAAAAAAAAATCAACAATATCTTGAACAACATAGAGTAAAAATGGAACACAGAGTGGCGTTGATGCTTTAAGCCACAAAATCTCTTGCCTTACTATCAGAACGTTTCTATGTAAAAGACACGGGGACTTTGAAACAACACCTTATATCAGACTCGCACAAATACTCGAAAGCTTTTCAATATCTCTTTTAATTTCTTGATGTATATATAGGTATATTTGTGAGAAAAGGTTTACTGTACTGTATATCAATATATAAGTGAATATAGGATAAATAAATTACAACACAAAACCTTTGGAATGTAACGCACAAAATTTATATATCTTATAATATGATATTTCCATGTCAATATGTCCACTATTGTATATTAATAATGATTTTAACTCCCTACAGAAGTATGTCATTAGTCATGTAGGTGTGCCCATTGTCCCAAAACATCATTTGTCATACGGTAATGTGATGACATGTTTCGTCTATTTTCTAAAATAATATGACCACATTGCAATTTGCAAGCGATTTTGAAGATTCATACTAATCGTGTATCGTGCAATATCTATATTGTCGTTTTATCGTTTAATGTAAAGTAGTATAATAATAGAAAATACAAGTCATTCGTATGGGCTTTTGCCTCGAGGAGTAATAAACAATGATTTTGACTACTTAATTCATCGTTATCATATTAATAATTGTGTATGCGGGTGAATTCCTAACGTCCGTCCGCTAAGAGTCGTGTTGAGGTGGCAGAGAGTCGGAATCGGCAATTGTTTGCTACTAGACAGCCAATCCAGGACTCGGTAACCACTAAAACAAACAGTGTCCGAACTTACTGATCGAAATAACATTGCAGGTATGGATTGCTATTCCGGTCGGTAAGTTCGTACAGTATTAAGGAGCTTTGATACATGCTCTGATCACCTCGAAAATGCGATTCGTAGTGTCTTCAATACCACCCAACCGGTCTGAATAAAACTTTGAGGACTACTGTTTCATTTCAGCATAAAGTGGCTAAGTATTACGTTTTTACAAAATTTTGAAACTTTCTTTACAGCTTCAGTTATCATCAGAGAAATTGTGAAATTATTTACAGATGCACTTGATTTATTCCACTTTTGGAATACCAAGCCACTCGACCGTGGCAAACCACACATTTCGAGCACTATCTCGTCTCATTTGATAGAGAAATGACCGAGAAACTATGATATTACGTCTTATATAAAAAATACTGACACCATACGGTGGCGACACTTACAAGGGAAGGGCCGTGGGTGTCCTCTCCGATTTCGTTTATCTAAGGATATGTTATTCTTCATCGAAATCTAAGTGACACTTTTTTTTATCTGCGGATAAACGGTTTAAAGGGGTGAAATCAACCTCCAAAGTTGGGCATATCCAGCGGTAGTTTCGCGGTTTCGCATATTTCCAGTTGAGATATTTGAACGAATTGGAGAATAATTCTCATGCCGAATAATGAAATTGAAATATGCATTTTGTTCGGTTACGACGGGGTTAAATGGTCGTAGATTATAGAGGTTTAGAGTTGCAAATTTTTTATAACTAACAAACTATTGTTCATATTTCAATGCAATTAATTGCAGTTGAAAAAGCAGAAAAAAGTAGGCGATACGTGTTTTAGCGTTTTTCGAAATAACGTCACTTAGGGGGTGATCTACCCTTATACACGTGCAACCAAATTCCCATTATGATCGCACTATTTTGCTTCAATTCGTCTTATTCAATATTACAAAGCTCTTTCTAAGCAACAACTGAGCAGCTTATTCGTTTCAATAAAATTCGGTTTACACAACTACTTTATACAAGGTTTTTCTTATTGTTTTTCAATTTATTCGATATTTTTACGTAGGTATGGCTTATTTTCTTAGAATTTATTAATATTTGATTATAATATTTCGTTAAGGAAACATAAGAATCCGCTTAACCGTCCATCTATTGGGATGAAATTGAGTAGACCCTGGGCAGAAAAAAAATAAAATCGATTTTTTTCAGTTTTTCGGTTGTAGATCATTTTTTCAAATCGGATTACGATTCTATTTGCTCTATTTAAAAAGGATTTTTTCCGGTTGAAAAGCGATGGTCAGATTTTATTTTTGCTTTATTGGAAAATATATTTTTTCGAAATTTTTCGATTAGGAATTAACAAAAACCAAGAATTTAATGGGGCCCATAACTATATGGGAGTATTTTATATGATACAAGTAAACGATATTCTCGACAGGCGAAAAAATTCGGGATCCGCGGCCAAAACCTGTCCCGCTACCCTTGGAATACCCCATACATATATTCTCGTAGATGGTTCAAGTTCAATGTGTCGTATTATCAAGTGAAAAGAAACAATAAAGAGCAAAAGAGTAATCAAATATCTGAAAATTTTTGAATCTGAAACAGTTAGAAGATGTTTGAAATCGATTCGGAAGTACTAACTTTTATCGGACAAGTCTGAGTTGTTTGTACAACTTATCTTCGAGTGTAAGGTAACAAGATTATTGAACAGAACTCGGATACTTGAAATTAAACAAGCAGATAAGTCGGATGACCTCGACGGGTCAACTTAAGAATTTCAGGTTTGAATTTTTCAAGCCCGAAAAATAGTATTCTACAAGTAGATAGTCTAATCGAAATTAAAAAAAAATGTTTTACGAACGAAAAGTAGATTTTCTTTGTTCCAACACAAAAACTGCTGGATTGATTAATTCCGAAATTTAACCAGACTCGAGTTGGAACGAATCCTATCGATTGAGACAAAAATCATAAAAATCCGTTGATCAGTTATCGAGTTATCATCAATTGGACATTTTTTTGTTTCTCGAAATTTTGTTCCTTGAATAACTCGAGAACTACAGGACCGATCAAAGCCAAAATCTAATCAGTTCTAAGTTAGGAAATGCCGCATCGATTGAAATAAGGATGGATAAAATCCGTTCATTTGTTATCGAAATATCGTAGGACGAGAAGTTCACCCAGACGTCCATCTGAAAATGGTCGGAGTGATTCTCTGGACCTCAAAATGCGGAGATCAGGGGAAAACTTAACTTTTTAATTTAAATTGTCTGTGAACGGGAAGTTAAAAGTACTGAAAATAATACACATACAGCAACAGAAGAAATTATTACATATTGCAATTTTAGTGATAGGATACGAGAAGAAGACTGACAAGCAATTAAATATCTCAAATTCGACTATTTTCTTTTTTTTCTCGAATGATGAATTTCCCGCAATAGCTGTGAGAATGATTCAACTTCGAATCAAAGAAGCAGATTAATCTGATATCCCATGAGTTTTGACCGAAAGCTCATGATTCCTGCAATATATCATTTCAATATACCTACTTCTATCTTATCTACGGATATACTCATGCAATTTGGGGGATTTGCGCATGAAACCTATACCAAGAAACTGAAATTTCAAAAATAGCTTGTCCATTGAATATGAGATTATTGTACCGCGAATTCGGGGTAAATTTATTCGTTCACTCATGAAAACAGCACCAAAAAATGGCAAATTTTCAGTTATACTTTTATGATCGTCCCAGGCGAATATCTTATAAACTAGTAGATGTACGAGAAAAAGTTTAACACAAAACTCCAAGGATTCTATGGGAGAAAGATAATGCTGTTATCAGTTGACTTGTGGATTGTACCTCCGAGATTTTTCAAGTAATTTGTGATTTTAGATATGGGAACACGTAATTTTGCTATGAGCGGCTGATTGCGGGATTAAAAACCAATACAAAGTCGTTTAAAGAAAAAGATTTACGCTACACGGTTCGGAAGTCTTTCGGAGATTCGGAGATTTTCACCCTACCTGCAGAATTCTCTTGTAGATCCAAATTTTGAAAGCTTCAAGGTACGAGATCTGAATCACGTATTACTTGGAAAATCTCAGTAGTGGCAAAATCCAAAAGTAATCTTATATCAGCATGATCTTCACCCTTCGTAACCCTTCGAATTTTGTATTAAGCTTTTTCTAGTGTCTCTTCTAGTTTTTCAGATATTCGCGTGAGGCTGCTCTTCGTTAATTCAAGGTCGAAATTATGAAACGAATAAGCGAACCGACAAGCTATCAAAAAGTTGTTTGATTTGCTTGCAATGGTTTTTACCCGCTTTTTAGATTGCCGACTGAGACGTGTCTTTTTTTTTGTAAACGTTAGGTACTAGGATTCTGCCCGTTCGAAAGGGTTGAGAAGTTTTTATTCATTTTCATGAATTTTTTTTTATAGAAAATGCTGATTGAAAATTAGAAAAAGTAAATTACATTACAACAAGGATATGTTATCGTTAGATTTTCCAAAGCGTTTCAATCGAGACGTTATATTTAATTAAATGAAGGAGTTCCATAGATCACAAAAACCTATCTAAATTGAAAAAATGCCAATCAATTAAATTCACCACTGTAGACGTATAATTTGAATTTGAAATTCCACGATTACGATCTGCAGTTTCGAAGAAATTTGAATGTGGTTACGTTCAGAAACTGATATTGATTGGTTATTCGTGTTCAACTGTAGTTTCCTTTTGTTATTGTATAAATTTTTACCATAAACGTTGATCAAAATGTAAATTGCTGGACGTGTTTTGCCTGGAAATAATATATTGAGGAGAGATTCCGATATTTCGTTACTGGTCAAAAATAGCACAAGAATTCTGGGATAGCGAAAAATTTGTATCGATGAAATTCATCAATTTCTAATTCCGACCCGTCAACTCTCACTGTTACTGTAAAATAATTTGAACTATGAAAACGCATGAATTGATTCCAAAAAAAGGTACAGGTAAACCTCTTCAAATTATGTCCATAAATGAGGTAGAAAAGTTTCAGCTAAAGAACTTGAAATTTGCGACGCAAGGAGCTTGCGAAACCCCAATATCTGAAATATAATCAATGATGCTCCTTGCATTACAGATCTTTCAATTCAAATGTTTCCCGCTCGTTTGTAGATGTGCTTTAAAGAGCTTTTGCTAATTCAGAAACTTTATTGCCATAGAACAAATTATTTTGCGATTCTGGTCGAATCATTTATATAGGCCCTGCTTGCTAACATGATAAGTAAGCATGATATTGAAATGAACGATTGTGATATTTATAATCATCTAATTCCAATTTTGATGTCATTAAAAATAAATATCATAAATAAATATTATCACAATGGTTCCCAGCTGGCTTTTATACTGGCTAACTGTCGATACTGCAGAGCACACATGATTGTAAATGATATCGTGATCAATCGTAATCCTGAATGATCATAATCTAGGTCTGAATGGGATGGTTAATCACTTGTGCTATATCTGGTGTACCTACACCTCTCTTCGAATCTTTTGAAATCTTTGAAATTTTTGAAATTTTGTGAAACTTCCAAAATCTCCTAAAATTATTTCAAATCTTGTGAAAACTTATGGAACCTTTGAAATCTCTTAAAACCCTAAAAGTCTTCGAAATTTCTTGTAATCTTTGAAATCGGAATTTCTCAAATCTTATAAAATCATTTGAAATCTTATTTAAAATCTTGTAATCCTTCGCAATGTTTTGAAATCTTGAAGTCTGACGTACCTACATCAAAATTGACGAGTGATTAATCCCTCGGTCTAAACATCCTCGATTTGTACATCGCGAGAAAAGTTTTATTTAAATTCCAATTGCTTCTGTTATTGTTATGCTTCATATATGTATATTGATCTATTTTATTCGTAGATACATTAGTATTGATTAGATTCTGACTTATGTCTGTATAATATATGTATATAGTTAACACCTAATCTAGGGAACCATGAATTGAATCGCGCTTGACCCGTTTAAATCTTGCAAGCGCTCCGCCAGGATCACTTTGCGGACCGCCGAAGGCCTCCTTGTACTCCGTGGCCAGTCGAGGACTCAATTCTTGCGAACTTCCCACCAGGGATGCTACAGAATCAGACTTTGTGACGTCGACTCCGTTTCCGGACCGTCGCTTATCTCTGTCAATCACTGCCCTCCTTCTGGAGGTGATCTACGAGCATTGCGATTCTGATAAAATATCATAGTTTCAGGCTTTCGGTTGTGATAAATATGTAGTTTGTAGAACTTTGTTAAGTATTCCCGTTGTGCGTCTTGAGAGGGTACATACGTTTCCGTGATGGGAAAAATAGACACATTTTTGGGGATATTGGGGGGTTGTGGATTTTTTTACATAAATTTATTTCATATCAATATATTTAACACAAATATGAAAAAATATCATACAGAAAAATGTTTACAAATTTTTCTTACGGTGAGTCAGGTTCCGGAAAAAAATTATTCATCCCAAGCGTTCTTATTGTACGGATCCTGGGAACTCGGCGACAAATTGGGGAGACTGCCGAATAATTGGTGTTTCGGAAACAACTCAACAATCACAAAAAAAAGTAGCCAAATGTTCATTGGGTTCTCTATAGTCCAGTCATTATATACACTTGAAAACGCGAATGAACCGAGAAGGCTGATTTTTAGATATTATGTAGGGAGGGCTTAGAAAAGCTTAACTAGAAATTGTCGACCAAGATTTACTATGAGCTTTCGCCGCCATCTTGAAAAAAGGGTTAAATTTAGTTTTCTTGCGATAACTCGGCTCCCCGTCGTGATACGAAAATTGCGATTATATGTTTTTTTGTTCCTTTTTTTACGCTCTACAATTCAGGTCATATGCTTTTTTCACTTACCATTGATCCTTGTTGAGATATCGAACGAGACAGAGAAGAAAAATTTAGAGATTGAAACTGTTTTTTCATTGTTTTCTCTTTTCTCGCGATACATATCGAAAAAAGTCTATTACCAAACTTGTAGAGCATGCTAATATCTACAATGCAATTTTTTTTTTTTCAGACAAAAATTATTACAGAGTTCCAATTCTCACAACGTTAAATCTTAAACAAAATTAGATTATTATTAAGTTATTATTCATTATTATTATTTGGGCGTCGAGACACTATCGCGTCTCTTTATCCATCGATGAAATAGTAGAAAACAATGAAAAACCAGCTTCAATCTCTTAATTTTTTTGTTTCTGTCTTATTTGATATCTCAACAACGATCAATGGTAAGTGAAAAAAGCATATGGTCTGAATTGTAGAGCGTGAAAATAGCAAGAAAAAAGTATATAATCGCAATCTTCGTATCGTAACGGAGAGCCGAGTTATCGCAAAGAAAAAAAATTTACCCCTTTTTTCAAGATGGCGGCGAAAGCTCATAGGAAATCTTGGTCGATAATTTCAAGTTAAGCTTTTCTAAGCCCCCTCTACACAATATCTGAAAATCAGCTTTCTCGGTTCATTTGCATTTATTTGCCTTTTTTCCGGACATAATGACTGGACTACTAGACTTCTCCAGAAATGTCAAACTTAGAGTCTTTCTTTCAGATTTGGAGTTACAAGTCTTCTTGTATCCTTTTAATTTCAGTATCTGTCATCACTCCAAAAGCGCTTTCACGTCAGAGTTGAAATGTTTTTTGGGGTAAATCCACGCCGCTTATTTTCCACTTTTTCAGAATTAACATAAAGTTTTTCTCTATATTTTTCTCATTGCTGGGACTTATTTTCCCAAGTGACAGATTTCCGACAAATTCTTTGGGGTCTTTTTCTAATTTTTATCCAAAATCCCAAAGCAAATTTAACTAAGAGGTCTCCAGACATTTCTCATTTTTCAAAAATACAAATCTCATGAGGATTGCCTGATGTGCATTCCCATTTTTACTATTTGGTACTTCAAGCATTACTTAATTCAATCCATAACTACATGCTAGCTGTTCAGTGGGACTCATGCCTATAATGATTTACCTTTGCAGCTTGCATCTGCTTAGTTTTCGCCCGGTTTTGGCGTCGAGCGAGAGCTCCACCCCCGCGTAGATTGGCTAGTTCTTGATCATCGTGTATTCCAGCGCGTTTGCGACGGACTAAGAAGTCGTCACGATCGCGATCGATACCAGGGAAAAGGAAGTTGGCAGGATTTTCGTCCCTAGGTTCGTCACCGTGGTATTGATCTTGCGTAGGAATATGAGGAACGAGATAGGACTCGTCCTGCTGAAGGTTCGACGTTTGGTCCTCGAACCCGTCGTCGTCGAATTCACTTCCCTCGTCGTTTTCGTCATCGTCCTGAGGTCTGTACCCGAGAAACGCGACTCTGCCTTCAGGAATGACGGCGCTCGCTCGTCTTCGTCGTGAAAATCGATCCAGACTTCTCTTGAATCTGTTCTGCCCTGGAGAGAAAGAATCCTCGAGTAGATTCGGGTCCAAGGAAAGACCTGGTGGTAACTCATCCTCGATATCGACGTGTGCTTGTTCGGGTATGATTATCGTGTTTCTGCCTTCTCGCCCCCTAAGGATTGGCGATCTTTTTTGTTTGCTTCTGACAAGATAAACTCTGCGCGGGTTGGCGCTCCTCTTCATCAAAGGCTTTGACGTGTCAGGGGCATCTTTGTCAGTGGCCCCATAAACCGGGGCAGATCGTTTGCGGATGCTTTCATGGCGAAATTGAGCCTTCGTCAAAACGTTGGGATCTAGTTCCTCGACGCCCTCGATGGCTCGCAATTGTCTGGCATCTGTTGTGTCCGAGCGTTTGACCCTTCTCAGAATGCGGCGCTTGGACTCAATCTGAGGGCTGCGAATTCCGACATTGGTCGATCTCTTCGAAACACTTTTGCGTTCGTTTGGTACATCAAGACTTTGATTATCTTCATCCTCGTCCTCCTCGATTTCGCTCTGAATCTCGTCGTACTTTGCATTGTTCGCTTCGATTTCCCGTATCCTTTGCTTCTCCTCGACTTCACGTTTTATCTCTTCTTTTATCGACTCTATCTTCTGTTGGATCTGTTCCTCCACTTTTTTCTCGTCATCAGAGTTCAGTTCATCCTCCTTAGCAGTCATGTCAAGGTGCGATTCTTGCTTCGAGCTGTTGCCGTCGTCTTCTACGTTTGCTTTCATTTCTGTAGTCACTTTCGCCTCCTTTCTAACATCTTCGCTGATAGGATCTCCACTCCCATTTTTTCCACTTTCTAATCTCTCGTCGAATTGTTCACCAGCGTTACTCGTATCTCTGCTGTCCGCTTGGACCTCCTGCTGTAATCGAGCTTCTCGCTTCGAATTTTTGTTCGCCTCTTCGTTGCCACTTTTTACCTCAGGTTCTGCTTGTTCATTCTTCGATAAGTTTTCCAAAGCTACTTGGCGCTTTGAGTTGCCTCCTTGGAATCCAAGGCTGGATTTTGACGATGCTGCAATTGCAGTTTGAGAAATTTCACGCTTGGAGTTATCACCAAGATCTGCCGTGACGTCTTCGAGGTGCTTGAAGGGTTTCAGCTGCTGTTTCGCAGCCTCGTTTAGATCAGAAGCCTCATTTTTAGCGACAACATTTTCACTCGCTCCAATGTCATGCCTTTTCACCCGACTATCATCCTTTTCCTTTTTTTCGAGCAGCCCAGCTTCAGATTGAATCTTTGCCTGTTGGTAGTTGGATTCGTCGACCAGGTTGACGTCCTCACAGTTGTCCTCCCGATCTGCAATGTCTTCATACTCTTCCTCTGCAACCCCTGTTTCTCTCTTGACGATCCCTTCTCTTTCGAGATCATCGTCTTCGGGATAACTCTGGAGCACATCAACTTTCTCGGACCCTTCTCCAGCTTGCGAGACTCCGGGATTGTTTGTCTTGTACCCAGCGCTTCTGGCTGGTGCTTCCGTGTCATCATCGTCATCACCCGTTTCCTCGTACTCCGCAGAATTTTCGTCAAGTTCAACTTCATCCTCGAACTGTTCGTTTCCAGTCATCGTTTTTCGAGCCTGAGCATCATCATCCCGGATAGCGTACTTTCCACTGTCGTGAACCTTGAGTTTCTCTATCGCAAAGGAGCCCTGAGCCACCCCGTCACTTTCCTTGATCGCTCTAGATTTGGGCTCCATCACCCTCACAGTATCGCTGGAATACGAGTTTCCCCCTGCTTCCTTTTTCCCAGACTTTGATTCATCTCTCTCCATGGATGGAGATGGTCTACAAGCGACGCCTTGCTGCTTGTCCAGGTCGCGTTTATCCTTGAAGGTAACAGCTTATTATGAAACGTTGATAAAATTTAGAATTTATTTGGTTTCAAAATCATTAAAAATAACTGCCTCCGATTTACCTGATTCGTCTGATCATCCGGAAGGCTCACGTCTCCCGCAGAATTTATTTTAACGATGTTCTTCTTGCTGACTAATTTTCCAGAGTTTTGATCCATCCGATGATCAGACTTTTTAAACCTTCGTTCGGTGGAAGTCAGTCCTGCTCTGTCCGAAGGTTTCGACGATGCTTGAAGTCGCACAGAGTTGGCGGTATCTCTAAGTTCTCGTTTTCGACGCACTTGACGGACGCTATCACGGGTTTGTTTAGCGATAAGTTGACCACGTTGAATTCTCTGATTTGTTTCATCGCCCATTCGTGCCTCGTTTAGTTTTTGTCCGACCGTACGCTCTTCGTTGATGCAGACCTGACCATCGGGAAAGCTTGAGAGGAATTGAAAAAATTAACATGTCTGGTGATTCAATGTGCTTCCGGCGCTTGATAAAAACTTGCAATAAAGTAACGGTTGTCAGGAAATTTTGGAAATAAAAATTAATCCACATTGCACCGAACAGAATGTGAAAGGAAGAAAAAAATCATACGTAGAAATAGCCAAACATTGTCCTGTTCAACGTCCGTATTTTTAATTTATTGGTCTGTCGCCGAAAATTCTCGATTATTATGATAGCTGGGATAAATTTTGCCTTTAGTGATCGGCGAGGATTGAAAGGACTGGAATTACATAGATTCAGGGTAATTTGAGGACGTATTCGAATCTGATTCGTTTATAAGACTAATCAGTCATCAAAGATTGATTCAGAGCCGCGCCTTTTCTCGTTCCATTAATCTTTTCTACGCTAAATTGTGTAATTTGTATACCTGGCGGCTAAATTTGCTGTTTGAGAGAGACAACCGGGAGATTGAGACAAGATTGACAGCGCACAGATATACAGGTAGTCCAGCAGAAGTGTTCTTCTCATAATAGGCGTTGGGAGTGTATCATCACCGGATAAGATTATCCCATCTGAGATACTGGAGAGTCCCGCGAATGTTTTCGCCTTCGATTACGTCAAATTATTGAATAAAAGTTATTATTCATTTTACGAAACGTTCAGAAATGGTGAACAGAAAACAATAACCGAATATGGGTAGAAAAACAAAATCCATTTCATACAAACGACGTTCGAAGCTAGATTTTATCCATGAATCTCGTTTACACTCGACTCGGCACGATCGAACTTTCCACGATTTCGCTGAATTGCTGTACAGATAATCAGGCAACTAATGTGAAAATAGTTATTTGTATGGTGAGGGCGCGGAAAGAGGTACTTCATGACGAGTGTGAAAGTGCTGCACGAGCCAAAAGTGAGTGCGTCACTCACACTCGTCATGAAGTCCTTCTATGCGCCCGTGTCGTATATCCTATTTTCTGCCGTACCATTTGTCAAAAAAGCAATTTTTGTGGAGCTTTCCAAGCATGTTTGAGTGCTTTGCTATGAGTCCACTCATCAAGGATATGTGAGTTTTATCGAACACCACTCTTTCAACGTTGGAATATTTTTAATACTCGTTAAATATCGATGTGGCACTTACGTGATATTTACAAAAATATTTACACAGCTGTCTTAGTGAATATTTACATATTTACATAATTGTACAGACAGTTTTTGCGAAATTATATTTATGCCATGTCTAGTACTGATTACAGATTCTACAGTTGCTCTCGTCGATGTCAGCTTTAATCGGGGATTCTACTGTAGTACGTGAAATGAATCGATTCTCTCTTGCTGAATTGTATAGTACAAGGCTTAAAGAATATTCTTCCGAAATTTTATTTTCGAATTCTCAAAATTGACGATGCGAAAATATCAAAAATTTAAACGAGTTTTTTCGCTTAACTACTTTTTCGAACTTGGAGTGCAAGATGACTCCAAAATTAATCGACCAACGGACCTTTGCAAGACACGTTCGATGCCCTGTACTTTTCTCCAGAGATTCAATCTATCGTTATAATTCATCGTTTATTCATAATCTTTTTATCGAAAATAGAAGGTCGATTTTTAGTCGAGAAAATTTCATTCGTCTTCCGATCGCTGTAACTTTTTCAATTTTTCATATTTTTATTCACATTTGGGTTGAATCCCTGCGTACTTCACTAACAATAAGCTTCGACGATAATTTTGAACTTCTGCTTTCAGATGACTCGGTTTGCTTCTAGACTGCAAGACAACAACTTGTGTACCACCGGCGGCCTATTCAAAAATTGTACGCCATCTTCTTATTGATTGAAAAAAAAACCGAAAAAACCACCTATTATCTTTTTCCTTATAAGAATGCTGTCTGTACCCCTTTGAAATAAAAAAATTAAATATCATTCATGGTTTGACGTTGACAACTTAATGAATTAATATACAATCCCGCGCGAGCTGCATGCGAATAAAGCTGTTCGTGATTTGTATATAAATTGAAATTACATCCGACATCACGTAGATCTTGCATATACGTACTGGAGTAAAAATTGGATTGTCTTCAATGAAAGGCACAATCATAGAATTCCGAATAGTACAGCCATTTTGTAACAAGATTTCATCCCTTATCTTAAATTTTGTACACGTTCCGAGGTACGCTTGGCGTGTTTGATTCTGACCGGTATGAATGTCCCCACAATCATCCGTCTCCTTCTTTCCTTCATGGTTATATGTATAGAGAAGGAAGAAGACAGAAGAATGTGGGGCCAACTTCATACCGGTCAGAACCACACACGTTTGGTCTAGTACTACATACATATGCCTCCATCAGCTCTTCAAGATTCATGTTTCACATGTCGTTTCATATGTATACGTCATATAAAAGTTTAACTCTTCACGTTACGTGAACAGCAGCTAATATAGATAGATATAATGTCCTGCTCGCTCGGCACTTGCTTGTGCATCACAGTGTAACTAATAACATTTGGCTATCGATCATCGATGGAAAATGTATATTGGAGTTACGATTTATTGCAATTACATAGAACCTTTTCTGGTGAAAATAATTCAACGAATTTCTACGATCTATTAGGGAAATTCGAACTTTTATCGGTTGTTTGTAAAAAATTGTAGTTCACCTCTAGTCTAATCCACAAAAACAATGAATTTTTCTGCAAGAAGCTTCGAAAATCTAAATTTTTACAATGAAAAACCATGAAATGTTTCGATTTCCTTAAAAATTCGTAAAAATTCGCACGAGTGGAAATTTCTACCCGAGTTAATACTTCAGTATTTTAATGCCTGCGGCATGTCCGTAACTTATAGGTCTACATGTAAACGGGGAATGGGAATTATGTATAAAAATCGGAGGTCATTATTTATATGAATAATATCATATGAGACGGAGAAGAGAGCGAATGATATACTATAGAAACCAAACCCAAATAATAAAAGCATTCTTTATTCAAGTAAAAGTAGAGCAGAGTGAATAAATCAAAGCTCGTTTACAATTTAAAAAAGTCAGTGATCATGCCAAAAATAATGATGATAATAATAGTAACAATAATAATAAGAACACTAAGAATGATAACATCAATATAGTAGAAATAATAGTGAAAAACGATATACTGTTATATTAATATTTCGCAAGGTGGTAGACTAAAAGAACGTCTAGTCGTTGGACAGAAGTGCTTGCGGATAAAATAATTATTGCAAATAAACTTAACGCGGATTAATTATTTATAATAAAACAGTGTGAATTTACTCGAGAATTGTATGAGTTATTGTTTTCAGAAATGATATCCTATACTGGAATGTAGTAGAATAAAATTTGAGCTTAGCTTGAAGCTTAGGCCATTGTTAGGCTGCTAAGCCATCGTTGTTCGATCTATTGCAACAGCCCATAGAATCGACATTATCACGGATTTAAGCTCTAGTTATTGCTTTGCGATACACGTGTTTCAATATTTTTTACAGTGAAATGTAATGTCTTGTTGCTGTAAAGCGGGCATCGTAAAAGCATTCATCGCTGACATGATACTGCAATGTATATTATGACCTCAAATATCGATCGTAATGTGTCTCAGTAAATGCGTGATTTCCGGCTATTGTTAATCTTAAATTGTTACGGTAGCATTTGCACATATGTGTATATGTATAATTATATCTGAACAATAATATAGATTTGATTATCCATAATAGATATAATTTGAACAGATAAATGCTGTCAGTAAATAACGTTCAACTATATAACGATCTCCTATGATAGATAAAATAACATTGTTTATAGAATATTTATGCATGGAATATAAAGGTATGGTATATATAATCGAGTAATCACATCGATATTAGACATGTAAAATAGTAAAATTCAGCATTTTATCACAGTTCTAGGATGATCCAAACAGATTTTCCGATTCCTAAATCTTGTGTACGACTGTTAGGATTCATGAAGTAATTGATTAATTCGAAATCAGTGGCATGTAGAACTTGTGCTTTGGAGTATCTCTGGTGTGCTTGAAAGGCGCCTGTTTGGCTTCCAATAGAGCAGCTGGACAGGGACCCTGTTGCCTAGGTACAAACTCTTTCTTGTATGATGTCGATGTCGTCGCGGTGCTTTCACCAAGCGCAATGTTTGAGACATTGGATCTTCTCTGAACACGCTCGGTCTTCTGGGTCGTGAAGTTTCCGTAGCTCTTGGCTTCGCTATGAGAGTAGAATTTTCCACCGATGGTCAAATTATCGCGGTGAACGACCCGCTGTGGTCTCTCGTACGTTGCTGATGCCCAAGGGTTACCATCCTTGGTACTACGATGCAGGGAAGTCAGACTTCGACGATCACTGCTCTGGCTTGAGTTACTGATGTACTGTCCAGAGTCCGCAAGGTTCGATATACTCTTTCGTTGAGCGGCAGCAGTTGATGAAATCGTGTGAAGTGCCTCGGTTGAAGAGGTTACTCCTCTGCGATGCAACACTGAGTTGCTAACATCTGCGGATGACGAGGAGATCACATTCTTTCTGTGATGACCGGTCTTGGTAGAAGAATCTACCACTGAGCGATCGGAGTGTCCACCGATGATTTGTCTGAATTCGTTACTGCTGGACTGATTTGTGTTGTGCCTTGCTTGGCTGGCAACAGTGTGATGTGTATGCATGGCGGTATGATGACGAGATGCACTTGATTGCCGGTTGTCAACGTGCTCGGTATTGACGTAATCACGTCGGGAAATTTCCTGGTGTTGATGTTGTTGTTGCTGTTGTCGCTGATGACGTTCGATTTGTTGTTGTCTTTGAATATCTTGAGTACTGGTGGATCTGTTATCCGCCAAGTGACGCGTATCTGATGATATATCTCTCGTGATTTGATTATGGGCATGGCGATTCACGTTGGTTATTGACCTGTCATCGATCACGTGACGCGTGTGGGAGACGTTTTCAGATCTCAGATGTTGTTCGTTATGAATACGACGATGTTGTTCGCTGAGATGCCGCTGATTGTCAACAACTGTGGTAGAGCTTCGGGAGACGCCGTTGTCTTGCGGCGTGTTACTGATGGGTAAATTACCTCCTGGGCCGCTAGGGCCACCGGGGCCACCAGGGCCGCCGCCGATCGCTGAGTTATCGATAACTCGAGTTGCATGGCGTTCTGAAATGTTTGTATGCTGAGCATGTTGTTGATGAGTTGTTTGGCCAACTGTTCTTTGACCGGTATGCTTCGTAGTTTCTCTAGTAATCGTTACCACTGAGCCATCAGGGAGAGTTTTAGTTTCCGTTGTAGCAGCTCGTTTCACGTCTGTCTGCACGTCGTCCAGTTTAGCAGCTACTTCACGGCCTGTTTTCTTGGTATACGTGTTGTAGTTACGTTGACTTGTTGTTGACATCGTACTGTTATCTTCGCCAAGAGAAATCGAGGATTCCATGTGCCTTCGACGATTCACTGGTCTATCGTGGGATACGATGTCCTTTGAATCTTTTCTCGTTGGACTAAACGTATCACTTGACGTTGTCTTGGATTCCATGGTGCCGGTGTTGATCTTTAGATTGTCTTCGTGACGTTTGATCTCTACGCGTTCGCCACGAATAATTCTGTAGGTAGATTTCTGTGAAGTTGTATCCTGGAAGTCACCGGTCATCTTCAAGTTATCCTCTCGTCTAACTATTTCAGTTCTTTCCACTTTCTTTGGAGAATAGTCGTCTTTCGGTCGACCAACAAAGTCACCTTCTGGTTTCAAGTTATCACCGTGACGGATGGGAGTCCTACGTTCACCAGGTCCAACATTTTGCGGTGTTCGTTGCTCAAAGTCGCCTTCAGGTCTAAGATTATCCGGATGTCTGATGGGTGATCTTCTCTCACCAGGACCAACGGGACTCTTTTCGGGTCTTTCAAAGTCACCTTCGGGTCTCAAGTTGTCAGGATGTCTCTGGATCGAAGCTCGTTCACCTACAACGTGTGTTGTGTAGTCATTTCGCCTTCTAACATCCATAAATTCTCCTTCAACTCTCAGATTGTCTTCATGTCTCCTGATGTCTACTCTCTCAACTTTCGTAATCTTTTTATAATCATCTCTTGATCGGCGGACATCAATCTCGCCTTCCATGCGTAAATGGTCTTCGTGTCGACGTACTTCGACGCGATCACCTTTCACAACTCTGTAATCATCCCTAGAGGTTTGTGTCATTTGCATATCACCCTCGGATCGAAGATTATCTTGTGGCCGTTTGATAACTGCACGGTCACCCTTCTTCGGTGTAGATTCATCCTTGGGTACCACATAGAAATCACCTTCTGGATGAAGGTTGTCTTCGTGTCGAATTGGAGTTCGTCTTTCACCTGGTCCCACTTTGGTCGGAGTCCGTCTCTCGAAATCACCCTCGGGTTTGAGGTTGTCTGGATGACGAATTGGCGTACGTCGTTCACCTGGGCCGACCTTCGAAGGATGAGGTCTTTCGAAATCACCTTCAGGACGGAGATTGTCTCGCGGCTTTTTCACATCAGCGCGATCGCCTCTCGTTGGAGTCTCTTCCCTTGGCCTTCCATGGAATTCACCTTCAGGATGCAGATTATCGGGATGTCTGATAGGCGTACGTCTTTCACCTGGACCGAATGGCGACTTTTCTGGCCTCTCAAATTCACCTTCCGGTTTCAGGTTATCTTGAGGCTTCTTAACAACAGCGCGGTCACCTTTGGTTGGCGTAGTTTCTTTCGGTCGGCGAATGAAATCTCCTTCTGGTTTCAAATTGTCTGGGTGTTTTATGGGTGATCTGCGTTCAGCCGGACCTACCGGTGCTCTTTCTGGACGTTCGAAGTCTCCTTCTGGCCGAAGATTATCTTCATGTCTGATAATCTCGGTACGTTCACCGCGCGTTACATTGTAGTCATCGCGTCTACGTATGTCAATGAATTCCCCTTCTATCTTCAGATTGTCTTCCCGTCTGATAACGTTGACGCGTTCAGTTTTCGAAACGGTGTAATCATCTCGGGATCTATGCACATCCATCTCGCCTTCCATTCTCAAATTGTCCTTGTGGATTACAATCTCCGATCGTTCTCCTCTCGTTCGAAGGTAGTCCTCTTTCGATTTGCCAGTAAATTCACCTTCCGGCCTGAGATTATCCTTAGGTTTTCTTATCACTGGACGCTCTCCGCGCTTAGGAGTAAAATCATCTTTCGGCCGACCAGTGAATTCTCCCTCAGGATGAAGATTGTCTTCGTGACGAATCGGTGTTCTTCGTTCCGCCGGTCCAACGGGAGTTTTATCTGGCCGTTCAAAGTTGCCTTCAGGACGAAGATTATCCTTTGGCTTCTTGACGTCAGCTCGTTCGCCACGTTTAGGTGCTTCCTCCTTCGGGCGCCCCGTAAAATCACCTTCAGGTTTGAGATTATCAGCGTGTCTGATGGGTGTTCTCTTTTCTGCCGGGCCGTAAGATGTCTTCTCGGGTCTATCAAATTCACCTTCTGGTTTCAGATTATCGCTGTGTTTGATTGGTGAACGGCGTTCAGCTGGCCCAACCGGTTTCTTGTCAGGTCTTTCGAATTCTCCTTCAGGTCTTAGATTGTCAGGATGCCTTACAATTTCAACGCGGTCACCTTTCACTATCTTATAATCATCGCGTGTTCTTGTATCACTAAATTCCCCTTCCATGCGTAAGTTATCCTCATACTTGGTGATTTCAACACGTTCTCTGAGAATGAAGTCTTTGTAATCGTCGCGGGATCGGAAGGTTTGGATGTCACCTTCCATTCGTAGATTATCGGTATGTTTAATGACGTCTGCGCGTTCACCCTTTACTATTTTATAGTCGTCCCTAACTCTGCCAACGAAATCACCCTCGGGCTTAAGGTTGTCTTCATGTTTGATCAGTGTTCGCCTTTCGGCAGGGCCAACAGGTGCCTTGTCAGGTCTTTCGAAATCACCTTCTGGTCGTAAATTATCTTTCGGTTTCTTGACTTCGGGGCGCTCTGCAGGACGATATTTATCCTGTTCTGGTCTCTCGAAATCACCTTCTGGCTTAAGGTTGTCGGCATGTTTGATCGGTGTCCGTTTCTCAGCGGGGCCATATGGTGTCTTCTCTGGCCTTTCGAACTCACCTTCTGGTCGTAGATTGTCTTTTGGTTTCTTAACTTCCGGTCTTTCTGCTGGACGGTATCTTTCATGTTCGGGCCTCTGGAAATCACCTTCTGGTCTGAGATTATCTTCGTGCCTAATCGGCGTCCGCTTCTCAGCAGGACCGTATGGCGTTTTTTCAGGTCTTTCGAACTCTCCCTCCGGTCGTAGATTGTCCTTTGGCTTTTTCGCCTCGGGTCTTTCAGCAGGACGGTACCTCTCATGTTCTGGCCGTTCGAAATCACCCTCTGGCCTTAGGTTATCCTCATGCCTGATTGGCGTTCGCTTCTCAGCAGGGCCGTGAGGTGTTTTCTCTGGTCTCTCAAACTCTCCTTCGGGTCGTAGATTGTCCCTTGGTTTCTTCATTTCTGGTCGTTCAGCAGGACGGTACTTGTCTAGTTCGGGTCTTTCAAAATCACCTTCTGGCCTGAGATTATCCTCATGCTTGATCGGCGTGCGTTTTTCAGCAGGACCATATGGCGTCTTTTCGGGCCTTTCGAACTCGCCTTCGGTTCGCAGATTATCCTTGGGTTTCTTGGCCTCCGGTCGTTCAGCAGGACGATATTTATTCTGTTCAGGACGTTCGAAATCACCTTCTGGTCTAAGGTTATCTTCATGTTTGATCGGCGTTCGTTTCTCAGCTGGACCGTACGGTGTTTTTTCTGGTCTCTCGAACTCTCCTTCGGGTCGTAGATTGTCCTTCGGTTTCTTGGCCTCAGGTCTTTCGGCAGGACGGTATTTATCTTGTTCCGGCCTTTCGAAATCACCTTCCGGTCTAAGGTTATCTTCGTGCCTAATCGGTGTTCGCTTCTCAGCAGGACCATACGGTGTCTTCTCAGGCCTTTCGAACTCTCCTTCCGGTCGCAGGTTGTCTTTTGGTTTCTTAGCCTCAGGCCTTTCGGCAGGACGGTACTTATCTTGTTCGGGTCTTTGAAAATCACCTTCCGGTCTGAGGTTATCTTCGTGCCTAATCGGTGTTCGCTTCTCAGCAGGACCATATGGGGTTTTCTCTGGTCTTTCAAACTCTCCTTCCGGTTTAAGGTTGTCTCTTGGCTTCGTTGCCTCAGGTCGTTCTGCAGGGCGATATTTGGTTTGTTCTGGCCTTTCGAAATCACCTTCCGGCTTAAGGTTATCTTCATGCCTGATCGGTGTTCTCTTCTCAGCCGGACCATACGGTGTCTTCTCAGGCCTTTCGAACTCTCCTTCGGGTCGTAGATTGTCCTTCGGTTTCTTGGCCTCGGGTCTTTCGGCAGGACGGTATTTATCTTGTTCCGGCCTTTCGAAATCACCTTCCGGTCTAAGGTTATCTTCGTGCCTAATCGGTGTTCGCTTCTCAGCAGGACCATACGGTGTCTTCTCTGGTCTTTCAAACTCTCCTTCCGGTTTAAGGTTGTCTCTTGGCTTCGTTGCCTCAGGTCGTTCTGCAGGGCGATATTTGGTTTGCTCTGGCCTTTCGAAATCACCTTCCGGCTTAAGGTTATCTTCATGCCTGATCGGTGTTCTCTTCTCAGCCGGACCATATGGTGTCTTCTCAGGCCTTTCGAACTCTCCCTCCGGTCGCAGGTTGTCTTTTGGTTTCTTAGCCTCGGGCCTTTCGGCAGGACGGTACTTATCTTGTTCGGGTCTTTGAAAATCACCTTCCGGTCTGAGGTTATCTTCGTGTCTAATTGGTGTTCGCTTCTCAGCAGGACCATACGGTGTCTTCTCTGGTCTTTCAAACTCTCCTTCCGGTTTAAGGTTGTCTCTTGGCTTCGTTGCCTCAGGTCGTTCTGCAGGGCGATATTTGGTTTGCTCTGGCCTTTCGAAATCACCTTCCGGCTTAAGGTTATCTTCATGCCTGATTGGTGTTCTCTTCTCAGCTGGACCATACGGTGTCTTCTCAGGCCTTTCGAACTCTCCTTCCGGTCGCAGGTTGTCTTTTGGTTTTTTAGCCTCGGGTCTTTCGGCAGGACGGTACTTATCTTGTTCGGGTCTTTGAAAATCACCTTCCGGTCTGAGGTTATCTTCGTGCCTAATCGGTGTTCGCTTCTCAGCAGGACCATATGGGGTTTTCTCTGGTCTTTCAAACTCTCCTTCCGGCTTAAGGTTGTCTCTTGGCTTCGTTGCCTCAGGTCGTTCTGCAGGGCGATATTTGGTTTGTTCTGGCCTTTCGAAATCACCTTCCGGCTTAAGGTTATCTTCATGCCTGATCGGTGTTCTCTTCTCAGCCGGACCATACGGTGTCTTCTCAGGCCTTTCGAACTCTCCTTCGGGTCGTAGATTGTCCTTCGGTTTCTTGGCCTCGGGTCTTTCGGCAGGACGGTATTTATCTTGTTCCGGCCTTTCGAAATCACCTTCCGGTCTAAGGTTATCTTCGTGCCTAATCGGTGTTCGCTTCTCAGCAGGACCATACGGTGTCTTCTCTGGTCTTTCAAACTCTCCTTCCGGTTTAAGGTTGTCTCTTGGCTTCGTTGCCTCAGGTCGTTCTGCAGGGCGATATTTGGTTTGCTCTGGCCTTTCGAAATCACCTTCCGGCTTAAGGTTATCTTCATGCCTGATCGGTGTTCTCTTCTCAGCCGGACCATATGGTGTCTTCTCAGGCCTTTCGAACTCTCCCTCCGGTCGCAGGTTGTCTTTTGGTTTCTTAGCCTCGGGCCTTTCGGCAGGACGGTACTTATCTTGTTCGGGTCTTTGAAAATCACCTTCCGGTCTGAGGTTATCTTCGTGTCTAATTGGTGTTCGCTTCTCAGCAGGACCATACGGTGTCTTCTCTGGTCTTTCAAACTCTCCTTCCGGTTTAAGGTTGTCTCTTGGCTTCGTTGCCTCAGGTCGTTCTGCAGGGCGATATTTGGTTTGCTCTGGCCTTTCGAAATCACCTTCCGGCTTAAGGTTATCTTCATGCCTGATTGGTGTTCTCTTCTCAGCTGGACCATACGGTGTCTTCTCAGGCCTTTCGAACTCTCCTTCCGGTCGCAGGTTGTCTTTTGGTTTTTTAGCCTCGGGTCTTTCGGCAGGACGGTACTTATCTTGTTCGGGTCTTTGAAAATCACCTTCCGGTCTGAGGTTATCTTCGTGCCTAATCGGTGTTCGCTTCTCAGCAGGACCATATGGGGTTTTCTCTGGTCTTTCAAACTCTCCTTCCGGCTTAAGGTTGTCTCTTGGCTTCGTTGCTTCAGGTCGTTCCGCAGGGCGATATTTGATCTGTTCTGGCCTTTCGAAATCACCTTCCGGTTTCAGGTTATCTTCGTGCTTAATTGGTGTTCTCTTTTCAGCCGGGCCATACGGTGTCTTCTCAGGCCTTTCGAACTCCCCTTCGGGCCGTAGATTGTCCCTCGGTTTTTTAGCCTCGGGTCTTTCGGCAGGACGATACTTATCTTGTTCGGGCCTTTCGAAATCACCTTCCGGCTTGAGGTTATCTTCATGCCTGATCGGTGTTCTCTTCTCAGCCGGACCATACGGTGTCTTCTCAGGCCTTTCGAACTCTCCTTCCGGTCGTAAATTGTCTTTCGGTTTTTTAGCCTCGGGTCTTTCGGCAGGACGGTACTTATCTTGTTCGGGCCTTTCGAACTCACCTTCTGGCCTAAGGTTATCTTGGTGCTTGATCGGTGTTCGCTTCTCAGCAGGACCGTACGGGGTTTTCTCTGGTCTTTCGAACTCTCCTTCCGGTTTGAGGTTGTCTCTTGGCTTTGTTGCTTCAGGTCGTTCCGCAGGACGATATTTGGTCTGTTCGGGTCTTTCAAAATCACCCTCTGGCTTGAGATTGTCTGCATGTTTAATTGGTGTTCTCTTTTCAGCAGGCCCGTACGGGGTCTTCTCTGGCCTTTCGAACTCTCCCTCCGGTTTGAGGTTATCTTTTGGCTTCGTAACTTCTGGCCGTTCAGCAGGACGGTATTTTTCTTGCTCTGGTCTTTCGAAGTCACCTTCTGGCCTGAGGTTGTCTGCGTGTTTGATGGGCGTTCGTTTCTCAGCTGGACCATATGGTGTCTTCTCTGGTCTTTCAAACTCTCCTTCAGGCTTGAGATTATCTTTTGGCTTCTTGGCCTCAGGGCGTTCAGCTGGGCGGTATTTCTCCTGTTCTGGCCTTTCGAAGTCACCCTCTGGCTTCAGGTTATCCTCGTGTTTGATCGGTGTTCGTTTTTCACCAGGACCATACGGCGTTTTCTCAGGTCTTTCGAACTCTCCTTCAGGCTTAAGATTATCCTGTGGCTTCTTGACGTCGGAACGTTCAGCAGGGCGATATTTTTCCTGTTCTGGCCTCTCAAACTCACCCTCTGGCTTCAGGTTATCCTTGTGTTTGATCGGCGTTCGTTTTTCACCAGGACCATACGGTGTCTTTTCAGGTCTCTCGAACTCTCCCTCAGGCTTAAGATTATCCTTAGGCTTTCGAACTTCAGGTCTTTCAGCCTTTTTCGGCGAGAAGTCATCTTTAGGTCGACCCTCAAATTCACCTTCTATACGGAGATTATCCTGATGTTTCGTAACTTCGACCCGTTCTCTGACAATGAAGTCAGTATACTCGTCTCGCGATCTATAAGTTGAAATGTCTCCTTCCATACGCAGGTTATCGGTATGTTTAATAATATCAACACGGTCAGCTCTCACATGTTTATAATCATCCTTAGGACGACCTTCGAACGGTCCTTCCGGTTTCAAATTATCCTCCGGCCGTTTGACGTCAGCGCGTTCTCCTCGCGTAGGTTTGAAATCATCTTTTGGTTTGCCGATGAAATCGCCTTCTGGTTTAAGATTGTCGGGATGTTTGATGGGCGTACGTTTTTCACTCGGACCCACTTTGGCCGGTTCGGGACGCTCGAATTCTCCTTCTGGCTTCAAATTGTCCTGAGGTCTCTTGACATCGGGTCTCTCAGCAGGCCGGAACTTTTCCTGTTCTGGGCGGTCGAATTCACCTTCAGGCTTCAAATTATCAGGATGTTTGATGGGTGTTCGTCTTTCCACTGGTCCAAGCGGTGATTTTTCAGGTCTATCGAAATCTCCTTCAGGTCGTAGGTTGTCACCTGGTTTAATCGGCGTTCTCCTCTCTGCTGGTTCGAAAGGCTTTCGTTCTCTGTCCAAGAAGTCTCCTGACGGGAACAAATTGTCTGGATGACGTACAATCGCAGCTCTATCACCTGGCCCGAACGGTTCCTCTTCAGGTCTTTCGAATTCCCCTTCAGGGAAAAGATTGTCAGGATGTTTGATCGGCTGGCGGCGTTCTCCAGGAGTATATTTGTCTTTTGGACGACCTTCGAATGGTCCCTCAGGTTTTAAATTATCCTGCGGTCGTTTGACATCAGGCCTCTCAGCGTGTTTTGGCCCATAGTCATTCTTAGGACGGTGATCGAAGTCTCCTTCCGGACGCAGATTATCCCCAGGCTTAATCGGAGTCCTGCGTTCGGCTGGTTCGAACGGTTGACGTTCCCTATCCGGGAAATCGCCCTTCGGGAACAAATTGTCAGGATGGCGAACAATCGGTGCTCTGTCTCCCGGACCGTACGGTTCCTGACGAGGTCTTTCAAATTCTCCTTCAGGCTTCAAATTATCCGCATGTTTAATCGGCGTGCGTCGTTCAGCCGGTGTGTACTTGTCCTTGGGCCGGTCTTCGAAGGTTCCTTCAGGGTAGAGATTGTCCTTGGGCTTTTTAATTTCAGGACGTTCCGCCTGCTTTGGAGAAAAGTCGTCTTTAGGTCGCCCTTCAAAGGGACCTTCTGGCTTGAGATTGTCCTTTGGCTTGTGGGGCTCCGGCCTTTCCGTAAGCATCGGCACGTAATCATCTTTAGATTTAGGTGTTCCTTCGAAAGGACCTTCCGGCTTCAGATTATCATCTCGTCTGATAACTGTTGTAGATATGTAGTCAGTTTGGTCAAAGTTACGATACTCCTCGTTCGTTGTTGTGAAGTTTTCAGTAATGTCCGTCCTGCCGTAATACCGATCTATTTCGTTGATCGTCGTTCGATTGCGGTGGTTGGGTTCTTCTTGCTCGACAATCTCATAAGTTGGGAAGTCCTCCTTGACATGAGAGGTTCCCTGAAAGTGCAACAGAAGAATAAATTGAATGCCATGATCTTCGTTACTACTGATGATCCGTTACAAAGGCATGCAATCGTGCGATGGTTTCGCTGTGCGATTTGATGAAAATATTGTATTCTAAACTATTTGATCGAATTTTGAAAGCGCGACATTTAGTGACTAAAAATTCGTGATGCTTCATTCTTATTATATAAAATAAATGTCCTCAACTAGATGATCACTATGCAAAGAAAAGGAAAAAAAAAAACACTGAGCATTTCAGAAATATACACAATAGCCGCCACTGTCGATCATGTTTGAAATCAGGTTCTCACCGTAAATTCTCCCTCTCCGATGGTCAGGTTATCGGTGCGTCTGATGACCTCTGCTCTTTGGATTGTTCGATGATCGATGTATTCGGTTCGGCTCGTTGTTTCGTCTATAAATTCACCTTCTACCTTTGTGTAGGTATTGCGACGTACAGGGCTTGGTCGTTCGCCGGGTAACCCGGTGAAGGCCAGCTCCTTAGTTGTCACACCTGACGAGAGAAAATCAAACGGGTTGAAAAAATATGGAAGAGCAAAGCATTGACAATCGTTCTGTGTATACAATTGTGATTAACGGGAGCTCAATTGAAGATTGGAAAATTGATAACTTACCGTTGAAATTACCTTCGGGCCTCAAATTATCCTGGGGACGTTTAACAGGGGCGCGTTCGCCCTTGGTAGGCGCCTCTTCTTTAGGACGTCCGTAAAATTCTCCCTCAGGGTGTAGATTGTCCTGTGGTTTTCGGATTGGGGCTCGTTCTCCCCGGGTGACGACATAATCCGTTCTTCTTTCTCCGATGAATTCACCCTCCAGGTGTAAATGGTCTTCATGGTGATGTACGACTTGTCTATCCACGTGTTTCTCGTCGTATTCATGGCGATAGGAAGTTACACTGTCTAAAGGCTCGTGAGGCGGTTCAAAGTTGTCCTGGCCAATGTTATGAGGACATCGGTGCCGTCTGAAGGATAAATAATTTCAATCATCAGTAATTTGGATTTCCTATAATTCCAGATGAACTTTCAGTTCAATAATTAGGTAAAGATTTGTATTCACGTCTCGGACCTAATGAGTGATAATCATTCTCACGCGACGTCATATAAAATAACTTTTTATGGTTAAGACAAAGAATAAGAATCACTAGTCGCTATATTATTTCGCTGGAAAGCAATCTACGATTGCAAAAGTTATTTTAAAGAATATTAGAACTCATTGTCAGATGAAATCCGACTGAAATTCAGAATGTGTCTACATATTTTCCATCAAGATGTGTTACATGATCAACCAACGCCATTTGAAGCATCTGTCATCAGACAGAGACAAATGATCAAATATATCGTGATGACTGAGGTTCCGAGAATTATTTTACCATAAATACTGCGATATTCTTAATGACTGAAGTGGGCGCTGTGAGTAGGTGATCTTAATCTATAAATAAATGATTAATCAGTCATAGGGAATGAATCGGGTAGCTGCAGAGGCGGTCGTCTTATAGTCGTGGGTGCACTTCTAACTACCATTACTCGTCGTGCATTGTATTTTTTCGTATCGTAATTTGTGTCTGACTTATGATTACGACGTCCTACGCTTGCCTAGGAATATAACACTAACGTTAGTTATAACCCGTATTATAGACCGGAAGGGCCTTTTTTCTTGAGTAAAAAAAATTCGTCCCTATTAATTCTTTTATAGCTTATACAACCACGCGTATTTTGTACGATTCAGTAATTCACTGATTCAAATGACTACTTGCGGATATTAAATCTGATTACTTATTCATTCAGTTATTCACAGCTATCATGCGAATCGTCGCTTTTGGCATATTGCGATTAACTCAAACCGTGAATTATATTTTCTCTCTCGCCTGTAATAATGAATTGCAAATTAGAAAATAAAGCTTCATTGATGCCTGGAATAGTGTGAATTGGTAGTAAAATCAGAGCTAGTTTTTTTGATCCTATAATTAAACTGTTCTAAATAATTATATCTCTTCGTTTCAGATATTAAACTATACCGTGTCCTTGTTCGTTACGTAACTCCGTATGTACAGACTTACTGCCAACGACTCGAACACCGTAAATGGCCAAGATTGACATAAGGCCGAAGCTGATCGACTCAGAACTCAGAGATGTAGTAGTGGCGCTAGCTCAAAAGGCAAGAAGGATTGATCAACATCGACGGCGAGCTCATTTTATATAAGTTGAAATCTTATCGATCCTATCGGTTAGTATATCTCCAATTTTATTTCTGCGCAGATGAAGTAGTTGATTTTGTATAAGCATTTATTAATTCATATACATTCGCAAAATTTATAGATTCTCTCTTCACGAGTGCAAATTTTAATTTACGAGCTGCCTTTTTCAGCCTGAATTATAATCATAGCAATTTCTTTCGAGTGCAAAAGCGGCCTAGGCCTGTAATTAATTATGCATTAAGACTCGGCTCCAAATACACCGAATAAGGAAGATGTCGTAAAAGCAGACCCGGATTGGCGGAGATCAACTGGTACTGTGCCTTATAAGGAGATACATAACTCTGAGGAGTACTCACAGTCTCTCTGCCTGATGTGAGAGAGTGCCTCTGCGGTCGGGCGCTGTGAGTGTGTAAGGCATAGGAATTAGAATCCCAGGCTTTTTTGGAGCTACATATTTTTCGGATGATGAAAGTCGTTGCCTTTTGGCGAATATTTGAAAATTGTCTGTCCATCAAATTTGCTTAAACTGTGTCACGACTATTTGCGGCTCTTTAGCGCGTGATTATGTTGCTACGGAGTGTCGCCTCCGTAAGACGTTGGTATTTTTTTTTCTTTTGTAATACGTAGAATCGTAGTTTCTCGGTAATTTGTTCATCAAATGAAATGAGATAGTGCACAAAATGTGTGCCTTGCAACCACCGAGTGGCTAAGTATTTCAAAAGTGCAGTAGATCTAGTGCATCTGTGGATAATTCCATGATTTTTCTAATGATAAGTGAATCTGCAAAGATAATATGTTCAAAATTTTGAAAAACCGATATACTTAGCCACTTTTTGCCGAAATGGCGCAGTAATCCCCGAAGTTTCATTCCGATCGGTTGTGTGGTATGGGAGAAACTACGAATCGCGTTTTCGAGGTGAGCAATATATACAGGGTGAATCTTTTCAAAGGTCTCAAATGGGTGGGACGACTTGCGGCGAATACACGCTTATTTAGCCAATCAGGTAAACAATTATCCGGGTGGGGATAGTGAAGCAATGCTTAATTACAAATTTGACATATCACAATACATCTTTGCATGCCTTCGCCGCAAGTAAGCCCCACCCATTTGAGACCTTTGAAAAGATTCACCCTGTATATATACAGGGTGAGTCTTCTCAAAGGTCTCAAATGGGTGGGACTTACTTGCGACGAAGGCACGTCTATTCAGCCAATCAGGTAAACAATTATCCAGGTGGGGATAGTGAAGCAATGCTTAGTCACGAATTTTGACAGTGTATCACAAAACATCAATCACTCGTACCGCAGCAAGTGAGCCCCGCCCATTTGAGATCTTTGAAGAGACTCACCCTGTATATTAGTGTGTCCGTTATTTCCCAAATTGTTTTTTTTTCTGCTGCCGCCCCATGAATTTTTAGTTTTTGCCCCAAAAGAAAATATCCAACCCAAAAAAACTCCTAATTTTCAAATTAAACCGTGCCGAAATCATGTTACAATTCCCATTTGAATAACATGGGATTTTTGGACTTTTCGCATTTAATTTTTTTTCTCTGAAACAAATGAGGGTACAGGAATGACCAATGTATATTTTTCTAGAGAATTGAACGCTCTACAAAAAAGGTCTCTTATAATTTTTTGATAACTAAACTTTTTTCAATACTCATCTGGAGTATCAATAATGTATTAATAAATTAGGTAAGTATTAAAAAGAGTTGAGTTATCAAAAAATGATAAGAGACCTTTTTTCTAGAGCGTCCAATTCTCTGTAAAAATATACATTAGTCATTGCTGTACCCTTATTTGTTTCAGAGAAAAAAAATTAAATGCAAAAAATCAAAGAATGTTATTTAAATGGGAATTGTAATATGATTTCGGTACGGTTTGATTTGAAAATTAAGAGTTTTTTTGGGTCGGATATTTTTTTTTTGGGGCAAAAACTAAAAATTCCTGGGGCGGCAGCAGAAAAAAAACCAACTTGGGAAATAACGGACACCCTACTAGTCAAGTTACTAAATTATATTTTAGTACGCTTGCGTGATAAAAGTGTTATGTGTTAGTGAAAATAAGTGTGAGGATAATTTCTTAGTCATTTAATATACTGAAGGGAAATTTCTGATGATATAAAATTTTTTGAAAGCGTATAAAAATTTCTGAAATTTTATATAAATTAATTGATCATGTGACATCAAGTAATCGTCCCAAAAATATTAAAACTAGTACCATATAGGTGCAATGTAATAGAACATTTTTTATTTAAAAAAAATTTTTCCTAATAATTTTTTGCTATGATAAGTCAAAATCAGATATTTTTCAAGATAAACAATTAATTTTTGTCTAAATAAATTGTAATTTTGCCATCAAAGTAAAAAAATCTGAAAATTCACTATAATTTGAACTTTAACCTTGAATAACTGTTAAAAAAGTGAATTAATCGGAAAATCATAAGAGATCTTTTTTGTAGAGCGTTCAATTTCCTACAAATATATATATCTCTCATTGATATATATTTACTTGTTCAAGAGAAAAAAAAATTAAATGTAAAAAGTGGCAAAATCCCATGTTATTCAAACGGGAAATGTAAAATGATTCCGGCAAGGTTTAATATGAATATTAAGGGCTTATTTTGGTCTAATATTTATTTTTAGGTCATGAACTAAAAATTTAGGGGCCGCTGCAAAAAAAAAAACCAACTTGGTAAACAACGGACACCCTACTGTATATAGTATACCCACCCCCTTCGATTTTGATCATTTTCTAGTAGGATCTTGTTACCGACCAGAGGGGTCTCGGAATTTGAAAAAAATTTGCAGACCAATTCCGAATATGACATTTTTTCAAATCTTAAAAAATTCACACTGATTCTAAGATCTAAAATATCGTTTTTAAGCACCACACGATAATGGGATCTCAATATTTACTATTTTTTTCGCAAGTTTTTGATTTTTTCATGACGTAATTGGAATTTTCGTTTTTTTTGATCGGTCATAACTTTTTCAAATTTTAACCTAAAATGAAAGATTGCAACAAGAATCACATTATTTTTATGATTTCGCAATCTATTTAGATCGAGAATTAGAATTTAAAAAAAAAAACAATTCCAGCATGAAAAAACTAACAACTTACGAAAAGAATCGTAAATATTTAGAGCTTAAAGATCATATTTGAAATCATGATGAATTGAGCCATGAATTTAACGTTATGAAATGTCCGGACTTCGATCGTCTTCGCCGTTATTCTAACAGGTGATATTTTGACGTTATCACATTGCAGTTACGAATGCAGTTATCTGACGCAAAAGTTAGTGAATAAGCCCCCTGAGCGTGCATCAGAGCTGCTTAAGGCGATGTGATACTCGTGCTCGATCAACAAAGTTATCGATATTACAGTTTTTCTACTGGATGAAAAACGGAATGACGGAATAAATCGTTATTCATGATATGGAACATTCATTACATGTAGAATTGCGAATAACAACAAAATCAACAGTAGCATAGAATGTGTTTCATATCGCTGAGAAATAATTAAAGGATATGAAACACGTTGTATGCTACAGTTGATTTTTAGGTTCCCGCAATGCTACGTGTATAATGAATGTTTGACAGCATTTATTCTGTAATTCGATTTTCAAACCAGTAGAAAAACGGCATTCTAGATCACTAGCGCATCATCATTTCTCGCGCGTTTCTAGTGAATAGAATTGTTTCTTTCATCGCGGTAACGGCCAATCCGGTAATAAATCATTATTGAGTACGTAAACACCGAGAATTTTAAATCGCGACATGTGTATGTATTCACCTCCATGAACATATGACGTAATGCGTAAGCGATACTCAAATACTAAGCACCGCCAAATATACTTCATAAATTTTTTATTTCCGTTATTATAGTCGGTATTTTTCTCTCGCGAAATATCGTTCGATACTTGTTTCTTCGCACTTTTTGTTCGGCGAGATATATTCTTTTTTCGCAAAGTATTGTTAGTTCGTTGTAGGTAGTCGTTAGTCGTCGAAGAACCCGTAAACCGAATATAACCGGTTCAAGGAGAAAGCGACTTCGACTTTTTGACGCCGACACAAATCATGCACAATAAAAATATGGCTGTATTAGTAGCCGTATACGAACGTCGCTCGTGGAACGTCCCACACGGTATCAATAAATCCCAATTGTACTTATGTGACCTCTCACGCTTCCTAGGCCGGCGATAGGTATATGTGAGGTATTTTAGTTCAGTTCATGGAGGTCGTGACTCTCATATACTCCGATATTGTTACAGGCTTTACATGTCACGGTATTGGTCCGAATTTTATTGCAGGATTTTGAGAAGATATGAATTCCCGAAGAATGAGAGTCCCCGCGAACCGCAGGACATTTTTTAATGTAATTTTTCAATGCATGGTACCTCGTGTTTTGTTAGCCTATTGATTACATTCAAATATGGTAAGGTTACTTTGTAAATACATATTTTTCAATGCATAACGATGAACCACGAATTTCAACTGTCTTCCCGAGACGGAGTTTTTTTTTTTAACAAAAACATATTTCTGTCGAGAACGGCATCTTTGTTTTGTTTCATAGAACTTTTTAATATTCGGTATCTAATAAACGACTTTGGAAATGACGAATTCTTCAAGATTTCTCAGCACCGTTTGGAGTGTAAAAACACATAGGTATTTTACAGCAGCGTTGGTTGGCCTATTCAAAAGACGAAAATAAATTCAGCTTGCCACAGAAGTCCCGTATTGTTGAAATTAGAGCCTGTTTCGTAATCGCAAATTACAGCCACCGATATTAAACTTCATTGTCCGTGTGCTCTGACCGTGTCTGCTACCAATCTTTTTCTACTGCCAAAGCGTCGGAAAAAACGGCACATTAATGATTAAAAAAGCGGTCCATATATGATTCCCAAAAAGAAACGAATTTTCACCTTTTTAAAAAGAGGTTCTCGTACTTAAGTTTCACACTGTATTATATATTAGAACTCGCCGGTTTTTGGGCTCGCTTATTTCCCATCTGAAGTCAAGATACGAAAATTCAAAATGGTGGATCGAAATTGTAAAAAGCAGGCTGAGTCGCATGAAAATTGCCATTTAGGATTTATAGTGCCCATTAGTATAAACTTGTTAATTTTTTCAATCTAGATTTGAATATAGCGGCCCAGAAACCCTAGATGACTAATTTTTATGCAAGAGTGTCTACTTTTTACAATTTCGATCGGATGGCGGGAAAAGTATAGGCATTCAAAAAGTTACGTAAACAGTAAAATGGCTGGCGCCACGTCTCAGAGTTGAGGGATAGATCTCATGTGAAAAAAGGGTTTCTTTTTTGTCAAAAACTAACGTTCAGAGTAGTGGGAGTATAAAGGAAATAATATCTCGATTATTTCTAAGACACCTTCATTATAATACTTATATGAATTAGTTTTGCAAGCTTGTATAAATAATAGCAGAAATTGAATACCTATTTATGATCCTTATGATTAATTTATGGAGAAATAAATGCTTAGTAAGTACTATAGTTGTCGTAACAAGCGACTAAAGCAGCAAGCCTTTCCGATGACATCATTACTCTCGCCTGGCGCATCGCTGCATCGTTTCAATGTGCTCTCTAGCGTGACATGTTGGTATGTAAATACGTCTATGTGTGTGTATGTACATACAGCTAGATGTACATAAACATAAAGGTAGAATACTCGGTGTAGCGTATGCATAGATAGCAGCGGTTTTCAGATCGTTCCACGGGTTACGTAATGGTTAATGATGATGATGAAGATTTACTCTTTCGAGTCCGTCAAGTGTTTACTAGCTACTTTGGGCCATCGTCCAGACTCCAGACTCAATTCGATAATTAAAAACAATCCATGCTTGTTTTTGTTCATCTTACGTTTTGATTTTCAGTTTGCATAGTTAGACATATGAGATTTTTCTGACAGATATCTCGCCGTTTGTTTAATCGTTATCGCTGAATAACATAATCAGTGATAGTGATAACATAACGCAAAGCCTCTTTGAAGTTATTGATAAGCAAACATTCCTGTCTTTTTGATTGTTTTCATCGTTATACATGCTGAAGCTTACGTACTTATTTGCTCAAATGAACGCTACTCTATTGTTGTTGAGGAAGGCATATACAGATGATCGTATAAAAATTGCAAATTAATTTGTGCAATTGGAATATGGTACAGAATTTCCAAAAGCCACGTGAATCTCGTCAAAGCGTATGTACAAATAAGCCAAAAAAGTTTGAATTAAAAAGCTTAATATCTGTGATATAAGGAGCATCTTTATTGTATTTCAAATATTGAGATTTCAAAAAGTTCCTTGCGTCACAAATCTTGAGTTCTTTGATTCAAACATTTCTGCCTAATTTGTGGATATGATCTGAGAATTGTTTTTTTTATGAAATCGGTTCCTCATAGGACAAGTTATTTCACAGTATTTCCTAAAGTCATCGATATCATTGATGAGACTTACCCGCAGGTGCATAGCTCGCAAATACATTGTTCCTTCAGAGGTATTTTAGCCAGGACGTCAGCGGGCTTTGGGACCTTTTTTGGATATTGTTCTTCGTCATCCAAGGAATCGGGTGTTTGATCACCACGTCGTGGTTTCTCGTCTGGGCGACTCGGTTTTCCAGCAGCAGGCATTGGCTTGCTATCTGGTGATTTATGGTCACGAGGCTTTTCTGGAGAAACGGAGCGGGCATCTGAAGGCCTACAAAGAATCGGTTGAATTCAGTCACAACGAACGCAACCTACTTTAGGTTTAATGAAAATTATGAAATGTTTTCCCTACGTCATGTATTCAGACTGTCTTTGATTTTTCAAATATTTTATGTCGTCTCAAATATTTTCTGCACCGCAATATTCATTAGCTGAAAACATATCCGACTTCAAAAGTTGACATGCATCATTGAGAAGTCAATTTTAAGTAATCGTTTGATCCTCCTATTTCGCGCAAAATAAAATGATGATACCCTTCCGGTAAGATGAAATCACATTATCAGAAATTGGCAAAAGTTTTCCTGTTCGTTTGCAGTGCATTTATAGTAGCTTTCTTCTTACGTCCCAGAATTTCAATCAATTCGTTGCGCTTTTCCAATTCTCTTCGGAAGTATGGGGAGATCGGATGACTTGATTTTTACGATATCACCGATATCTCAAAAATCCGATTAGAAAAAATACACATCTAACGGGGATTACTTCCATACAATGTCCACTTCGAGACAGGACTTGTAACGAACCAGATTATTGAGTTTTATTCAGCGATTATAAATGAGAAAAGAATTGATTCCATAATTTTATAAGTTCCCCTTCACCATCATCGTCTATCTTGACCTTCAAAAGTGAATTCCAAGAAATCTTATTTTCATCATTTTTGTTAAATTTCGAAGCTTTTTTTTATTCGAATATCGAATATAAATATTGAATATCCAATATCGAGATAAGTGAACAAATCTTCTCATCTTTTCATCATTCATTGTTCTATTTACTAATCTAATTTCGCATTGAATTTCAAAGATTCCTTATCTGTTCAAGAGTTTAATTTTTTGACTATGTAAGGCGAAAAGTGTATTTGAAAAAAGGTATCTATTTTTTTTAACAAACTATTAGTTTTGGTATGCTTCCCCATATTCTTTCGGATTCTATGACGTTTATCAGGTTTTTAAAACTGATGGTACTTCGACTGAACTTATCAACGTAGAATTGCCAATTCAACACATAACATTTGATAGACTTGATGGCTTTTACGTTAAAACGCTCAATAAAACTCAATAGTCCAGAAGAGTTGGAATCTCAGTTGGAAAAGGTTATTAGTATTTTTCAATCAGGTTTTCGAGATACTTATCGTTTTTAATTTGAAATTCACGTATTCGGAATATTTCGAGATTTTCAAGGAACAAGGATGGAAGATCCCTGTTCGGAAACTGAGTATACGCACATAATTTAGAAATTTAGGTCAGAGATAACATTCATTGAATTTTTAGTCAGCTGCATGTCCTTAGAAAGAAAGATGTACAAGCGTTACAAAAATCCGACGAAGCGCCGAAAATTTGTTAAAACTTTTGTAATTCGATACGAAAGTAAAAAAAAAGTGTTGACCAAATTCTGGACTTCCTCTGCAGTTTTGCGAATATTGCGAGCTCAGTCAATTCGCTACGTAGCATCCTGAAAATTGTATAGTTACTAACTTTTTCACTTTCGAAGGCTTGTCAGCATCGTCTCTAGGCTTTTTTGGAGAATCATCTCGGCGTTGTGGACGGCTGGGTTTACCAGCGGCAGGAAGTGGCTTAGGCTTTGGCACATCTTCTTCTCGTAGCCCCGGTATCACTTGAGGATGTCCTGGCCGTTCGGGGGATGATTTGTCAGGCTTATCTTCCTCGGGTCTTTTTGGTTCCGGGCCTAGAATCTTCTCATATATCCTATCATCCACAACGTCTCTGGTCACCACGTTAGTCACCTGTTCACGGTCGATGAACTCCGTAGTTGATTGACTAACATCTCTCTATGAATAAGATTGGGAAATCACCAAATGTTAGTGTGTAGAATAATAGATAAATAATCTACATAACTGATTTAGTTTCTAATTTCTTTTCTGGTCTTTTGCAAATTAATGTGTGGAATCAAAAATAAGTAATCGAACTAAATACGTGGTATCACGAGGTCACGAATCTTGGCGGTAAATTGAATAATCAGTTCAAATGGTGGTGATCCAATTAAATGCGGTCGTAAGACTGTTATGGAGCCGAGGCCACATCGTATTCACGGCAGCAATAAAAAATATTTTCTTCCTTCTCAATAATTGCTCGGGTTTTCCAACTTTTACCATCATTGAGTATATCGACTATTTCTTTATTTTCGACATCAATTTTTATTTTTTGTAGACCGTGATTCTAACGATCAAATAAATATCACGTGGTAACATTGGTAGAAACTAATCTTGGAATCCGAAACCGTAGAGTTCTATTTAATTGACACGAAAATTTGTGATTCGTTACTGTTAACTTTCCGCTTGAATAAACAGGAAGTTATTATAATCACCCTGAAACTGAAAGGCTGAATTTTCACCGAAACTCCACGTTCTGAGTTTCCGGAGAATCATCTCCAACCATTTTCGAATCTGTGTGTGTGTTTGTATGGGATCAATTTTTTGTCCGACGCTATGTCGAGAACGAATGAACGGATTTGATCCATCCTTGTATTAATCGTAATTTCAAGTAATTTTTACTGTCTTAAAACTAATCAGATTTCAGATTTCATCAGTCCTACAGTTTTTGAGTTATTCGGAAAAAAAAAATTACAAAAAAAAAAAAACTTGTTTGATAATGTCTCGCGAACTGATCGTCGGATTTTTCTGAATTTGATTTCAGTCGATAGGATTTGTTGCAACTCGTATCTGGTTAAATTTCGGAATTAATCGATCTGGTAGTTTTTGTATTGAGATAAAAAAAAAATTAACCTTTTTAAATTCAATTCAATTAATTCAATTAAACTTTTTATTCACAGAATACTATTTTTTGAGCTTGAAAATCCGAACGGGAAGTCCTAAGGCTGACCCACGAGGTCAACCGACTTAACTTCTTATTTTTTTTTCTTTTTTTTTTCACTCGAGTAGGCAATATCGAATTATTTTAACCTGCAGGCTTAATATTTCACGAACGTAGAAATGCAAGACGTATTAGTGACACTCTGATACCGTCATATCGCGGCCTTGGAAGAAGCGAGCACAGCTGACTGCTTAGTATGTAGATTATTACTATAATCTAAGAATAGCGTTGAAGTAAGTTATCGAACCGCGACAACAACCTTTAGACTCTTAAGATGAAATTAATGTCTTTTTACGAATCGTGATTAGGCTACGAGGGATATGGCGATCACCAAAAGCTTCCCGTGACCAGAACTCCGTAAACAACTCGTCAAAGCATCTCACAGATTCAGTTTCACTAAAGCGTTAAAAATAACTCTGACTTTCTTCTTCGAACCAGGTATGCATCGCTATATGATAAGTACGTCGAACCGCTGCATTGTGTCCTAACTCTAATTGTGAAGCTGAGCTGGCAACGGGATTTCCAACGCATTTTCTTATGTGTTTCGTTTCTAGATTCCGTTGTACTAAACCGTGTCTATAAGAATAAACCTGACTTTTTTTTTCGAACCAGGTATGCATGGGTATGATAGGTATGTACGTATGTAGAACCGCTGCACCGTGTCTTAACTCTAATTCTACCTATGCCTGAGCCGGCGACAGGATTTCAAGTCCACTTTCGGTGAAATTCACATACCAGAACGCTAAACATAGATATAACATAAGTGCCTCGTCGGTATGGGCCGTGGCACGGAGGGATCAGGGGGTCTTGAGTGGATTTTGAGTGTAATTAGAACACAGTACACATGCCAGTACAGTAAATCAGGTCTAAGAATATCTCATAGTCATAGAAGTCCCTCAACGTAATTTTTATCTGATTTAAATGAAAGGGTAGACCTCAGACTGCTCGTTAAAAATTAAATTTTTTCGACGCCCCCTAAAAAGCTTCCTTTTGATGAAAAAACGCGAGGAAAATTGTGTTTTTTTTTTATTATTGAAAACAACACGTGCCGCAAGACGATTTAAGTTCATTTTTTGGTAAAATCATGTTTTTCGGAGAAACAAGTAAAGTATAAAAAATAATAAAGAAAGTTTACTTCAGCCTTGGAATTAATAAATATCTGCTTATAAAAAATAAGTTTGTACTAATTTAGTTTTAAAATGAAATTATTAATTTAAATATTCTTCATTTTTTATTAACTAGGCAACATCAAATAAAAACAATTTCGAAATTTTATTCATTTGAGTTCCAGAATTGTTTATATTTCAGGAAAAATACTATTTGTGATAAGAAATTTCCAAAAAAACATGATTTTACGAAAAAATGAACTTAGATCGTTTCGCGGCACGTGTTGTTTTTAATAAAAAAACAAACAAGAAAATTTACCTCGCGTTTTTTCATCAAAACGAAGCTTTTTAGGGGGCGTCGGAAACAATTTAATTTTTAACGACCAGTCTACTAGACCTATATTTTCTGTTCTAAAATGCTGCGGGCCCGTGGAGAAATTTACGTATCGGGTAACTTATTGCGTAAAATTGGAGCGAACGAAATTGAAAATAAATTTGACCATTTTCAAGCCGTTTTCAATCTGCCTTTTCTCAATCGAGAAATTTGAGTATCACGAGACCGATACGACTATTTGACGGATGTAGTTTTGAATTCACACAAATTCTGCTGACTATGAATTTTCAATTTTTCGATTTTGGATTCACAAACTCAGTTTATTCTTTCAGCCTACCGAAGAAAATACGAAACACTACAAAGCGGAAGAGCTTTGAAAATCTTCATGTATATTTTGTATTGTTTACTTTCAAATACGTGAGTGTTTATAGAAAGATGATAAGAATTATCACGAATTAGGACGTGAAAGATAATATTGACATTTATTTCATCTCCAGAATACCGACAAGTATTCATTTTTTAGAAAATATATCAAAAATCAACAAAATTAACATTTATGGTTGGCGTATTCTTAATATACTACACTTATGATGAAAGAGCTTGTTATTGATTGCCTCGAGCTTGATCTACCGACTGCTTTCCAATTTTCGTTTATAGTTCTGATAGCAAAGTTAAGAATTTCGGAGTTACGGTTTGCTCAGAATGGAAAGACAAAACTGTATAAAATTCATCAACCGTATATAGCTAGTGATCGAAAGTTTTGCAGTAGGTTTATGGATAGAGTTGTTTTTTCGTGCTATGCACGTGATGCAGTCTATATGCACGTGAACGAAGTGGGCAGTTTAGCTGAGGTCAAGCAAAACTAGGACAAAGTTGATTGTTTGACAATGAAACACATCGAGCTGGATATAGTTTCGTTGTCCAAGGTTTGTTTGTTCAAGACTTAACATCGGCTTTATAGCCTCGATATCGCGTTCTGAATTCGTGCGTCGTTAATCACAAGCTTAAAATAACCGTGCAGTTTGATAACCCGTGCAATGTTTTACTGACAAGAGTCAGTCCTAATTATACACGAACGATAATCATAATCATTTCCCACTGGTACCGCGCCTAGAATTGCTAATTGTTGCTGGGTGGTTGTAATTATTGGGTAATTAGACATAGATATATGCGCGGAATCATCTTCTTGGATAATTGCTGCATATTATTCGATTTTTTAATTTAAATAACAAGAAACTGTACTTTCGTCCGCCAATTAACGTAATAATTATTTTCAAATAAATATGAAAGAGTTATCAATCGGTAATCTTATCTGTACAATTGATTAAATTCGGGGTCAAATTATCTCATAATTCGTTCGTTGGCTCGGTAGATAACGTTCTCCAAAATTTCCTCGTTTATTGTGCTTCACAAAAGCACAGTTTATGTCCGAGCATGAAGTATAGATTTTGATTAATTATTTGCCGAGCAGGTGATTCCGACGTTACTTAAAACTGGCGTTATTAATTTAAGCAAGGATGGACTCACAGAACCCATCACGGACACGATTTATCCTCAAATCAATTTATCCTGCATTGAAGCGACCTACTCGACTCGATGACATCAGAGTGACAGTCAGTCATATAATCGAATAAATAGTGCAGCTCTGAACAACTCTATGTATGGTACTCTGTGGGATGTTGTCTAACGCTAATATTCGTCTTGAGTTTAGAATCTAGTCATATAAAAATTTTACAATAGTCTTCTCAATTATTCTTGTAGCTTTCAGCTTTCTAGAAAAGTACTATAGGCGAAATTGTACTCCTTGACGAGCCACGTCATTTATGTTCAATACAATTCTTTCATATAATGAACTCGTTTCGAGTAAAAACCTTGGGAAATTAGACAGGTTTTAGGCTCAATCATTCTGTAGATACATTTTTGTTATTATATCGTCGCATTGGAATTTGACGCGACTGAAACATTCGTTTTGTAGCCTAAAAACTCTCACAGTTCCACGAGTAAAGTCGAAGTGAATCAAGGTTATTTTTAGTCGTGCGCTGTTCACGCGTATACCTATGTATTTTCTGAACATATATACGTATGGCCACTTATACATATCGCGTTACGCGTACATCGAACCGGCACAGTTCTAAAGAGGTGAAAGCAGCGAGTTCAGCGCAAGTAGGATGAAGGCGCGTGTCGCTGTGCGCTCTGATCCACCAAGTTAATAAAATAGCAACAGGTTAACCACGAGGAAATTAGAGTTTTCTTATAAGGTCACTCACCAAGTCATGTCGTTCGTTTGTTGTGTAATCAGTTATGATGTATTCCTCGGTTACGTCGCGCACGTCCTTGACACTTGTGAAACTGGATGAATGCTCGATGACGTATGAAGATTGCTGGATATCAGTTACGTCGCGCATATCAACGGTGGATTCGCGTATAGAGGTTGTTTGTGTGCCGTCGTCTGGCCTTTGTTCCGAGGGCCGACGTTTTGGAACCACGTCCTTCGGAGAAGCCGGATGTTTCTTGTCGTCGACCGGCTTTTTTCCTTTTTCCTCGGGTTTTTTTGTTTCTTTCGGTTTTTCATAAACGAAAGAACCGTCCCAGGTCGAAGAACCAGGTTTCGTTGGCCGGTCGGCTTTGTCGCCAGGGCTCCCTTTTTTCTCTTCGGGTTCTGATTTGTCATCCGGATGACCTGGCCGCCCTTTAGGCAGCTTAGACACATCTTCCGGTTTCTTAGGGCTTTTCGTATCCTCTCGTGGCTTCTTGTCTTCAGGACTTTCGCGTGGTGCTGTCTGAGAGATGATCGAAGAGTCAAATTCCTTCGAGTCACTCACTGATGTGTGCTCAACGTAGGAACTTGTGATTGTTTCCGACGTGTCTTTAACGTCTTCAAAAATGTCCCGGACCTCGGTAGAAGTAGTAGATGATTTTCGTACTACTGTATCAGTTGGTTTCCGACCCTCGGGGCTTTCGACAGTTGGTTTCCGACCTTTAGGGCTTTCGTCAGTTGGTCTCCGATCCTTGGGGCCTTCGTCAGTTGGTTTCCCACCCTTGGGGCTTTCATCAGTTGGTTTCCGACCCCTTGGGCTTTCGTCAGTTGGTTTCCCATCCTTGGGGCTTCCGTCATTTGGTTTCCGACCCTTGGGACCTTCGTCAGTCGGCTTCTTCTTGCCATCAGTTGGGCGTTTTTTGTCATCACTTGGCTCACTTTTTTGGTCCGGTTTCTTGCCCGTTTTAGTCGGTTCTTTGGGTTGTTCGTAGACAAAAGCACCATTCCATGTTGAGGAACCGGGCTTCGTTGGTCGCAATGACTTATCTTCGGGACTCTCTACTCTTTTAGGTTTATCTTCGGGAAGTGGTTTTACATCTGGACGCTGTCCAGGTGCACCAGGACGGCTTTGAGGTGTTTTATCAATACCCTCAGGTTTCTTTGTTTGTTTAGTGTCGTCTTTTGGTTGTCTGTCTTCAGTTCCTTCGTATATAATCGTCTCGGAAATAACAGACGATCCAAATTTCTTTGAGTCATTCACAGAAGTATGCTCGACAATGTAGGTGCTTGTTGTTACGTCAGTTGTATCTTTAATATTTTCAGAAATGTCCAAGATGTCGGCAGATGATTTGCGGACTACCGCTTCGGTTGGCTTTCGATCCTTGGGACGTTCGTCAGATGGTTTATTTTTGTCGTCAGTTGGTCGTTTTTTGTTATCAGCTGGGCGTTTTTTGTCATCCGTGGGCTCTTTTCTCTGGCCTGGCTTCTTGTCAGCCGTTATCGGCTCCTTGGGCTTTTCGTAGACGAAGGCACCATTCCATGTTGAGGAACCAGGCTTGGTCGGACGGATAGACTTGTCTTCAGGACTGTCTGCTCTTCCGGGTCTACCTTCGGTAATTGGTTTACCATCTGGACGACGCCTGGGCTCACCAGGGCGACCTTGAGGCGATTTGTCAAGATCTTCGGGCTTTTTCGGCTCCTTCACACCGTCTTTTGGCTGTTTGTCTTCAGATCCTTCGTACACTATTGTTTTTGACACGATTGATGAGTCAAATTTCTTTGAATCGTCCACACTAGTTTCTTTAACGACGTAGGTACTCGTTATATTAGTTGTGTTCCTAGTGTCTTTAGAAATATCCTGGATATCGATAGAAGTAGTAGATGATTTGCGATCTACTGTGTCAGTTGGTTTTCGATCCTTAGGGCGTCCATCATTTGGTTTTTTCTTGTCGTCAGTTGGGTGTTTCTTGTCACCGATTGGTTCTTTTCTTTGGCCAGGTTTTGGGGTAGGTTCTTTTGGCTTTTCATAGACAAAAGATCCATCCCAAGTTGAGGAGCCAGGTTTTGTAGGGCGAGCATCTCTGTCTTCCGGATGGGATCCCTTTCTATCCGGGCTTCCTGGTTTTTCGACAATTTTTTCTTTCGATAGAGGTACTTTCTTATCCGGACTGCTGGGACGCCGATGGTCTGTCATTGAATGAATAGTCTGTCTTTCCAGAGGTTTTCCATCGCGAACGATTACAGTCTCAGTAGAACATGTGGAAACGTCCAGGTCCTTTGAATCACTAAAACTTTCCTGGGTAGTGGACTGTTCTACCACGAAAGAGCTACTGGTAACAACGTCAGAGGTGCTCGAGATATCTTTCGTTATATTTCCGATGTCCAAGGTGGTATCAGTAACATGCTTCGAGGACCTACGTCCTACATCACTCGGTTTGCTATCAGAAGGCTTTTTAGTCGAGAGTCTCTTACCATCATCGGTCGGCTGCTGCCTTCCATCAGTCGGCTTCCTCCGCTCATCGACTACGGTCTCCTTTCGCAAATCTGTTGGCCTCTTCTCATACGGTGTTTTTTCGACAGTGAAAGACCCGTCCCATGTTGAAGAACCAGGCTTCGTGGGGCGAGCACTCTTATCGTCAGGGTGAGGTGTTTTCTTGTCAGGGCTTCCAGGTCTGTCTACGATTTTGTCCTTTGATGTGGGTCCTTTTTTATCTGGACTGCCAGGACGACGTTGATCGGTTATGGAATATACCGTTTGTCTTTCGATCGGCTCACCATCGCGAATGATTACAGTTTCTGTTGACGTCGTAGAAAAATCGATATTCTTTGAGTCACTGTAACTTTCTTGGGTATTGGACTGCTGCACGACGAAGGAGCTAGTGACGATTTCAGACGAGCTAGATACATCTTTCGTTGTATCATCAATGTTCAGGGTACTATCGCTAACGCGCTTCGAAGTTTTGGGAACTACAGCGCTGGTGGGCCTACTATCGGAAGGCCTTCTAAGTGACGGTTTCTTATTGTCATCGCGCGGTTGTTGTCTTCTATCAGTCCTTTGATCATCGCCTGCAGGGCCTTTCCACGTATCACGGGGCTTCTTTTGTTCTGGTGTTTTTTCGACAATGAAAGACCCATCCCATGTTGAAGAGCCGGGCTTTGTTGGGCGAGAACCCTTGTCGTCAGGATGAGCGACTTTTTTGTCAGGGCTTCCGGGACGGTCAACAATTTCCTCCCTGGAAGTGAGTATTTTCTTATCAGGGCTTCCAGGCCGAGGTTGATCGGTCACGGAATAGCTCGTATGTCTCTCGACCGGCTTGCCGTTACGAATGATCACTGTCTCCGTTGAAGATGTAGAAAAGTCCAGATTCTTTGAATCACTATAGCGCTCTTGAACATTCGACTGCTCTACAGCAACCGAGCTAGTAACTATTTCAGTCGTGCTAGACACATCTTTCGTTGTATTGCTGATGTTCAAGGTACTATCACTTACGTGCTTCGAATTTCTACGCACCACATCGCTCGGCTTACCATCGGAAGGTCTTCGGTCTGAAGGTCTTTTATTGTCTGAGCTTGGCTGTTGCCTTCCACCAGTCGGCTTTTTTCGGTCATCTGGAACTGTGGGTTCTTTTCTTGAATCAGTGGGCTTCTTCTGTTCTGGTGTTTTTTCGATAACAAAGGAACCGTCCCACGTCGAAGAGCCGGGTTTCGTGGGGCGGGAACTCCTGTCGTCAGGATGTGTGGTCTTTTTGTCAGGGCTTCCGGACCTGTCGACAATCTTTTCTTTCGAACTAGGTGCTCTCTTATCAGGACTGCCAGGACGACGTTGATCGGTAATCGAATGAACCGTTTGTCTCTCGACAGGCTTACCATCGCGGATGATCACCGTCTCAGTTGACGACGTAGAAAAATCTCGATTCTTCGAGTCAGCATAATCCTCCTGAATATTGGACTGTTCCACGACGAAAGAGCTAGTAATGATTTCGGACCTACGTGACGCATTTTTCGTAGTGTCACTCACGTGTCTCGAATCTTTTTGTACCTGTTCACTGGGCCTACTATCGGATAGGCTTATGTTATCATTCGTTGGTTGCTGTCTTCTTTTGGTTGGCTTCTTGCCATCGTCAACAGTAGGCTGTCTAATTTCATCCGCGGGCTTCTTTTGGCCCGGTAATTTCTCGTACAAGAATGAGCCATCCCAGGTGGAGGAACCTGGTTTTGTCGGTCTTGGAGCCTTATCCGGGCTACCAGGTCGCTCTTGGGGAGTCCCTGGACGTCCCTGAGGAGCACCCGGACGTCCATCTTGCGGATATTTTCCTTGAGCAGTCCCTGGACGACTTCCTGGCTGCCCATCGTAAACGGTCTCTGATGTGATTGAAGACATACTCACAAAATCCTTGGTGTCTGAGAAACTCTGCTGACTTGAGGAGTGTTCAACTACGTAAGAAGTTGTCACGTTGTCAGCTTCATTGATGGAATTATCTTCCGTGACGTCACGAATGTCGATCACGTTGCTTCGTCTGTTGCCCCTTCTGGTCGTAGAATCCTGAGGACTACCGGTAGATGGACGATGTCGATCGGATGTTGGCGTCTGTGGTTTTTCGTAGGTGAAGTGGCCATCCCAAGTCGATTGTCCCGGCTTGTTGCTAACGGGAGCGCCGTCTCTTAGATATCCTCTCACTTTTTCAGGACTTCCAGGCCGACCGTAAGGGCCGATATTCCCTCTTCCAGAAGGTTCCTCCTCGATAATTGTCTCTGAGACTGAGGTTACCTTGTCGATACTCTTCAGATCGCTACTAGATGAGTGCTCAACTATATACGACGAGGAAACTGTTTCTGAAACATTACTGACATTCACTTCTTCGGTTATGTCCTGTACTTCGACTGAGTCGTTCCTTGGCTTAGTTCTTCTTACCACGGTAGCATCAGTCGTTTGTTTAGTTCTACTATCCTGTGGAGTTTCTCGAATGAACTGATCGTTCCGAATCGACTGACCAGGCTTGCTAACTCGAGTACTGTCCGGAGAGCGTGAGCTACTTTGTGGGGTCCTTCCATCGTCTACGTAGGTATATGACTCGCTGCTAATATCGGCGCGTTCACGGGTGAGAAATTGAGAAGAATCTGTAGATCCTCTGACGGTGTGAACGTTGCTGGTAGATTCTCTGTTGTAAGAACCATCTGTACTCGATACTTTCGAGTCAACACGTCTCGTAGATTCAACAATATCGTCTTGGCCAGGATGATGAAAGACCGAAGCATCAGACGTGTTGCGCTTTTGACTCGGCGTAGGTTTTTCGTAAACAAATTTGCCATCCCAAGCAGAATCTCCTGGCTTTGAGTAACGTGTACTTTGATCTGTGGAATCTGTTTCGTGAATCGTAGTTGACGTATGTTGATCTATAGATCTTCCTTCACCATCCACAATCACTGTATCTGAAGGGATACGGCGAGTCACAGTGCTGATGAGTTTTCCTGACGAATCGTAAGTATTTACTGTTTCTAAAGTATAGCTTTCAGCAACAAAACCTTCGTCTTGGATTACAGTGTTAGAAGAACGTCTCTGGTCGACGTGAGTCGAGCCATGAAACTCTGTGGTACTTGAAGATCTCTGCTGTTCGATGGTCGATCCCTGTCGTACGTCCGTGACAGAATTATTACCATCACCGACAACTTGAGATACGTTTGTGCGTTTGTCCTTAGCTCTTCTGGGCGTTGGAGGGTCTTGTCCTGGATGACGGAAAATGCTGGAGTCTGAGGTGTTTCTCGGCTTTTGTTTCGGTGATTTTTCGATCACAAATTTTCCATCCCACGTAGATGCTCCTGGCTTGGTGTTACGGACGGTTGTATCGCTCCCTAACTGTTCAGTCGTGGTCACACTTTTACCAGTACTATCTGTTACGGTCGTGTGAATTGTTACGTTACCTGATGGTTGATCCGGGCTCGTTTTAGAGCCAATAATTTTAACGTTCTGCGAACTGTGCAAGTTCTTCTTACCGGATCCTCCGGGTTTTAAGGATTGGTCAGGGTTAGCTGATAATACGGTTATTTCACTGTCAACGCTTTCCGTCTTCGACGAGGTCACTTTTCCGTTGTCGTTAGTTCTGTGACCAGCTTTCTGTATCTCGATTTTGTTCCTGACCGTCTGTCCATCCTTAGTCACGCCTTCATCTACCACGTGACTTGACTTGACGTTTTCGAATGATTTTGAAGATGTCCGAATCGTGGGAGTGGATTGACTAGCAATTTGATCGGAACTTATGACTGAAGACGATTGCTGCTGATGATGATCTTGTGTAGTTGATGAAGATTCTACTACTGTACTTGAGGACGAAGACGACTTTTGAACAGTCTCAAAGTGAGACGAGCTGCTCTCGTCAGTACTTCCACCTTCAATCAATCGTAGTGTAGTTTTTTGTCCACCGTCTTGAATCGGTTTAAGATTTCTACCAGAATTTGTTGTTCGTTTATCGTCAGCTTGGACCTTCTTCGATTGTTTAATTTGCTGTCTTTGCTCTCCGGCAATGAAATCTGTGGAACTTTGCCCGGTTTTGGATGTTGATGATGAATGTTTGACCGCTTTTGGAGCATGTTCGATTACCTTGACAACATTACCTTTGGAATCCATTATGACCTCACGACTGGAACTCCTCACCTCAACAACATTGCTTCGAGATTCGCTCTGTGAAACTTTGGTAGCTTCCTGGATCACGCTTGACGTTGACACGATTTCTGTGGTCTCAACTTGGGCGTTTTTTGAGCTGGATTGTGACACGTCAGCCGTAGAGCTAGATGAGGTGCTCGCAACTTCTGTCAAGTTCTTCGTAGATCCTTTAGTCTTCGTTTTATTCGCTGATCCTTTCTTGTGAATTGTCATCTTGGCACTCGTTCTTTTTATTCCGACTGTACGAAAATATTATTTACCGATAACGGATTTTCAAACACTTACAACGATACTTCTCCGGATAATATTTCCACGTTCTGCTTTCACAATCTCAATGATTTAATTTCTCAAAAAATTCTCGAATATCGCATTCAACCACCGATAAGTTATAGTTTCAAAATATTTTCTCAACAACTTCACTCCAAAAATTGATTTTAAATAAAAAAATTCATACGTAGCACTGAATTTATTAAAAATTACACAACTTCGATGAAGAATTGAAGCAATGAATTCAAAAGAGAGAATTCTTCACCAACAAATAGTCGCGCCAAATATTTGAGCAATTGCTTATTCCGTGCTCTCAGTTTTCAGTCTTATTTATTCGCATTCGTTTCACTGTTTCGTAAGAATATCGCGGTAGAAGGTGAAAAGACGTCGTGTCAGCTCGGTATCGCACGTCCGTATGGTCGCCACGGCGACGCGTCAAATCTAGCGGACCGGTCTCTTCTGTACTAGCTATAGTTTCACTAGTTGGTGAACGCGACGCTGCCAATGCTCCCCACCCGCTCGAGCGCTTTGCATTAGTAAAGACCGTAGGAGGCGTCTGAGACAGCAAACACTAGCGAAGGTGCTTACGTGTACCGACTCGTTCGTTTCTTATGTTAGCGCATTAATGTTAGCCTGGTTTATCGTAGAGGTAAGTGAGAGGTGGCGGAGGAGAGCGAGAAGAAGGAGTAAAGACACCTTCGCGAAACCGGTTCAACAGAAATACAAGGCCCAAGATGGTGGCGAACAAGCCAAGTGATGACGTAGCTGTCGCGAACCGGTGAGTATCTTCTCCAAAATCCGAATTTTTTTTTAACACGAAAGGTAGTGTTTCATGTAACCGTCTTTGGCGGATTAAATACTGACGAAACAATTGAACGATTCGAAGTATTTGAATCTTAAACGATGAGGAATGTTCGATAACAGGTTCTTCATGGGATGAAACGATTTTTTGTACCTTCAATTCCCTTTTCTTTCGCGCAATAAATAAATATAGTGTTTCGGTTGACACGGCACGCTGCACAGCTATTGGAGTCTATTTTCACTAAGTAACCGTTGATAAGACGCTACTTAACCAACCGTATCATCGAGTTGGGATCGGTAATTAGTCTTGGTTAGGTACATTTACTTGCACGAACAGCTGTTATCGATAGATACAATATCTTTTTAATCAAAGATAATCTTCGTCTTGGAAGAAGTTTGGATATGATCAGGCCAGCGATATAGTTTTTGAATTATTGTCTCGCCTGAACCTCCGGTATTTTGTGAGAAGTTGAGAGTTGCCAAGGCAGTATCCGATGCCTCGTTTACTTGGTATATACCTATTGCCATTCGGACGTGCATTTTTCTGTAATTGAACTTTAATCACCTCGACCTTTCTGTAGGTCTGTATTGAAATACTTGTTACAGCACTGCAGGTAACAGTAAATCTTATTCCCAGAGTCAACTACTAAGTATAAGTCTTACGTCATCTTGTTTCCGCTCTACGGGATTCTCACCTAAAAGCATAATTCTCATTGTCGGAAGAAGCCTAGAGAATATTCTATTCTACAGTTTACTGGCGGAGTGAAAGAATAACCGAGCGAGAAGTCTGCGCTATTGAATATACGTTTTTGAACTAACAAAAGTTCACGTCACACGCAGTCTACTTTTTCGTGGGCAATTTTATTACCAAATAAATTCTCAGCAGCTCGGCTCATTAACTCAGGTTCAGGATCAATCGATTTTACTTATCGTTGGTTAACGGATTCAAATTTTGCACGTTGATTTTAACTGCTATGGAGGCAGGTAAGAGGCGTATTTTGTCGCATTATTCCAATAGCCCGTCCAAGGAATATAACAAAATATTTTGATTCGATTAGATTATTCTTGTGCAAAAAGTGTTTACTGTGTTAACCGAATACCACAAGATTAACACATTGAGACACATGCGAGATAATTTCATTACCTCATATGTGCAGAGGAAAGTATTCGAAGTGATTAAATCGTATTCAATTCCATAATTATCGTTAACTCTTCTCCTCTCTGTCTCTCCGTCTAGCTCTTGTTTTAACTCTCTCATTTTCTCTCATTATTCTCGATACAACATACGCTATGAATTGTACACATGCTTTCCAACAAACCACAGTGACACATATTCTCAGAATGAATCTTACATGGCGTGAAACTGTCTGACCAGTTCGATTGGCGGTTTCATAGAAAGCGATGTCGTCGCGATTTTACCGATTAGTGAAAATGATATTGTATGAAATTCTCCTTTCAGATCCAAAGTTTGAAAGCGCGAAATGTATATCTGGATATAGTAGGGTGCGTCGTTTTAGGGCAATATCTTTTTTCCCCTGAAAAGAAATCATCGCGAAAGAAAAGCGTTAGAACGTATTTTCTAAGGTAGCTCAATGAATTATGATTTTTCTCATTTATGAAATAACAATATTAAAGACATGATTTTAGGTTTAATTTGGTATTACTCAGTCGTGTTTCACAATATACAATTCTGCAGGATGCTTTCTTATAGAGGATTAAATTTTGTACAAAGTGTCCTCATAATTATTTTTGTGAAATTAATAGTTCAGCCATGACAAACCTTCAAAAGTAACTTTCAGCGTTTATGACGTGTAAACCGTTGAATTTACAGCTACTTCTTCTTCTTCTTATCCTTTAAGGGCTTATATCCTCACGGAAAGTAGCCAGCATTTACAGCTACTTGGTTCTGAGGACATTTTTTTTTTTGTAGAAAATTTAAGAATCGCAATCTGTGAAACGGTCTATCCTGAAACCCGGCTGAGTTAGACCAATTTTGAAAATGAATTTTATCTTTCCTAACGTTATTGAAATGGCAAAACTTGTGATTAATTGAGTTACCTTATAAAATACGTTTTTCTAGCTCTGCTTCCGCGAAGATTTTTGTTTTACCTTATTCTGAAGGCTTTTCAGGTGGGTGTGAAAAAAAATGATATAGCCCTGAAGCGACACACCGCTGTCGAATAATACATCTGTCCTAAGATACTTTTATTGAATACGGTATAATTCAGCCTTCTATACGTTCTGATGATGCGCAATGACGCATATTAATGTAGTAGATCTTTTATGGCGTGAAGTGAAACTCTCCGGCCTCTTCATCTGTCAGTTCCAGAAAAAGCGATATCAGACCAAAGCATGAGCTGTAGGTGAATGTCGCAATGGCTATAGTGCGAGTTGTCACTTACAAAAAATTCCGTGAAAAATATAACGCAGGGGTTTCCCTGATGAAAATATTTTCCATTTTCTCTGAATGACTCTGAAATAAAAATCCAAAGGATATGTACAAAGGAAGTTTTTCTGCATATAGTTGCGATTAATTCCAAAAAGTTTTAATTTGGCAACTTCTTCAAGCTCATCGCTAAATTTTGTAGTTCCAGAGGAAAATGTCTACCGATATTCATTTAGAATTTTATAAAAAGGAATGGTGAGAACTAGGATTTGCGCTAATCTTTGAAACACAAAATCGATTAGTCGTATGATTTCAATCCTGACTTTTGCTAACAACGATATCTAAATTAACAAAATATTTAATCTTAAAAGCTTATTCTAACCGAAAATGTCCGAAACCCCCGTTCGAAAGACAGTTAGAAACCAATTTCGGTTTTAATTTAATGAAGCTACAGCTAGTGCGTAGCGAAGTGAAATTTTGTTTCAGTTAGCCCAGTTTTCCATTAAATTATGCGACCCAGATTCAAATCAGCCAATTGTCATTTTCATGACATAATTTTTTAGTTTGAAAATATTTTATTTATTCTACGATTTATTTTCCCTCGATGCAAATGAAACAATTATACCAGCCTTTTGAACCATTTGGAAATAATAATTTACCGTTTGTGTTTCAGACTAGCGAATGGCGAATGGCCTGTTGGAGTTAAAAACACGTTGGTTGAACCGGCTTCCTCAATGACTTACCTAAAGGCTTTACGAATCGCGATGTGGAACTTGACGTCGTTGAGGCCATGTATTTTTTAACCTGTCAAATAATGATGAAAATTAAATTCTATGTAGTTTTTGTGCCGAAGGGGTCGAACACCTTCAAGGCTCGGGATTTTGCAAGGTGACTTTTGGACGAATGTGAAATTCTACGAGAGATTTAAGTCTCCGTTTTAGGGGATCATCGGGATCTATATACGTTCCTATGACCTAACGGTTCTGATTTCGATCTTATAATTTATTGAGCTTACGATAGTATCAAGGTACTAATAAAAAGGAACAGAATCGCGAATGAAAAAAAAGTGCTATACTGATCGAACGAGTGTGTCCTTTGGGCTAACAGCTTCTCGACGGCAGTAGAACACAATAAAGTTCAATGGAGCCAAAATTGTATACAAGAGCGTATATAGAATAAACGTTGATTTCGATGAGGGAAACCTAGCTCACAAGGAATTGGAGCAAACTCTGTAGCGTCAAAATGTATAAAAGTGAAGATTCTTAGTTGCCGGTAGCAAAAAAAAAAAAAAAAACAGACTCATGGCTGAAAAAAATCTACAAAAAAAGAATACTCCAGGCTACTGTACAAGAAAGCCCACTGAGTTTAACTCAAATCCAAAAAAGGTCCGGACAAATTACCCCTTCTTTGGTCTATCCAGTGTCATTTCTCCATGAATTTCGCAGAACAAAAAAACCAACAGCATTTCGCAGTAGCCTGTTATTTTGAATCAGGAATATCTCTTTTTCGTGGCTGCTTAGATAAAAGTGGGAATGAATCGACGTACGATTTGGTATATAAGTGTGAAATGAGTACCCTTTCATCCATGCCACTTAAGAATAAAATAATTGGTGGACAAAATTTGCATTTCGTTATCGAGGTGGCCATCTTCTGTTTTTGGCAGATGAAATCCGCGAAGTATTATAGCTGATCTATGTTGTCATTAGTTATAGCTTCATGATTCGCCCACAAAGTGTGCCTGAGAGACTGCGGTGCATATGTATAATATTAATATAGATATAGATATACAAATATACACGTCCTCTGTTAACCACGAAGTCCCTGGCGCCCCGTATTTGGTTAACATGACGATTTCCAGTAGGCGAACCGGTCGACGCAAGGCGACGGTAAGATTTCGCTCTGTCTTCTGGGCGAGGCTTTTGTGTCAGCTCGTATGACCTGGACACGCCGACGCGAAAATCGGCGACTTTAACAAATAATCCCTTTTTTATTTCCTCCTTGGTTCTTCGGAGACAATGGTATAGTAGATGAAAAATAATATCGGTGACTTAAGTCTCGCTTATTTGCTGTCTTCCTCGAGATAAATTCCGTTTTCGCGAAACGATGAAATCCTAACCGTGGAGATTGAAATTCCGCGAACTCCCGGAAATTTCGTAAAAATATTGTAGATGTAGAACAATAAGTTATAATGGGATTGCTATAAGCTACGCTTACGTGGTATCCGTCAATTCGCGAAATACGCGCTGCGTACTTTCTCTGAGTTTTCCGTGATTCATGTATTTCGCAGCAGCCGACATAATCCACGGTCACCGTGTTTTAATTCATTTGAATTATGAAGTAGGTAGTTTAGTAGTTGGTAGGGCTGCGATGCATTCAGTTCCTTATTTGTAGATACTCTCAATACCTGCCTACAGTGGGGACCAGATTAGTTCTGCAATACTACGCGGAGTGAATAAACATTTCAGATATATCCTTGCTATATACTATAGCTGAAACATAATTCAAGTCTGATCCATATGTATTCATGTCTCTATACCTATATGTACCACATATGAGGTAGGTATTCTATTTCAGCCCGGAGCCATTTTAAATTTCGATTCTATCGTAATTTTTTCCCTATATTTGTTGAGTCGTGATGAGTATTCTTTTTTTTCAGAAATTTCATCTCCCACAGATCTCCAGATATGTTTTTTTTTTCAAATAGTATTTACAAATTTTCTATATCCTAACATTGAATTCTAAATATTTCGAATTTTATTGAGTCTTCGGAAGTCAGAACGTCAAACTATTCGTCGTGAAAGTTACTTTTCAGAAAAAAATGTTGACAAATTGTTTGACTTGTTTGTGACGGTAAATATTGTGTTCTGAGGCAAAATCGTTGGTTTTCTTTTTTTTTTTTTTTTTACATATAATATTCGAACGAAAATTAGAAGATGGAAAAAAATTGAAAGAAGCATCGTTTCACGGCTCAAGATGAATTTTTTTCTCAGGGATTCGGAAAAGTATGACTCATCAAAGTCGAGCTAAGTTCTTACCATGAAAACGAGCGTTCTTGTCTTTGAACTCAATATTTACTGTCACAAACAAGTTAGAAAATTTGTAGGCATTTTTTTTTTTTTTAAGTACGTTTCAAGACATATAGTTCGATGTTCTTACTTTTGATGATTCAGTCAATACAATTGGAGATATTGACGATTGTAATATTGGGATCCGGGGAATTTGTAAATATTAAAAAAAAAAACATATCTAGAGATCTGTGAGAGATAGAAATTCGACAAAAATACTGAATACTCACTATAACTCTATGCATATATAGCAAAAATTGGTAACAGAGTCGGAATTTCGAGTGGCAGGGTGGACAAGGATTTGCCTGGTACATCCGATTAGCTAAGATCGGAATTTTACGGGAAAAACAATAAAATTTGGGGTGCTAGTGCCCGCTGACTGATCTCTGTCTTCTTCAGATCAAATCCGGCGAATAACCAATAACAAATATTGTACCTGCCACGTATTATTAGATCAATTTTATAAACCTCTCGTGGTGGCATATCGGGGTTAAAGGGGTGCACTCTAAAATTGAGCCTACTTAATATTGGGTATAGAGAAATTTTCGATTTATTTTCCGGCTATGTTTCTCGATAGAAATAGCCACCTGAAATGGAAAATTGATTCGATGATTCTTAGGCTATTTGCAAATGGTTTATTTTTGAAAAAATGAAGATATCGAAAATCCAATACGAACGATTGTTCGGAACCGTCTTCTGATCGTGTAGGAAAATCGGTAACTCTTGATCTTAATAATTGGGGGAGAAGATGGATTTTTAAGAAATTTTTTTTTCGAAAAAACTGTTATATTGTATTTTTTCATTATACATCAACGTTGCACAGGATATACGACTTCAAAAACATAAAATATTAACAAAATAACTGTCATCAACGATATTGTCGATGGAAGGTTAAAAGACCCCTGCCCCATACAGGGTGTTTGAAAAGTCGCGGGACAGCTGTGTTTCTCCAAAAATACGCATCGCACAAAAAAATGTTTACAATAAAAGTTTTATGGTTTCAAAAAATTTATTCAATGGCGGAAAAATAAAACTCTCCCCACAGCCCCTTGGGCCCCGCCGAACTTTTTTCTACATCAGCCCTTACAGCCCAAAATACAAAGTTAAAATTTAGCGGGCCTCACTAACGTCGTCATTTATCAGAAGGGATGAGAAAAAAAAGTTTTTTTTTCCCAAAATTATATCCATCGTTAATGTCGAGAATATGGCACAATGAAGGTAGATATTTTTGTTCAATTTTTTCACAATTCAACCGGCAGTGTCTGAAAAGTTATTCTTCTCAACAGCCGGCCATATAGGTATACCTGAATTGGAAATCAGGCCTCTTTCGGGTATCAAGGTAAATAAATCTTAATCACCAGATTAAGAACAAGTGAAATCAGCGGATTGCATCGACCGGTATATCGAGTCTGGACCCTTTCTCGCGAGCCTCGGTTATAATAATGATAATAATAATGACAATTGTATTAATGAGCACATATGAGCTATATATGTAATATCGACTGTAGATGACATAGTATAATGACGTCAGCTATACACCCGTGTAGTGTGCTATATTTTCTCCAGTAAGAAAAGAAGAGTTGTTGAATAAGAAGAATACTCGTAATTGAAATCACAGCACTACTTGTTATACCTACGCACCTGACTGTAGCCATCTTTGGATAAATCTTTATCCAGATCGCGTGGTTCTTGGAAAGTTGGTAAAAGGAATTCTGTACTTAGAGTTTGCGCGATTTCGCAAGAATATCGCCGATCACTACCCAAAGATGAAAAAGCCTCGATTTTAAAACCGCAACTCGAATGATAAGTACTTTGCAAAGCAAATGAGAACCACTGACCGATTGAGCCTGCAGGCTATTCTTGCTGCGTGAAGTCATCAGTCATTAAAACCGTGTATGGTCATTCGACGCACGTATCGCTCTCGTCGGCTCCGATTTTGTGATCAAGAAATTGAATATTAGCAACAATTTCTTACCCTTATGAAATTTCATTCATTATTCCCCACCTCTTCTCTATATTTTTGCATTAATTGAACGTGTGAATTTTAACGGATTTATATATATATATATATAATTGTCAGGTAAAATGATATTAAGCAACGAGGCAGGCTGTAGTTCTTGTAAGCTCAATGGCAAGGCTTTACCGTTCTAGACGTCACGGATTCAACTAATTGTAGAAGTAGTCGGAACCTGTGACCTTGTCTCGTCTCTACGATAGTTTCGTCGAGTCCTACGTAGGTAGTTCAACATGTGAATCAAAAGATAGACAAAAATGCTGCCTTTTATAGAATACCCGAATTTTAGGTCTCGGATTTCTTAATTTTGTTTTTGTTTCTAACCATGTCGATGCCGTAATGATAGAACTAAATTATTACAATAGACTTACGTAGGACATAGCACGATTAGATTAGTTCATCTCGCGGAAAAAAATATGATAGAGATTACTGGTAAATGCAACAAAACCGCATGTGAGCATATGTGCGAATGCATTTGCAGCCGGTGAAGTCATCGTTATAACCGCTGTAATATATCTTATATCTTGATGCTGGTTTTGCTAGAGATGTAAACTGACGTGAAGGACAGTATTGAAATTTATAATATTGCAACCAGAATCAAGACACGCGAAAGACAATGCCGACAATGAACAGCAATCCTGAGTCAAGGACTAAAGGACAGAGAGACCAGTCATCTTTGCATAGCCCTTAAAAACACTCCGCAACAACGGTTTCTCGTGTCTCTTTCATGTGACCATGACACTAATTGTAAAACATGCTTTGGTGGACAGTGGTCGTCAAACGAGGTCGTAAATCCTTTGAATCTTTTAAAGGAGGCCACACCCCTGGCCGCGATATATTTTGATGACATTTGTGAAGTCAGGATGAATCGATTCCATCAACCATTATTTGTGTCGTTACGAGAAATTCACTCGATAAAATCTTGGAAATCTTTTAATGTTCAGGATGTAAACAATAGACATATTTTAGGGGATTGTGGGAACTGAGGTTCTTCTTTTACAGATTTTCATTCTAGGTAATGTCGACTACAAATCTTGATGTTAAAAACCCTCGCATCTTGCTGCTTGCAAGATGTGGCGACTAGCATAGCGTGTGACTAAAATCAAAAGGGCGTATGAGCCGTTTTACGCCCTTTTGATTTTTGAATCACAAAAGGGCGTATGTACATGCTACTCCATGTATAACAAAAAACAAATCGTAATACCAAAAGGGCGCATGAGATACCCCACTAAAATCAAAAAGGCGTATGCGCCATTTTCTCGTTATCTCGGCATTTAAATAACAAAACGGCGTATGTATACACTGTGCCGTGTATAATAGAAAATAAATTCTAGTACCATAAGGGCGTATGACATACCTGATTAAAAGCAAAAAGGCGTATGCACCATTTTTCTTTATTTTGGCATTCGACTAAAATCAAAAGGGCGTATAAGCCTCCGTTTTTTGTTGGCGCATAAGCCCTTATGATTTTAGTCACATGGTGTATACGCCCTTTTGCTTATAAGCAACTTTCTATACGATTCTGTTGAAATACGCCTTTTTGTTATGGAACCGACCTTTTTGGCGCATACGCCCTTATAATTTTAGTCACACGGCGGGACGCCCTTTTACTTTTAGGTAACTTCCTATGTGATCCTGTTGACATACGCCCTTTTGTTATAAAACTGAACTTCTTGGCGCATTTGCCCTTTTCATTTTAGTCACACGATAGATTGAAGTCAGCTATCTAAGAATGGCATAAGTTGACCGTTACCCTAATTTCCAAGTAAATTTCAATCCTGAATAAATTTGGCTTTGTAAAGCCACTTAATATTGATGTAATTTTAGCGTGGACTAGGATTATCGAAAAATATTCAATTTTTCATAGATTTCCAGGTATTGAAAGTCCGGTTACTGAAAAATACAACAATTCGAATTTTCTCGAATTTTTTTTAACCAAATGAACAAATATTTTTGAGAACTCCTAGTACCTATCAAAACTACGCGTGACGCCTGCATGTATAAAAAATTATAGATCAATCGGGCTGGTGACTACTGAGTTATTGAATAAACAGTTAACCTATGTCACTTTTACAGAGCTCACTTAAATCTATGCTGGTTAATGAAGACATAAAGTAAGACGCGAGGCTTTTCAACGTCAATATTTGTAGATGGCATTTTACAGAATGAATACCTAAAACAGAATACTTGTGTATTATGGACCTTTATAGTCGCCACAACCCCTGAAAATGTGTCTAATTTTTACATCCTGAGTCTTGAAATTCTATGAAACCAGTTAGAATTATTCAAAATCTGCTGTACGTAGAAACTTGTCTCTATTTCCGGTGTCCACGTACGTAAAAGTCCACAAAACGATACTTGGAGGCTGGTGAGTTGAGTTAAAAATACAAATTTTCGGGTGGTGATTTTTTGCTTCTTCTTTGTTCGCTGGTTAAGGCAACTTTTGCAGATGCTCGCATATTGTGCGTAGGAAAGGTAAACCTTGATTACGTCATCGTTAGTTCAAGGTATTTGCTCGTCTTTTGTCGTAAAAAAATAATTCGTTCCGTTTGCTAAATTGCAATTCATAGGACGCGTATGTATGTATGTATACGTAGTACATACGTACGCACCGGTTACGGGTATGCCTAACGAGGTTGGCCACTTTTTTTCAGACAAGTATTACTTACCCTTGACAACGTACGACCTTTTTCAATTCGCAGTGATTGCTGCACTCTTAATACTCAAATCGCACGAGCGGTAGAAGATTGCAGTTAATCATATCGTCGTTATAAAATAATCGTAAGCCTGTCATGATTTATGGTTCCGGTAGGTTGATTGGTAATACAGAACACGAGGAAGCGAGTATAAGAAGAAAGAATATAGAATTTGGCAGATATATTATAAGTATAATTGATTGTGCCAGCAAATTTCATAGACTCTTAGGATGCCTCAGGTGGCTGATCATCTTCCTCGACCGTAAAACGTGTTGCTAATTTTTGAATTTGGATCTCTTATTACTTTCCGATGAAAAACCATCGAGCTAATATGAAGCAGGCATTGGAGGACCTTAAACTTGTCTCTCCGAATAATTTTTTTGAAATTATACTCAAAAATGTATCAGATAAGTTGCCGTGCATGTATACATACAAATCGAGAGACTATATAGAGTTGCTTAGCTATAAATCCGGCGACTCATTATTATCATTAATGTCCTTGACTTTGAAAATGAGTGAAATAATTTATTTGTCAAATCATTGATACGCCGTGAAGGAATGACGTATTAACTCAATTTTTCCACAGCTGATTACTATTTTTACTGTTTTTAGATATAATTGAAAATTATATGATCTTTAATATACTTCGCCTTGCATAAATTGATCACAGAGAGTGGTCCATCGAAGAAACAGTGGTATCGGTAATCGAAACTTCTTCAAATTTGGAAGAAATATCTCACAGTTATGTAATTTTGCGGCAAACCAATAATATTCGATGAATCTGATTTTGGGATACGACAATTTTTGATTTTGAACCATTTTTTTTGTAAACGTTGAGAAAAAAGTGTACAGCGTACTTACAACAATTTAAGACGGAACTCATGTTTGTATCTTATACGTTTGCTTTGAAGTAACATCATTTCAAAATATTCCCTGAGAAGTAGAATGAGGTACTACATCGAGTTCTTCCCGGTGAAAAATATTTTTTCAAGAAAAAAATCGAAATAAATCTCCAACGCGTCCGTATCGACGAAATTAGGTTTCAAAATATGAAAAGTGAATCTTCGCGAGGCAAGCCTATTTTAACTTTGTTTGAAAAAATCTCAAAAAATTTCAAATATAAAAAATACAGGATGTTCTTCTAATTCCAAGGACTTTAAGAAAGAAATTGGCCGAGTTGGCATAGAATGCCCCATATACTTCCTCGATTCGGCAAGTAATGAAGAAAAAATCGTCACTGATACTTCACTTCTCAAATAGAATCCATTCATAATGCAGGTACGTATTTTATAAGTATATTATGTATCAATTGTGCAGTGGCAACGACGTGTACGAAGGTCAGCATATACCTAGTTCCTCTTTGTCCGTCTGTAGTAGGCAGCAATCGAATACACACTTCATACAGTCAAAGATTAAGTCGAATCAGAGAATTACGTAACGTGACGTAGACCTCATAAAAGAGACCGGCTTCCGTGACTCTGCGCGCGTGTGTATCCATGTGAGAAATTCCATATCGCACGAGAGCACACGAACCGCTAAAGAAACGGATAATTCTGCTGATAAGCACAAAGCTGCGCGATGTATGCCAGGCCATCTGTTGTTGTTTGATCGTAGTGGCCTTATCGTTACCGCGGAAGCGCGGAGATACTATTTCATTTGTTAATTGGTAAACAACAGTAGAATTCTGATGATATTCATCGAATACGATCACTCGAAGCATCTCATGAATTATAAATGGATAGTTTAATAGTTCAATTCGTTGGTCCGTGATGCAATGCAATATTTTATACACAAACATTGCAATCATCGCGTTGCAACGGTGTGTACCGCCAGTTGCCATAGATCAGGCGCTTTGTGTGTAGGCAGTTCACAACGTTGCCTGTTCATCTGTCCGTTCATTCAGCGAATAACTTTCGAACGGTTGAACGATTTTCATGAAATTTAGTGGACGAATACTTCTGATAAATTGTAGATCTGGTTTTGTATTCGCGAAAAATCGGTCGAGGGGTTTGTGGGCTTGATTTTCGAGGGACGATTCGTTATCTGGAAGTATTAATATCCTGGCAACCGTTCGTACGATTTCGATGGAATTTGTTTGGCTTGCACCTCTTCGGCCAAATATAGCACATTTCGAATATAAAGTGTGCGAGGAAGTTCATTGGCTCCCAACTCGATAGCTGTTGAATCGACTGCAGTAAAATTTATTGTAGAATTGCATTACATTTTAAATGGTATATTTCGGCACAAAATTTTTGTCAAGTGATGATCTGTACCGACTTTTGACAGACACTCTTCTAAATTGTCTGGTAAGAATCGTTTGAATTAAAATTTCATTTTTCGTTCTGACTTATTTGCTTTTTTTCGAATGTTGACGGACAATTTGCATCAGTGGAAAAAAAAGTACTCGGGATTTTCTTTCCGGCTTTTATTTAATCATTTTACCTTGTGCTGATGGATGGGTATAATGCATAACGTTTGTTCAGCGATTGATAAAGCTGCAGTAGAAAGACACGCTTCCTGCACGCTCAATAAAAATGAGTGGCTATGTATACATATAATTTCCTATTAGACTAGAATCAAGCGCTATGGTATGGTTTATAAATAAATTGAGTGCAAATCGTTTTCCAGCTGAGCTGAACGTATCGATTGAGAATAGTTCGGATTCCTCACTGCAATAGTGTTGGTTGTATCATTGTAGGAAGCTGGATTTCCAAAAAGTTCAATAAATAGCGATGGTTGAACTGCACTCACCTTTGCATCATGTTATTACGTTGATAATCGATAAACGGTCGTCCAGAACCAGTGTATTCCCCTGCGCCACAAAATTTGTAGCAAAGCTCAGTATCAAATTCATCACTAAATTCTCAATTCGTATGCTTCCCGATCTTCGACGACCACAGTTTTCTACTTTTTCCATTCAGAGTTATAATCAAACAATTAAAAACGATGAAACGTTCATTTTTCTCATCATTCGAAACAACTTTTTATTCATTTCAACCAGTCGTTTCCATAGTTTTAACCACTGTTATTTCGTATTGGACGACATTCTTTATTCGTTGGCCAGCTCGGCGGTTAATTTGAACAAAAAATCGGTAAACTGTCAATTGCGAAAGAGGTAATGTCAAGATTGTCTGCAATGATGAATGAGTCGACAAATAATAATAATAATAATAATAACAATAATATTTATCACAGTTCAAGGGTCCAGGGTTAGCGAATGTCAGGTGACGCGGTGATGACAGCTCAGGTGCGCCAAGAGCCACGCCGCTGATAGACGTTCTTCCACTGCGACAGCTGTGCTTTCAGGACTGGCCATGTTCCCGCCTCGGACGTCGTTACCATGACAATATCGTCAAACATGGGCCGGCGACGTCGCGAATTGTATTACGAACTCTAATTGCCCTCCGATACCAACGGCGAAATTGTTTAATACTTTAATTAGAACCAAGGGAATTCCTGCGCTGGGGTCAAAGATCCCGATTGGATATTCGCGTTTATCGATTTAAGGAGCTTCAATAGACACTCTGATCACCTCGGAAACGCGACTGTAGTTTCTTCCATACCACAATGAAAATTCGGGGGTTACTGCTTCATTTCAGTAGAAATTGCCTGAGGATTTCGTTGTTTCAAAATTTTGAATTTTTTTTTTTACAGATTCAGCTATCATCAGAGAAATCGTGGAATTATTTACAGTTGCATTCGATTTATTGTACTTTTGAAATACTTAGGCACTCCGTCTCATCTCATTTGATAAATAAACGACCGAAAAACTACGATTTTGCGTCTTATACAAGAAATACTGACTCTTACGGAGGTGAAACTTTGTAGGAAGATGATCGCGCGGTAAAAGTTGCCTGAATCTCAAATCTCATGCGACTACCGAAGTCCCTCAAGGGTTATTGTGATTAGGTACAAGCTACGAAGATTCTTATTGTACGAACATTTTCACCTTATTACTGAAAAAGTTTATCTGATAAAGCGCAGCATATGATTCATCAGATATGATGCGAATCAACGTATTGATCAATTAATTAATCAGTCTACCTTTTGAATTGAAAGAAGAAACATCATAGATTCGTTGTAAATTCCGATAGCTTCATATTTTCGGCGAATTTTGAGCCTCAGTAGAAGGAAATATTCCAAGAATTGGTTGAATGGAATTTTAACGCGTAAATTGATGGCAAATTCCATAGTGAAAACTGTTAAAGAGTCCGAAGATATAATTTTTTTCTTACGAACTACGTTTTTTATGTTGGCGAAGATGAGGGAAAAGGGCACAGCGCTGTTACCTACGAGCTGTATAAGGAAGTAGATTTTCGAAATAAATAGGTAAAACTAAAATGAAACATATTTTTTATACAAGAAATGGGTAAAGTCGTATTTTTCAACATTAAAACTGTACTCTGCAATTCTTCATCCTACTAGTCGTAGACACTACCTTTCAAATGACAAAATCCTTTCGATTTTGTGTTCATGACGAGTCACCTATCCGGAATCATTTTCACCAGCAAACGGTCCACGTTTTGTTCAACCTCATTTGGTGTGCTATATGTATATTGTATACATATCTAGACTCTCGTCTTTGCGATGTCAACATCATATTACAAGCTGAATTATATCCTAGTAAACGAAAATTCATGGCTGAATCCCATTTTCACAAATTTCAGATGGAATCAAATTGAAAAGGATTCAAATTGATGTGAATTTCGAATTTTTTTCATCAGTTTTAACTCGGAACTCTTGAAATCCGATTTCCTAATTCATTTTGGTTTAGTGGGATTATAAATTATATGCAGAATTCTTTTCTAACTTTGTGTCATTCATCAGATGATATCGTATGATAAATATGATATCAGATGAAAAAATTGTGTTCCAAGATTTTATTTAAAAATTTTATTTGAAAATACAGTATGCAGTACAAATGTGAAGATCTGCACCAATGGAGAAAGTCAATACTTGCAGATCATGAGAAGGCAATTCATAATTTTCGCTGCTTTTAACTGAAATATGAAATTGGACTCCTTCCAGTTCATGACAATTGCTATACAGAGAAGTTTAGTGGAAAGTTACCACGCCCTATGGTAGGCAATTCGTACTTTTACCTAAACTGACAACAGTGTCGTACGACATCCACAGAACAGCGGCAGAATGACAACTGCCGCTAAATTGTCTATAGATATAATGGTACCACAGCGTTGTCAGTTTCGGAAAAAAACGAATTGCCTACCATAGGGCGTGGCAACTTTCGTGGCACTGAACTTCTCTGTATAGAAACTTTGTACATCCAAAAACACGAATCTTGAATAATGTTCAATGACAAATTTTCTTATAATATGAGATTTCATATTTCATTGTTTACTTTTCTATAGGTATATGATTTTGTATCCTTGATGCATTTTTGAAAAATAAAAATCTATAAGAATTTGTAAATATATTGAGAAATTAATTCACTCTTGAAGTGTGCGTCGGCGTGTAAAACCCCATGAAATCTGTGAACTTTTATAAAGTATTTTTGAAATCGGTAAGATGTAATTAAATTTTCAGAAATTTGATAAAATCCTATTGTCAAGTCTTGAGAAGTCCTCATGAAACTTGAGCCTATAAAATCTTTGAAACACAATCGAAATCTCTGCATCCCTGATGAATAATTCTGTGGAGTCCTGTGGAAATAATATAATCTGGCTGTGCAAGTATTCAATTAAGTTCAAGTAAAATTTAGGGTGGTCCTTATTTAGGGTATGTTCGAATTTTTCTCCGGGCTAGACTTGAATAGATTGCAAATATATAAAAAAAAATTCGTGCCAAATTGCAGCTCTTAATTTTAAAATTAACCCGGCCCCCACGACAGCCAAAGTTTTAAATGGAAATAACATGGGAAAAGTTCTGTTATTACTTTGGAATTTTTCAAGTCATGAACTAATGAACGGATTATATCGACACATGAATATTCTTGTAGCAAATTTAACGCTTTACAAAAGAGGTCTCATGTGATTTTTTGCTAACTTGACTGGTTCAAAAGTTATTCGAGGTCAAAATCAAAGTCCTAGTCAATTCCATGGTTTTTCCATTTTAATCGTATTTTTTTTTTATTTTTTTTGTAGAGCGTGAAATTTGCTACAAGAATATTCATGTGTCGATATAATCCGTTCATTAGTTCATGACTTAAAAAATTCCAGAGTAATAACAGAACTTTTCTCATGTTATTTCCATTTAAAACTTTGGCTGTCGTGGGGGCCGGGTTAATTTTAAAATTAAGAGCTGTAATTTGGCACGAATTTTTTTTTATATATTTGGAACCTATTCAGGACTAGCCCGAAGAAAAATTCGAACATACCCTGAATAAGGACCACCCTAAAGTACATACATTATTCCATACTGGTTTCTTGAATAGATTTTTTTTTTCTTTTGAGCAAAATTCTCGACATAAACAATTTTCAACAAAAAAGCATCGCGGAAATTTCATAAAAAAAAACGGGTCTGATGCTGAAAGAATGGCACATCGACACCTGCTTAATAGACTATGATATGATTAGTGTCTTCCGCCTATGGCAATGTAAAGATTTTTGCAAAGAAGCTCGTAATTAATTCCATCGACGATTGTGAAGAGGTGTACAGTCTATCTGTCAGTACTATATAAAATTTTAAACTTTTCGCGGGTTGATACCCTCATGTTCTTCAATATTCCAATTAAATCCCTCTTCAACGCTTGTATTTTGCTTATGTTTACAACTTGCTCTGATATTGCGCTAGCAATACTTTGAACGCATTGCTGTAATCTGTGGAGACCCTTACGATCTTTTTCTCAATCTGTCACACTGCCATGGTACTCTTTCTACACGACCATCCCTCCTATCTCTTTTATCTATCCAAATATATCTCGACATTTTTATCCCAGTTCATGCTATATTTCTTTCACTGTAAAGCACAGCCTGATCTAATATTTCATTATGATCTCAGATGTTGATCGGTAATCTTTGCACAATACAACGCGTTGTGAGGAATGTCAGTAGGAATGCACCGATTTCTGTGTTGTTTAATTTTATAATATTTTCATAATTTCAAGAAACGAAATATGAAATTTCTGTGATATTCATATTCACAAAACATTCGCATAGCTTCTGCGAATGCGAATGCGAATATTCGTTACACCACTACCGTCTAGTAGCAAACAATTGCCGATTTCGACTCTCGGCCACCTCAACACGACTCTCAGCAGACGGAGGTTAGGAATTCATTTTGTATAATGTCTGAACAACAGTATAAATGCGATATCTCGAAATTCAACAGGTAAATGCTCGCAGAAATCGGCTTGGGAACTATGCTCCATGGGCAGTGCACCTTGATGCAGTGTTCGCAGGGTTGTGATTCCTCCGCTATGTATTTTTGCAGTCATTTCTCGAAAAAGAATAGGGGACTGGAGGCGGGTTTTCTATACCTCCTTGAGAGGGTGGACCAGTCAATTTTTACCGATCTATATAATTTCTCTAATTTCTCCGACACGGGGCTATCAATCGGATTGACCTTTTGGCTGCTGATGTTTGACGAGGAATAAGTTCGAGCTAACACGTGAAATGCGATGAATTGGAATTTTTATTTATTTTCTTACATCGTAGAGTGTGGACGTATTCACTCATTTTGACTATTATCAGAGCCTATATGCATCATTGAAGCGAAACTACCTATCTAAGCGCTATTTTAAACGGGATGACAAACACAACTATTGAAAAACATCTTCGTTTTATGCAGAAGTAACGTCTCTATCTGAAAAATTGCAATTTGTTGTAATTAGCGATTGTAAATTTTTGGGAATCCACGGTAATCCTTGGTTCCCTCAATGCTCGAGAGAGAGAGCTCAGTAGATATAATATAGCGGTTCTGGATGTCTTTCCTCGCGCCGCCACCAGAGCTTGAATTTTGTGGAACGCCGCCTGTGCATCTGTGTGTGTGTGTGTGTGTGTGTGTGATCCATACTGCCGCCGATATGTCGCCCAGATAAAAATCGGTAAGTCTTGATGCATAGACCAATAAATGTCACTAAAAGTTTTCGTCACATTCTTTCGCGATTCGAAACGCTAGAATTTTGCATATCTCTGTGTGGTCCATGCCGCCACTAATTAAGATATCACCTATAGAGGAAATTGGCTTATGGTTAGAACAATGAAATATCGTTCAGAACGCCAAAATTTTTTTCCACATCCTTCCGCAAGGCGCCGTCTGCACACCTGCATACGCACCGGTTGCATGCAATCGGCGGTCGGCTCGGTCAATCTTTGTCTATACTCGAGACCACATACGCGGTCTGTGAATATGGAACTAATATTGGATCTACAAGGTTTCGGGCGATTTAGTGATGAATTTGTGATAAAAGAGCTGGCTATAATAAGTATTCGCGCCAATGAGGAATATAAGCAGGGTATTACACGCATCCTCTTCAAAGCACCACGGTCCTGGGTCATCATGGTTCATCATGGAATACCCTGGAATGCTGGAGAAACACCGTATAGAGATGCAGCGACAATTGTGAGAAAAGTTGTGCCAGATGCGAATTGCATATATGTGAAGGGATTGGAGAGGAAGCATTGGGTGGACAAAATCCTTGGTGATTATTCGAAGCCGGTGATCAATTTAGTCGAGCTGGGGTGTCCAAATTTTCGATTATTGCGCTTAGAATCGCGTGTATTTCATTGGCATGGAGACTGTCATGGCGATGTACCTGGAGGCTACCATTGCGCCTTCTAGAACGTTCAGCAGTAAAAAAACTGGTATTTGGAGAACCATAAAAAATGTGGTGGGGATGATGCTGCATTCGTGCATCTTGGCTCCTCACCATTGACACTGGACTGAAGCCTGTGAAGACGAAATTTAGCGCAAGAATTATGGCAACAATAGACGATGAATATCACACATTTCTGCCTATACGAGAATCGGGAAGGTCTTGGAGAAGAACCCTGCCCAACTGGACCAGCTAAACATTGAGGTTGCCGAGAAACGTCTGCAGATACTCTATCTCGGCGGACCGTTTAATAAATTTGAATTTTGCAGCCAAAAATCTGAATAAGTTCACAATAATGTAATGGGATGGGTTGGGCTGAATAAATAACAGTGAAATTGTTAATACATTTTTTTATTTATTGATCCTCTAGTTTTTACAATAAGCTTATTCTATGTAGTTCATACACAATAGGGTGTCCGTTATTTCCCAAGTTGTTTTTTTTTTTTTGCTGCCGCCCCATGAATTTTTAGTTTTTGCCCCAAAAGAAAATATCCAACCCAAAAAAACTCTTAATTTTCAAATTAAACCGTGCCGAAATCATATTACAATTCCCATTTAAATAACATGGAATTTTTGGACTTTTCGCGTTTAATTTTTTTTCTCTGAAACAAATAAGGGTACAGGAATGACCAATGTTTATTTTTCTAGAGAATTCAACGCTCTACAAAAAAGGTCTCTTATAATTTTTTGATAACTCAACTTTTTTCAATACTCACCTGAAGTACCAAGAATGTAATAATAAATTAGGTAAGTATCAAAAAGAGTTGAGTTATCAAAAAATGATAGGAGAATTTTTTTGTAGAGCGTTCATTTCTGTATAAAAATATAGATTAGTCATTGCTGTACCCTTATTTGTTTCAGAGAAAAAAAATTAAATGCAAAAAGTCCAAGAATCCCATGTTATTTAAATGGGAATTGTAACATGATTTCGGCACGGTTTATTTTGGAAATTAGGAGTTTTTTTTTGTCGGATATTATTTTTGGGGGCAAAAACTAAAAATTCATGGGGCGGCAGCAGAAAAAAACCAACTTGGGAAATAACGGACACCCTAATACACAAGCATGCTTAAAATGTGGCTAATTCTTTAACATTACCACTGATGGGATTATATTCAACAATACGATCATGTATAGATTCAAAATCTCTCTATCAGCCAAAGTATGAGTTTTTGAAGAGGCTACTGGAGTCGGTGGAGGGGATGGGTTATTTTCTATTTGATGAGCACAAGGAGGTTGTAGAGCCGAAAGATGTACACCCCGACTCGATTATGATTTTTGATGACGTAGCCTGCGAGAAGCAAGATAATATCAGAGCCTATTTCTGCATGGGTCGGGCACAGGGAGTTTTTATCTATGTCAAACGTATGCTCGTATTCCGAACCATCTGGTGCGTGGTAATGCAAAATTATTGGTTCTTTTCCGTCAAGATGAAATGAATTTGAAGCACATTTACGCCGATCATGTGAATACAGACATGACCTATCAACAATTTAAAGATTTGTGCCAGGCGTGCTGGAATGATGGCAGATACAGTTTTGTAACCATCGACGAAGGCAGCGAGATCAACGAAGGGCGATATAGGAGAGGCTTTGACTGCTTTATAAGTCTAAATCATTAATAAACCGCATACAGTCACAGCAAATCAATCTAACCGACAACATGGAGAGCTCCAAGATGCGTCAGCAAAACGATGTGCTGCGAGAAATAGCGAGGGCTAGCAATATCATTCGACGTAAACACAAGATGATCAAAATAGGGATCAAAAAGACACCAGTGAGCAGGCTATTAGTGAAATTTTCGGGCTTGCTCGAATTGTTATTCAAAAAGTCACCCGATCCCACGATTGTGAATAAGAGCGACTGGCAAAATTACATCACAATCGTCAAGACAACGAATGCATATCGAAAATATTACAAACCCGACAGAAGCCTCCACGAGGACAGGGAAAAAAAATACCAAATATCGAGATTTTATTGCCCCATACATCAACTTAGCGGTGAAAAAACGGGGGAAAGATTCGGTAAAGGTTTACCAACTTATAAGATTGCACGAGGGCAAAGCATGGATTATATATACTGGGATGATCCTAATGAGCTTGTAGATCGTCTCCGACTGTTCATCTCAAGCAGCCGGTAATACTAGTCACACCAATGAAAATCCGCCATTATTGAAGAGTTACGCGAAGCTCGAATCACTTATTAGTGTAAAACCAAGAACGAAAGACATCATTCCATCGGCAGTCATCAGACAATGAGTATCGATATATTTGGTTAGCAGCTAGCAAGGAACGGCGGTGGAAAAAGTGTTATTCGTGGACCTCCGGGTGTTAGATTCAAAATCACAGCCGATGAGCAGTACGACCCAGACGGTAAACGATTGTGTAATATCGCCGATCCGCTGGCACCAGATGATGCCGTTTCCCTGAAAGTTCTCAATAGAATTATAGAGTAAAAGCTCGATGCTCATCATAGCGTTTTTATGGATGCGCTTAATTCCATCAACACGAAAATAGAGAATAATGATAAAGAAATTCGCCAGCTTATAACACGCATTTCAGCGAATATTACCCAATTGGAGCATGTGGTTGATTTATCGGTAAAATCCCCTACGGGTACAACTACCGTGTTTACTGACCACCCCGAAAGTGATGGAATCATCAGGGATACGTGGACGCATCGGAATTTCACAAATCAGTGACATGCAGAGAACAATAGCAACCGAATTTCATAGACACGGTAGACGTAGATATTCCCGGCGTTATGTGGATATACGCGGTTTGGATGAGACCTGGCAAACTGATCTTGTCGACATGTCTGCATACTCACCCGTCAACAAGGGTTCAACATTTTTGCTTGCAGTGATCGATATATTTCCGAAAGCTTGGGCCGTACTGATCAAGAGTAAAAACGCCAAAGATGTAACAGCTGCGATGAAATCTGTGCTAACTCTGGGTCGTGTGCCGTAACACTTACACATTGATCAGGGCAAGGAATTTTACAACAAAGACTTTAAAACTCTTATGAAACATCATGGTATCAACATGTACTCGACATTTAGCAATTTGAAGGCATCGTTATGTGAACGCTTCAATCGAACGCTGAAAAATAAAATGTGGAAGCAATTTACTCTCCAAGGTTCCCATAAGTAGCATTCTGGCAAATTTAATTAAATCATACAATAACACTAAACATCGTACGATTGGAATGAGGCCGAAAGATGTTACTGCAGTTAATGAAAAACAAATGTATCGAAGTGTGTATAAACCTCGGCAGATCAAAAGAAACAAACGAAAGCGGAAATTTAAAGTTGGTGATAAAGTTCGAATTCGCAAATATAAGAATTTGTTTGAAAAAGGGTATACACCGAACTGGACAACTGAAATATTCACCGCTAATGAGGTGAAAAACACCAACCCTCCGACATACAAACTCACCGACTACCTGAATCAACCCATCGAAGGCGCCTTTTACGAGGAGGAGCTCAGCAGGGTGCAATACCCCGATGCTTATCTTGTAGAAAAGGTGTTACGCAGACACGGTGATCGGCTCTATGTAAAATGGTTAGGATTTGATAGTTCACACAGTAGCTGGATAAATAAATCAGACATGTAATTTTTTAATAAAGAAATGTATTATCAACATATTCACACTGTTTCCTTATTCGCCTAATCTTAATGCTAGTTTAATGCTAGTTTACCTGATCTTCGAGGTAAAAAAAAAAATAAAGTATCCGTTTCTCCAGGTACCAATTTTCGCTTGTCATCACACCAGCTTAAGGCTAACTTATTTTGTACAATAGTGCTAACCGTATGCCGACTACTTTTTATCATACACTGTTTTTCAACTAAATTTTGATGATCAGTAGTGGGTAGTCTGATGTATCGAACATTGTCGCAACATCACGCTTGATGATTTCGTAAATGTTTGGTACGGTATATTGATATATCAGACTATCTGTATCAGTATACATTAATTTTGCTTCACCATTTGAAAAATTATTTTTACCATATTCATAGTAGAAGTTGTACAGAAATATTTTAGAAAGATCAAGAATTGCAGCACCAATGTATATGGGTTTATTGAAATATACCTTGGTACGATTCAGCTGAATAATAACCATATCTTGATCGAATATGGTACAACTATGAAATGTTGGTCTTGCAATGAGAGCGCGTGCACCACCCCTACCGCCCCATTTTGTGATTAGTTTAACGGTCTTATGGTTACACACATTCTTGATAGTCTTGCCAAATACCGCGTTATTCATAAGCTTGTAGAAATTTTGTTCAAACTCATTTTTCGACTGCTTTCGCATATTTGTATTGAGATCGTTATATGAGTCATTCCACGTCAAACCGGACAAAATAAATCAAAAATTGACCTTGATGTATCCGATTTCATTCTAATTTTTTTAACGGGTTCTTTGGAACAAATAAATTTGTCAAACAATTTTTTTTTTTTTTTTTCCGCCCCTACTTTCCAAGTTACACTGGGGTGAAATTCACGAAAAACGGCCAAAAATCGAAAACATACTCCTCTTCAAACGGTCATATCTTTGGCTGTGTTTGTCCTAGAGACTTCTTTCAATAACCATTTTGAAGCTATTGAATGGCGCTATTATTATATAATTATTGAATTCTGCGATAAAGAGCGATTCCATTTTTTATAAACAAATATATTATTCAAACGTGGTTTTCTAGGCGAGAACCACGCTTTAAAATTCCCAAAAAAATATGAGCGTATTCCTTGATCAATTTCCCATAAAACTGGTAAGTTATAGAATGGAACTCCGATGGAAACTATGTTAAAAAAATTTATTTATAAGCGACGGCGCGCGCTGCCGCTGAGAGACCTGGCTCGGGTACGTGTAGCTCGCGTAAGGAAGAAATGGTGGGCATGTAGATCTGTATTAAAAAAATTCACCATGTCAGAAGACAACGGATATCATATTAGTTTATTAAATACCTAACTAACAATACGTAAATCATGATCCTAAACCTGACATAAAGATCCCCTAGTCACATTATATTATATATAATACCTGAATTGATAAATACACTATAATTAATTCAATAGAAATTGGTTTATTCATAATAATTGCTTCTATAACTGTTGAAGTTAGAGCAAAAATATGAATAATTATATTATTGTTTAAGTTAGTTGAAAGAAATAATGGGGCAATTTTTTGTAAATTAGGAAAGATTATTAAAAATTTTAGGGTGGTTTATTTAGAAACAACGGCCTGCACTGAATTTTCGGTATCAGAGTATCTCTTACATTAGTTATTAATTTATTTTTCGTTTGTGGCAGAATACAATGAAATGTCATTGTACCACGAACTAATTTAGCTTTCCCGAAACGAGGCTGCAATGCAGCTACTGCCCTTTGGTAATCGTCTTTAGTGAAAAATTCTAAATCAGTATTTTTAATATTTTTAATATTCTGCGCCCATAAAAAAAAATCGTTTATTTATTGGGTCCTGCAAGGATTCCAGACTTGCTTTAGCTGCTAGTCTTTGAAGGGCTCCTTCTAAGCCACTAACGAAAAAATAAATTAATGCGACTAACGAAAAATGAATTAATAGGCAAGAGATACTCTGATGCCGAAAAGTCAGTAGAGGTCGTTGTTTCTAAATAAACCACTAATTGTAAGCAACTACTAGGTATAACGACTTCCAGGTATTATATATGCTATAATGTGACTAGGGGATCTATATGTCAGATTTAGGATCATGATTTACGTATTGTTAGTTAGGTATTTAATAAACTAATATGATATCCGTTGTCTTCTGACATGGTGAATTTTTTTAATACAGATCTACATGCCCACCATTTCTTCCTTACGCGAGCTACACGTACCCGAGCCAGGTCTCTCAGCGGCAGCGCGCGCCGTCGCTTATAAATAAATTTTTTTAACATAGTTTCCATCGGAGTTCCATTCTATAACTTACCAGTTTTATGGGGAATTGATCAAGGAATACGCTCATATTTTTTTGGGAATTTTAAAGCGTGGTTCTCGCCTAGAAAACCACGTTTGAATAATATATTTGTTTATAAAAAATGGAATCGCTCTTTATCGCAGAATTCAATAATTATATAATAATAGCGCCATTCAATAGCTTCAAAATGGTTATTGAAAGAAGTCTCTAGGACAAACACAGCCAAAGATATGACCGTTTGAAGAGGAGTATGTTTTCGATTTTTGGCCGTTTTTCGTGAATTTCACCCCAGTGTAACTTGGAAAGTAGGGGCGGAAAAAAAAAAATAAAATTGTTTGATGAATTTATTTGTTCCAAAGCATCCGTTAAAAAAATTAGAACGAAATCGGAAACATCGAGGTCAATTTTTGATTTACTTTGCCCGGTCTGACGTGGAATGACTCACACGCGTTTGGTCATAATCTAATCAACAAGATGAAGATTTTGAAATTTTATTGAAACAACAACAATGGTACCAGAGTACAAACAGTCACCTTCCATAGTCATAACGAGAAAAAGTATCAAAGAAAAGAAGAATATATCAACTGCAGCTGTTGATCGTTAAATTAGATATACAGTTATATGCGCCGGAATATTTTACATTTGTAAATGAATTTGATGATAATTGTATACATTTATGTAATTTAAAAATGTATTCGGAATAAAAAATGGGCATACGATGTTATTTGAAATTCAAGCTCATAAAAGTAAATGAATATTATCTGTCAGACCTCACTATTAAAATTTATTGATAAGTGATTATTTTTCTCAATTCAATTACAGATAATGCACATCGAAAGTCCAAAAGCGGTGTCAAGTGGAATGAGTAACCAAGCAGAACTGAAAATAGAATTAGTAATAAATTGAGATATATGTAGTTATAATCAATCAACAATTATAAATTTCAATAAAAATGATATATTTCCTTATATAAACGGGGAACTGCGTTTAAATTTGTATCAAAACCAATATTTATTTTTCTTCACACGAATAAAGAAGGTATGTAATCAAAAATTAATTACTGCAATTTTTAGATAATCATATAGCATGTGTATTTGAATAAAATGTCAATATTCTACCATGGAAGTATATGCGCAACGAACTTTCCACAGACGTATGTAAAAAACACATATCACCGTAATATAAAATTGGAGGACAGAATTTTTGAATAGACGTGTTCAATTAATTATATCATAGATAGAAATGACTAAGGTGCCACAGTAGTGGAATATCCTATATACTATACATATATGGGGCTGTCCACGTCAATTCACCTAGCCTCCAGACCACACCATCTCAGATTTGTCCCGTGATTTTTTATGTTGTTGTCCTTGCTCTAAAACATTTTCCTGAATTTTTTCAGAATTTTCAGACAAAGCCTTTCTGAGTTATAATTTTTTTTAACCTAAGAAGAAGGACCATTTTTAAAAATCTGAGAAAATTCACAAAAATTGACTGTTGTCGAACAGTTTCCCGCTAGTGAGAATGTGGAACACATTTATCTTATATTTTTTTTTTTACCTAATCAACATTTTTTTTAAAGAAAACACTACACCCACGACTTTTATCCTTCCATAGATCTGCCAACACTATTTTTAAACTGTATAAAGGGTTTAAAAGGGTTCCACAAACCCAACAACTACATTGTTTTATCCCCCAACGCAATGGAGTCGTTTTTACCAAAGAATACTCGATTGCAGAAGAGTACAAAACACACACCTTAAAAAAAAAAAAATGTTCGCAAGCAATAAACAAAATGAAATTACATATGAAGATCTATCTAAAGATTATGTTTCACATTATTTTATGTTTCCCAAACCACGTCTCTGTCCGCAGCGGAATTTTTTTTGTGTTCGTGAAGAAAAAAATTTTACTGAGCAAAAAAAAAATATGAGAAAAATGTATTCTACACTCTCACTACCGGGAAACTGTTCTACCTCAGTAATACCATTTTTGTGAATTTTTTCAGATTTTTAAAAATGGTCCTTCTTTTTAGGTTAAAAAAAATTATAATGCAGAAAGGCTTGGTCTGAAAATTATGAAAAACTTCAGGAAAATGTTTAAAAGCAAGGACAACAACATAAAAAATCATGGGGCAAATCGGAGATGGTGCGGTCTGGAGGCTAGGTGAATTGACGTGGACAGCCCCATATTATATATTTCGTGACGTCAGAAACGATGAATTTTCGTCGATAAATTGAGTCTAAACGGAGAGACTAATTTCATGGGGATCAAGAGACTCGGTAGAGTCTCGAGCCTAGGTATATAAAAAGAATTTGTTTTTTGTATGCGCCGCGCGAGACTTGACCGAGTCTATATACCCGACCGAGAGCTAGCCGGCCGTTACGGCAATTTATGATCGTTAATTTCTTCCGTCTCGCTGTAAATACAGGATTGTAATATTTGTCGCAGGATGTGGCCAAGAAGAGCTTTCATTTAAGTCCTATTTCGATTAAATCGGTGGACGTAGAGCTGAGATATGATTATTCGACGTTTTAGATCAAGTAAATTCGCACTTGTTTTCGTCGAGTGTTCATCATCATCTTCTTCTTCTTCTTCTTATCCTTTAAGGGCTTATATCCTCACGGAAAGTAGCCAAGTTCATCATCATCTTCTTCTTCTTCTTCTTCAATCCTTAGGCTTATACCATTCTGGGAAGTAGCCAAATTCATCATCATCCCCTTCAGTCAGTGTGACACTAAACCTATGTGTATAAAAATTATCATAGAGTGGACTTCGCTAGGCTATGTAGAGAGAAGAGACCTACCAAGTACGGACGTCAGTAGCCAGATGGCGCTTTGGTTAGCTCTTTATTTTCACCAGTTAGTTTTTTTTTTTAGCTCTTTTTAAGGGGCTTATATCTGATAAGGAATGTAACTGAACCACCAAGTACAGTACGGTATCATATCCCATCACGCGGGGTATGATTTATCATGTCAATTTATTTTTGGTCGTAATGTTATGTGTATAATTCAGCAAACGATCATGTAGGGTATGGTACGATTTATTTTTTATGAGATAAATTATATTTATGAGATAAAGTGTTTTGCGCACACAGGGTTGGATTGAATGATTATTACAGTCTTCAGATATACATTGTACATGTATTTATAGTTATACAAATGTATTTACTATTAATAATATTATGTTACATTTTTATGTTATAGTTATTGTTATAATACCTATACATACCTATATTAGGGTGGATCAAAAAAAAAAAAAAATCTCGGAATCAACTTTAAAAGTTTCGTTTAGGTACTAAAATAGACCTGTTAAAATATAAGCTCGTAATATTAATATTAAGAGGCCCGTATCGCTCTTTTCGATTTCCCATAAGAATAACACAGGAACAACTACTTTTGATCGTTGATTTTTGTAACTAATGAACGATACGTCGTACAGTTAAGTTCTTGGGATGTTTTTTTAGAAAATTGAACGTTCTACAAAAAAGGTCTGGAGTCATTTTTTGGTAAGTCAACTCGGTCAAAAGTTATTCAAGGAAAAGTTATTAATTTTGACTTTGAATAACTTTTGACGTAGTTGACTTACCAAAAACGGATACGAGAATGATTATACTTAATTAATCAAACTTTACAAATAGTGATATCCCTATAAAAAGCACCTTTGGTGCAAAAATCTTTCGCCTAGTTGTATAAATGTAATACTTACCCACAAAAAATACATTCTCATGCCAAGTAAACATTATACAATTATTATTTTATACAAAAATTCCTTCTTCGTAAAAAAACAATTCGAAATCAGCTGTTATTGCCTAGTTGCCTACTATCGACATCATGTTGATTTTTTTTCAAATTGACAATTAGGCTTTTCAGACCACGGTATTGACAGCCTTTTTGTCTTGCCACGTAGAACCATAGAGGTAACGATAGGCGATTGACGCCTCCATTGGTTCAAACAGAAAACATACAAAAAAAAATAGTAAAAAAAAAAAAATTTGGAGGTAGTGGTACTAGGCGGCCTTTTCTATACAAGTACAAATAAACGGTGATTGAACCACGTCAATAATCCTAATATAATAATACGAAATATTGGCCCCTACTGTCGGCGCAAAAAGGTTAGGCCCCTGTGTTTGAGTGATCATAACTTCTACAAAAAAAATGATAGAGCATCGAGACAGGAAAGATCGTAAAGCGCCAAGTTTTCTGCGTCTGGCGGTTATTCACAAATTTCTGTGTAAAAGTCGTGAAAACCGTTATGGTCTCCGAAGGGTTAAAAAACGTAGTTTTTGGGAGCCCATTGCCGTACGTCGACTTCAACTCGTCACCGTTTGTCTAAAATAAGTGTAAAAAATCTGAAGAAATTCAGAAATATACCCTGAACATTAACAAACATGATAGCACTGTGTAATTTCAAAAATGTTCAAAAACCTGGACGCCAGGTGCAAAAAGGTCCAATGATGCGATTTGAGGAACAGATTGATACGGGTGGACCTGAGCTAGCTTAAAATTTTCGTTATGATGTACACTTTTTGATTCCGGAATCAGTTTTTGGTTCGCACCAGTGAGCTTCCAGTAATCGACGTCAATAATTTTCCAAATTTGCGCGGGGCCGCGTGTGACCCAACCGCGATATTCGTCGCTGCATTCCCCCCGCTGCGCGCGTCTCCGAGTCAATTGTTGCTCGCAATTGATGCGGCGACTGATATACAATGTGTATATGTATGTATGTTTATGTGTATGTGAAGCTCAATTTGTCGACGAAATTCCTCGTATTTGACGTCTCGGTATGACATATATCTATTGAACACCTCTGAATTGACGGCAGTTCTGTGGCACCTCAAAAACAAAATTAAACAAAGTCCACCATTCAATAAACTGATGGATTTATAAGAAAAAAATGAAAAAGTAAAAAAAAATACTTTAATAAATTAATCGTGCAATTAATAATAAGTAGAACAATATTTATCGACCTTATCACACATATAGCGTGGAGTTAGTAAGTTATTATAGAATTACTCGTTATCAAATGTAAAATAATGAAGTCATTAAAAGTTGGATTTCACCCTTATAGAGAGAGCCGCATCTAAATGATTGATAGCTCGACGGCTGAGTAGAACAACATCGTGTCTCATTGTCAGCATTAAGTTCAACAACATCGTATCTCCAGGTTTGATTCAATATCATCGTATCTCAGAATTCGATTTCAAATCATTGCACATACAATACCAGAATTTGTCTCGCCGAATATACTATATGCAACTGACGGTACATCCCTTTTTAAGTTCGCAGAACCCTAAACAAAAGATGGAGTGATAGATGAAGCGACACGTCACACGAGCATCGCCTTTTCCACAGCTCTCTGTCGCGGATGTTCTTCAGTTACTTTTGTCTCGGGTATTGCCAACTTGAAAGGAGATGTACCCTCGGTTGCATGTATTCGGCAAGGCAGATTCCGGTATCGTGTGTGTAAACTGTACATACATACATACATACTTCAGAAGTTGATAGAAAAATATTTTATGTCACATTAAAAACCATCTATCTCAGAATATGGTTTAATATCATCGTGGTACCTCAGAGTTTGATGCAAAAACATCGTATCTCAGAAATTGCCTCAAGAATATCGTATATCCGTGTATAAGCATAGACGATGCGATGTTCTTGTACCGAATTCTGAGATGAGATGATTTTTAATCAAATTCTGAGATACGATGTTGTTCTGCTCAGCCGTCGAACTGATAACACAAGCCTGCAAAAAAATAAAAATAAAAGAAGTTGTTTGTATATAAGCAAGTTTTCTTATTAGTGCACCTAAATACAATAAAAAAAGGTAACTCAAAAAATTGTATCACATCAGAATGTCGAAATATTTATAATCATTTTTTTTTTGAATAAGTAAATCAAGTGTTATAAATATATAGTACGTCAGATAAAACAATTTTTAATAACTGCAATATATAATTTATATCACTTCAGATGTTTAACACACGCTAGATTTATTTAAGAACAAATTTATCAAAAGATAGAGTTTTAAATTGAGTTCATAATCAGTGGTATCTTTGTTTTTTTAATTTAAAACTACGCCTAGTGGCTTGTCGTTTATGTATGATTTCCGGCGCATCTCTGTGCATCATTCAGGAGAGAGAGAGAGGAAGACAGGCATACATCACAGGAGGTAACGTTTTGAATCACGCGTAGTTTCCAAAATAAAAAATTGACTTCTTTGGTAACGTTAAAATAACTAATATTTGATTGGTAATGAAATGTGATTTGATACGGGAGAAAGAAATTTATTTTCGGATTCAGCACACATAAATCTATGTAAAACATATACAATTATACTATAAACAACTTTTTCATCGCAGACTTGTGTAATTAGAACCAATAATCAATATGAATACCTTGATGAAACTGTAAGTAATGAAACTATTGTAACGTGTAACGCGCAACGATAATTGTGAGTATCGAATCGCCCGTAATCTTAAATGCAACAGTATCAATTTTTGCATTTTATAAAACAAAATGCAGTATCGATTTAGCGCGATAAGAACGTTTAATCTGAAATTCAGAAGGTTATACAGACACAGGTTGATTGTTACATCTGTGATAATGAATTATACATTATAACTAATATACTATCTTGTGAATTTCATTAATATTAGCATAGAATTTTTCATATTATGCAAGTCGGTGTAAAATTAATCTTACTGCTCATCTTCGCCAAAGAGCCTCGCTTTCTTGCATGAACGACGAAAGAAATATTAAAAATAATGAAAATAACAATATTTGCTGCATGTCGAACCTGATTATCATAATTTATGATCTGCGTGTGTTTATTCTACCTGGTTCACAGTACAACAAAAAGCAAAAACAATATATTTTACTTGCAGAACGTTATATTCTAAAGATCGTTAAATTATCTCAACAAGTGTTGGAGTTAGCGTCCGCCGTTTCAAAACTTGAGGCGAGAATAGGCTGAAAAGCCTATTAGGACGATGGTCGTCTTGATAAAAACAATATTCTGTCCAAAGCGTCAAATCAGTTCAGCAGTTGGTCTAGAATTAGTTGCTACCAAAAAACTAGCACATAGATGAAAATTATGAAACGATTCCCAAAAATGTATTTCAATAGCATCAAATTGTATTACAAAGTTCGTTGAATTACCTTGAAAAATTTGGAAGTCGCAAATTCTTTTTAACTTCAAGCGCTAGCTGTTGGAATATACCACACTGATGTGTGATGGTGTATATGTATACAAAAAGCAACCTCTATCTTATCCTTTAGTCTAAATAGATATGATGAGTAGAGATCTCATGACGGTCAGCTGACCGATACTGTTTATATAATTCTGTTTATAGTAGAGTAATAAGGATAAATTTAAGAGATGCATTACCAGAATCCCTGAAAAGCGTCAGTCCTCTTCAAGGAGTATAAGAAAGAAGACGTGCCTTCCGAGTGAAACAAATAAAGTCTTTATATGAACTTTACTAGAATAATCAAAGCGTATTCTTATTCGTAGCCCAATAACCAATACTAGCCATTCTGAAATCGGATGTAGTAATGGTCGGACAAAATACTGGAGCATCGTGTAGATGAGGACAATTTTTCGCAAAATGTCAACTAATGGGCCAGGCGGTTCATCTGGTAACGTGTCAACGAAAAATAAAACCTTATATATACGTATACATCCGGGTTTGAAAATACTCGCAAACGTTTTTATGGGTGACAAATCATGCTTCCCAGCTAGCTTCAGAAATTTTCCCTCAATTCGACGCTTTTTGCGATGGCAAACGTATAAGGCGTTTACGAGTGCTCATGTCTAAACATCAGAATTTATGCCAGTGGTGTGTGTCGTCGTAACTACATTGCGATGCTGCAGGTGATATCGTATAGTAAACAACCACGAAATGAATGATTTTTAATTCAAATATTATTGGTAATATATAGTGTTGATATCAACAGTATAAATGTAAACATGAAAATTTCGACGACGAGTGTGAAAGTGCCGTACAGCCGAAGGCGAGTGCGTCACTCACACGAGTCATGAAGCCCCTCTATGCGCCCGTGCCCTACATCATATTTTCTGCCTTACCTTTTGTCGAAAACGCGATTTTCGTGAAAAGTGCAGAAAACAAATTTTAGAATCCTGATATTCTGAAAGTTAGTTTCAAAGTTTCATTGCAATGATGCTGAAGTCCGGTGTGTACTCAGAACTATAGTAATACCGGTTTGGTATTAGGACGGTTGCTTAATTATCTTAATATACATAATACATAATAACATGATGGAACCGTTAAGTCTGAGGTTGCATATTTTAAACTCAAACTAGAATTAATCGCGTGTTTGGTACATTTCATAGGTGTTCAGGTATAAATAGGACGGACAAATCGACGTGGACTCAGTTACTTGAAGACTTTCCGAGAGGCTGTAGATCGAAGACTAACTAATTCAGACAAACGTCGTACGGAGCATATTCCAGATTCTATTCGTGTTTTTTAGTTTCTGAGGTGAACAGTTTTTTTTCTTACTTCATATTTTCATCATATTTCTGACCTCCTTTCGCTAATTCACATGTTGAATAATGGCTCTTACGATAACCCTTTTTACTATCACGGTTGCTATACTTTGTGTGACATTCATTGCTATAATGGAATACGCGCGCAAGCGACGTCTCTACAAGCAGGCATCGAAATTTGAAGGACCAGCAGTCCTGCCGTTCATAGGGAACGCACATCTCTTCCTTGGAAGTACGGAAGGTGAGCGTATAACATCACTGAACTTTGCCAAATGCAGTCAGCAAGCTCTGGATATTATATGAAATTACAGATATTATAACGAAGGCTTCGGAGCTGGTGAAGACTTATTCCTCGCCATTTCGAGTATGGTTGGGCCCACGTTTGTTTATCGTTGTTACTACCCCCGAACAACTGAGGGTGAGATGATACAATCCACGCTGAGCATAGTAGATCAAACTAGTGCTAATAGAGTGAATCGCAATTTTAGGCAATATGCCTTAGTCCGAAGACCGTAGACAGAGGAGACTTGTTGGATTTTGCACGACCATGGTGGGGCACAGGATTACTTACGGCATCTGGTGAGTAAACTTCCTTACTTCAGAGCTTAATTGAAATAGGCCACGCCGAAGATCGACTTTAAGGGGCTTTAATCCTGCGCGGGAAATCTGGCGCGAGCCACTTTTATTGCGTGAATATGTTGCTACAAAGTGTCGATTCCGTAAGATATTAATTTTTTTGTAAGACGAAAAATCGTAGTTTATCGGTCATTGCTTTATCAAATGAGGCGAAATAGTGCTCGAAATATGTGGGTTAGCACCGCCGAGTGCCTAAGTATTTCAAAAGTGTAATGGATGAGTGCAACTGTGAATAATTCTACGATTTCTCCGATGATAACTGAATCTGTGCAAAAAGTTTCAAAATTTTGGAAACAAGAAATACTCACCCACTTTCTGCTGAAATGAATCAGTGATCTCCAAAGTTTTATTCGGATCAGTTCTGTGGTATGGGAGAAACTACGAATCGCGTTTTCGAGGTGTTTAGAGAGTGTATCAAAGCCCCTTACGAGCATGTATACCTACTTTCTACCGACCTCGATATAATTTCGCAAATAATTTTGAAACGGCGCATTATAAAACGATCTGAAATGGATTTATTCGATGATTCATGGATAATAGGTTCGACCCAACGCGTGTAATTTACCAATATCAAGAGAAATTAACTATTCGTGCATCACAGAGTGTGGGCGTGTAACTAATTTTGATTAGTATCAAAGTCTATGCATCACGGAGGCGGAAAAATTCTCCATAGCGCCATTCTAGCGGAAATTACCTCGCTTCTGAAGTTATGACATAATAAAATATGTAGGAAAATCCTGTTGAACATAAAATGTTGTTGGGGTTATTAACTTTAGGATTCAATGTACTGGTTCTTGTACGTAAAGTATTTTGTACTTTATGCTTACGATCAAATGAATGTGAAACAAACAGATAAACGCTAATGGTAGCCATCTAGTAAAGAATGCTAATTGTAGCTATTTAGACAAATATACAAAGGTAGAATAACACGATTCTTGTTAGATTTTACTCGCAAGGGGGTTTCTGTATTACCTGTGTCGAACTTATCCATATTCAGGCGCTGCTGCTGTAAATGTGAATCTGCGCTTCGACCAATCTTACATATTTACTAAATTTCAGACGACTTCTGCAAGCTGTTACAAAGATTTCGAATCACTGGTGATTTCTACTTTGTTATTGTTCGAGATAATCGTTCATGCAATTATATTCTGGATTATCTTGAAACAATTGTTATTACATCTTAAACATACAAAACATCAGTCGTTTGCAATAAATTGTATATGTCGCATCGAGGGGCATTTGAACTCACGAATCGAGGTAGCGGATCCCTCGGTGCTTTATAGGAAGCCAGCAGATCAACACTCTCGCGACAACAACAATTTACTATCGGGCCATCAAATCGAGCCTCTTGAGTTTATAATTTGATATGTATCTCTTCATTAAAAAATCTTAGAGGATCGTACAATACAGTTTCTGAAACTGTGGAGTTCGCCACGTCGAGATATTATTGTAAAATTTTTGTGAAAAATTCGAAACCGGAGATATCGCTACATATGTATTAGAAAGCGCGTTTTCTGCGTACTTGTATCCGTAGCTCGACTACAACTCGACGCCATTTCGTTCATAACAATATTGAAAATTTGAAATAATTCCCACGTCTTCCTTAGAATCTCATGCGTAGTATGCCGTTTTCGAAATTTCAAAATGTTGATACCATGACGAGTACAGGAAATAATCAGTGGAGTTGACATCTTGGCCGCTGGTACCGTCAGCCGAAAGTGGTGAGTTCCAAAATTTTCTAGCAAAAGAAATCAATTCAAATCCGTAACCGGTCAATCGATTGCAAGTACGGTTACTTAATGAATTAAGTCATTCAGTAATCATTTCCACATGCGGTTCGACGTGGTCCCCCTACTGGAGTGGGGCGCTTCCTGAGCTCCTCCATACGTTGTAGCGGAACATCAATTGGCCTTGTTTTGAAGCCGTTCGTTATATGAAATAAAAAATTGATGAACATTCAATAAAAATGCGTGTAAAATTCGTGGTTAAATTACACTCCAGTGCAAAAACCTTTCGCCAAGTACATCAATGCAATCATATACAATCTATATATTAAAGTCCGAAAACGGATGTCCGGATGTCACAAAATCGGGGATGTATCTATCCATGCCTGTATGAAGTTTCTGTATTATCCTCAGTCGTATATAGTGATCGTTAATTTGAGCCAAAGGGATTTTTGGGTCAATGTGAGAGTTTTTGAGATTATGAAAAAAGTATAGCAGGGACAGTAATAATAATATCTCATTGAGTGATAGTTTTTATATTATATTCTTTTTGTTCTGTTGATATTTGTTTTTTTTAAATTGTTTTTGAAATATATTATTTGAAAAAACACAAAAATCTGTCATCACGGCCTCTTTTCTGACTTCCTCTGACCACTGTTGCCGCCCCGCGTCCCCCTGTATGCTGATTTTTCTGTTGGGAATTGCCCTAAAAAGTTAATACGTGTTCCTTTGTTTTTTATTTACGACGATTAATTTGAACCATAATTTCCTTCTGAATTGATCAACACAGCCAGAATTATTGAGAATTGAATAATTAACCTTTCGATCACAGACAGGTGCGAATTCGCATCAAGGGTATCTTATTCGCCCGTATCTCTTAGAATTCAAAAATTACCGTACGTTTCCCTCACCACGGAAAAAAAAGTCGAATAGTTTCCCCAGCAGATGGCCTCGAACCAGCATTCAATTATATTTTGGCCGTCAAAGAAGACGGACGTAACTTTATTTTCGGTGTAAATTTAGACCGGTGTACAACCCTTGGCTCGTAAACGAATTTTTTGTAATTAAGAAATCGAATACTCGAATAAATATTGCATTGTAATAAAATTCTGTGTTAATTTGTTCATTTTTTGATTCATTCGAAACAAGAATTATTTTTGGTTGTCGTTAAAACACTATACAATTTTATTTTCGGATTTCTCCGATAATACTCTAATTTCCAATCGCTCGATAAATCGATCTTTTTTCTAAATTATAAAAATAAACTCATATACATTGTGACGAGGATTTTGTTAACCCTCGGATCTGGACCGGATAGCCAGCCTCCGGGGTCAATCCAACGCGCACACAGCTATAAAAAAAACTCGAATTTTAAATGTTTGGGCGCCAGGCGAACTATCTTCGCCACGAAACTCAAAATTGAGAAAAACAACAAAGCCTCACGAATATTTACAAGCGGCGGCTAGCTGCAGTACCGCGGAGAGGGGTCGGGATTATGTGAGGGATTAGCTAAGGCAATAACGACTCGAGATATTTAGAATTAAACAAAATAATAGAGAATTTATTCAACAAAAAAAATAAAAAAAAAAATTAAATAAAGAGAATATAATAATTTCAACAATAATCGCACACCTCGGGGGTGCTTCCCCTCGGGGTTTCAAACGTTACGTTACACTAAATCATACTCCAAAAACTAAGCTTCCACGTGGGATAACAAAAACAGGCAAAAAGAACAAAAAAAACAAAGAAAAGAAGAAAACAAACTAATTATCTCGAAAAATCGAAGCCATGCGGCTCATTACAACTAGTTAATGACTAAATTCAGAAATTCTTAAAACTACTCGGTGGTGGTAGCGCAAAATCAAAACAACAAGAAGAAAGATAGAGGAAATAATAGAAACAACTCAAAAATTTATGCCTCGGCTGTTGCTAGGCAGCAACCGCGACGACTAGAGGCTAGGCCTCTGCGTTACCGACCACCTATTTTCTTTCAATTCTTACTTAACTAACTTATTCTAACTCTGCCTCAGGGGCAACAAAATAATAAATGGGACTCTGAATTTCGCAAATAAAAATACAATAAAATGCAATAAAATAAACAATAACGAACTTGTTGGTGACTCAAAACCGTCTTAGTCTAGCCTAACGGCTGACTCTCCTCGTGGGAGTAAGAGAGAGAGCGCGACGGTGACCGACTCTGTCTCTGTCGCACTCGTGTGCGGAGATACTTGACTCTACAAAAATCTTATATCGGGCTCGAAAAGTTAGTCCAACAAAATTTGACTCGAAAGCACTTCTTCTCTGGGACCCTGGTGACGGCCTACCGACTCGGAGATCGGTTTAACTTGATCCCAAATTCTAATGAGCCTCGTGGCTGCGAACAAGGCAGTATGGCTGACGGCCGTTGCCGGATTCAAATTATTCGTGGGCCAAGTGAGCTATCGCTTACCGTTGGCCAGCCACCTGATGAACTAGTCTCCTTCGCCGGAGAAATCCCAAATCAATCCCTCGGGGGGGGGGTCCTCAAAAATCCACAACCTTCCCCCGTGGGGTCTCACAAACTCAAAACTCTACTAGACTCGAAACTCAATCGCCAAACAAATTCGCTACTACAAAACGCACGCTAAACTCTCAACTACGATCTAGCCTAAGGCAAAGCCCACGGCAGAGTGTCCTTTGATCGCAAGGTGCCGGTCGTTAGCGCCCTCGTTAGACGATCGATTGTTAGATCGCCTAACACCTGGCGGCGTATTGTCGTGCCGCGCGAAAACTCAAAATTCGCATCGACGATGGAAGTCCTCGTAGTAGGCCCACGGTCCGCCGGCTCTTGGGGGTGGCGGGAATCTCTTCCACCACCGATTTCCCTCGTTGCTGAGTGCCCTCGGCACTCCCCCGTGTCCTTGACCGTAGGTGAGGAAGCTTCCGTAGTCAGGTGTCATCAAAAAGCGTTGTCCGCGGGGCTCTCATGCCAACCCGCGGTTAATTCGGCGAGTCATTCGTCCGTCAATCGTCATTGGGAATCTCCACCAAACGTTTGGCCGTGCCTCCCACATATCAGAGAAAAAGTTCCAAAAAAAAAACAAAAGAATCAGTCTTAACTCAAAAATCTAAGATCGGTCACGGTCGCCTCTCGGAGTGAACATTAGCGTCGTGGCTATCCTAACCCTAACACACGGCTGCGCAGGCATTCGTTACACCCTTCACTAAGGTCGTCTAAGGGAAGGTGAGCGTATTGTAACATGCAATGTTACAACATATACCCTCGAAATATTAATATTCCCGTTGATTATAGTCTTAAACTGTAGCTGTGCCGAGGCTCGCATATATGAGAGTGAGTGAGAAAGTCTAAGTCAGTCGCTGTCTCTCTCCCTCGCGTAGAGATTCAAATACAGTCAGTTAGAGTCGAGTCGAGTTGCGTTTTGTTTTGTTTTGTAATTTTCGAGTCAAGGTCCGATGGACTTGCCCACGAGGCAGAATTAGAATTAAGTTATTGTTAGTGTTCATTGTATGAATTTTGTGAATTATTGCGTAACCCCTCGCGGTGTAGATTTCGCCTATGACCCGTTATCATTCTTCCGCGAGGTACTGATTTGTAAAGTCCTTGATTATTTTATTTTGGTATTGTTTTTTTTTTTGTTATTGCGTTCTTACGCGGAAGCTTTTATTTTTATCAAATTTGTAAAACGTATGGCGAGACCGCCTATACACGGTCCTTGGCCACAACTAACCCGCGGGGGAGTACCCCCGGGTGCATAATTAATCTTTAATTATTTTATCTCATATTGTTCTCTTTTCTTACATTTTTTTTTTTTTCAATAAATTACTTATATTTCTGTTAAATTGACCTTTACGAGTCGTTATTCAACGCCAAGCCGATCCTCAATATTTATCCCGACCCCTCTCCGCGGTACTGTTGCTAGCCGCCGCTTAGGTATCCGTTGGTCTTTTGTTTTGTCGTTGAGATTTTGAAAGTGGCAAGTAGTCGCCTGGCGCCCAAACAATTCAAATTTCGAGTTATAGCTGTGTGTGCGGTGGATTGACCCCGGAGGCTGGCTATCCGGTCCAGATCCGAGGGTCTATAAAAATCCCCGTCACAGGATATAAGTACGCAAAAAAACGCGATTTCTAACACATATTTAGCGATATATCCGGTTTCGAATTTTCCACAGAAATCAAGATTCGCGGCAGCGAATCGCCGCTAAGTACCCGTAGGCAGGCGAGAGCTAGCCGCGTATATTTTCTCGGAGGAACTAGTTATACCTGTACGCACGGTGTCATAACTTCGGAATGCGTTAATGTTTTTCGATAAAATTTACACCACGGGAATTCCCTCCCCACACGACCTCGCTGTATAAATTTGATTGAAATCGGTATACTGGTTCGACTTGAACTCCGAAACGTGGGTACAAGCCACTGAAATCTTGCCCTCTATTGGTTTTGGTATGAATCAGAATCCGCACTCGGCCGGTATGTGCTGATAAAGTTGCAAAGTGAGCTACAAAACGACGAATAAAAATAATGGCCGTTGGCTCGCGCTATTGAGCGCTATTGACCGTTAAAATATACACAATTTTATATACAATTATTTATATTTATATGATGTGTTATCTTATTATTATTATTATTATTATTATTATCGTACTTGGTGAAAATCGGTGAGCAACTTTTTGTAGAGAGAACGTCCACCTACATATGCGTATGTACGCATACATATGTAATATGTATGTGTGTAATTGAACGCGTGGCAGACGTGCGAAAATTGGGATAGTTGATACGTAAATCCAATCGAAATCATTACTATTTCGGATTATTATGACCGAGAGAGACCGACTGTGCCACGGCTAGGATGCGCTAAATAGACTACTGACGATACACCTGTAAGAAATAGTATGAGATGTATCCTCGGTAGCCTATTCCACGCATCCTAGACGCAGCACATTGTCAATGGGCGAACACAACTCTGTACATGACCTGTGAATGATTGGAGTTTGTCAGGATTGTAGGTTGTGTATATATATGGCAGCGATATCAATATTCTATACTTGCGAAAAGGACTGAAATCCCACGGAAAAACATTTTAGATGTGAAAAAAGCCGCCAAGTACCTACACAAAAATCACAATTGCCTCATAAGCAGAACGTTTCGCCAGTCTCTGTCGTGAAATCAAGAAAGAAGCCAAGCACCGAACGTACCCCTGCGATCTCTCAGCAAGTCTACGTCGTGAAGGCGAGTTCGGTGTAAGGATATCGAAACATCATTCCAAGAGCTACGTACTTGGCGGGCACATTCGGTTTTTTAGAGCTATACGGACAACTCGCTTCGTTTTACTCGAAAATTGAGTTTTTAATCCAATAGCAATGAAATACACCGGAAAACTAGTTATTTCATCCAATAATCGTATCAGAATATACTTCTACATGTCCTTAATTATACGTATAACTCTACAGACATAAATACCTTGTATAATGAATAAAAATCCTGGTCGGTCCACTGTCATTGAATTATCTGACCAGACTTGGTACTCTGGAATCACGTACCTTACTATGGAAGCCAATGAGCGATGTACAGTAAGTTCTCCCATGATAGATGACATCGTAGAGTTTAAGTATGTAGTATTAATTTTTGGGGAATAAACATATTCACTTGCAAAACTGTCGAATCGAGGAAATCTACTTTACTATTACGGCATAAAACCTAAAACTCGCAGCTACGGTATATGTGTATGCATACGTAGTACGCCGAGTATAACGGTTTAATATAATGATAAATATGAAATTCAGTTGATGATTAGTTTGGTGTACCTATACTACTATGTCATACAATCTTGCTCGCTCTGCATGCGTATGCGGTGCACAAGTATATACACGTAGTGGAAAGGATCGATCACAGTAGTATCTCGATAATCCGAACCAATTGGGACTGGGCCCAGTTCGGATTAGCGAAAGTTCGGATAATCGAACAGTAATGTTGGGTGAAGCGATGTTTCAATAGTGGGAAATATCTAAGACACATGTTATACACACATGTATGTTATAATAGGGGCATTCCATGACATCTCGATCAAAATTCTAAGTCGATGTCTCTGATCGGCTTTATAATTTTTTGTATGAAAGTACATGACGGAAAACGCAATCGCAATTTTTTTCAGAATTTTTCGACCCAGCGTATCTGACCTATAATTTAAAAACTTGAAAAAAATACCCCCATGTTCTGAAATCTGAAAAAATTCACAAAAATCTTACGAAATATAACAACATTTTTGACGCATATTAGAACATGGAGATTTCATCACAGTAAAAGATAAATAACAAAAACTAAAGAGAAAAAAAAAAAAAAATCATTATTGGATTGCATTTTTGACAAAAGAATGAATATAAAAGCTGAATATAATATATTACAATGAGCTTTTATGTTCATTCTTACGTCAAAAATGCAATTCAATAATGATTTTTTTTTTTTTTTTAGTTTTTGTTATTTATCTTTTACTGTGATGAAATCTCCATGTTCTAATATGCGTCAAAAATGTTGTTATATTTCGTAAGATTTTTGTGAATTTTTTCAGATTTCAGAACATGGGGGTATTTTTTTCAAGTTTTCAAATTATAGGTCAGATACGCTGGGTCGAAAAATTCTGAAAAAAATTGCGATTCCGTTTTTCGTCATGTACTTTCATACAAAAAATTATGAAGCCGATCAGAGACATCGACTTAGAATCTTGATCGAGATGTCATGGAATGCCCCATATATATGTAATATGTATATAACATAAGATTCTGAAATTTATATGATGGTACGGATAAAGCGAATCGCGGTTCGGATAACAGAGGTTCGGGTTATCGAGGTTTTACTGTACAATACTTGTAACTTTTCCTCGTAACAGTTTGGCCTCACTTTATTCCAAAAATATTTTGTTGCTCATTCGTTTAGGAAAAATAACTGAGTTCTAAATATCGAATTCTGATTTCTTTTACGTAACTAATAAAAGAAAAAATAGTTTTTTTTTGTTAAAGTTTGCTTTCGGAACCAGAGCAATATTTTCAATTTGAAGAAAAATTACCTATTTTCTCATAAATTTATTGTAAATTAGTATTGAACAAATTTTTGTTATACATTTAAGTCACTTTCATTTAAAAATAATGATTAATAATAGATTACAAATGTGCCCGCCAAGTACGTAGCTCTTGGAATGATGTTTCGACTTCACGACGTAGACTTGCTGAGAGATCGCAGGGGTACGTTCGGTGCTTGGCTTTTTTTCTTGATTTCCCGACAGAGCCTGGCGAAAAGTTCTGCTTATAAGGCAATTGTGATTTTTGTGTAGGCACTTGGCGGTTTTTTTTTTACATCTACGATGTTTTTCCGTGGGATTATACAATAATACCTCGACGTCGCAAGCTCCACAGTTTCGGAAACTGGATTGCACGATTCACGAAGATTTTTTGATGTAAAGCTATCAAATTATAAACCCAGGAGTCTTGATTTAATGGCCCGATAGTAGTAGCCTGGAGTGGGATTTTTGGCGATGCGTATCCGTCACGATACGAGCGAGTTACGAGCTGGAGGGAGGGGAACGAGCGAATATAAGCTATAGTAGTGGGCTGCTCTAGGCCCTCTTTGATGATTCTGAGTACGAGAAAGGTACTCTCTCTGGCTCGTACTTCGCTTCTTAATCTAGACCTTGATTCTTCGTATCTTCACACATCCGACATAGAAGTGGGATAATGGATCAGTTGAATTCTCGTTTTTTTTTTTTTAGACCTAGCGTAACCCATTGAATTCAATAATAATACAGGAATAAATGAGGGTAAAGACCAACCGAAAAACAGCAGACAAGGCGAATCCGCCGAGTGAAAATGCGGAAGAGGCATCTAGAGAAAAGACAGGTGAAAGGCGCAGCAGACGCGAACAAAGTAACGAGGAAAGTTGTAGTTCTGCCTCCGGAATATCCGAACCATAAAATAAAAGGAGGCGAAGCTCGAAGGATGAAACAACACGCTGAAGAAAATGAAAGGCTATTGAATCTCTTGAAAATTCGTGAACGTGCCCCAATGGAACTCGTGAATTTGACCCAAAGTTTTCAGATGCTATAGGCTGGGCGAAGATGGTGGACATGTGGATAACCCGTTATAAAATGGACGATTGGGAACTTGTACAACATTTAGCGAAGGCTTTTTAAGGAGAGGCCGGACCGTGGTTTATGAACATAAATCCGGGAGGCAAAAATTGTCTGAAAATCCGAGCTGAGTTCCTAAGTGCATATGCGCAGAATAGAAACACGGTTCAAGAACTCTATTCCGCTTAGAAAGAAGATTCCGAATTCACAATGGAGAATTTTATGAAAAGAGGACGCCGCATTAAAACTTGGTTGAGCGATCGTAAGAAGGGTGATAACCTCAGTCGTTATACTGGTACCTCATCATCCTGTGAGAACTCAATGAGTCGACCGGGTCGCTTCAATATCGAGTGCCACAGCTGTGGCAAAAAGGGGCATTATAAATCTAACTGCTGGCATTCCCAGATCAGGTTATCAGGATGGGAAAACTCGTAACCCGGAACGCAATCAACACCACGGCCGAAAGAAGACCGTAGTCTGCTACGCTTGGAATGAGGAGGGGCATATTGCTCCGCACTGCCCTACGAAGACACGAAGGGATGTCAAGCTGTACAAAACTACACAAAACAAGTTGAAGCTATCAAGCGGTAAAGTACTCCCATTTTTATTCGATTCTGGATTAGAGTATTTCCTAGTTAAGCAAAGCATTGCTGAACAACTACCCGGAACAAGACGAGTCGTCTCTGCACAGTTAAACGGTTTGGGGAACGGGTATGTGGATTGAAAATTGGCCTGAAAATTGAACTAGAGAACTTTTTGTTGTCCCAGACGATTGGCTTTCCGATGATTTGATTTTGGGAAAAGAACTACTTGCTAACGGACTTTCTGTCAATATGGATGGAACTACCGAGCGGTTTACAAAAATAGATAAATTTGTAGGCCTCTGTAGCCAAGATATTCTGAGTGGCAAAATTCAGTGTGATTCCGAAGCAAAAAAGGGGTCTGTAGTGAAACTGTTAAACTTTCTGAAAGACCACATAAGTGAGTATGCTCCTAAGATACGAGTCAAGACCGGAAAATGTGAGATCCGATTAGAAAATCCGAGTAAAATCGTGCAAAGGCGACTTTATAAATTAGGCACATGTGAACGGGAAACAGTGAGAAAACTGATTAACGAGATGCTAGAGGCGGGGATTGTGAGGGAAAGTAAGTCCCCTTTTTCGAGCGCAGTTATTTTGGTAAAAAAGAAAGATGGATCTGATAGACTTTGTGTAGATTTTCGAGAATTAAATTCGAATACAGTCGCGGATAGGTACCCCATACCCTTGATACAGGACCAGTTAGATAGTTTGTGATGGGCTTTATATTTCTCGTCACTTGATATGGTATCTGGATTTCATCAAATTCCGGTAAAGGAAAAATCGATCGAAAAACTCGCGTTTATTACTCTCGAAGGGCACTACGAATATCTAACGATGCCGTTCGGACTGACAAACGTACCTTCGGTGCATCAGAGAGCTATTAATAACGCCTTAGGAGATTTGAGACACTCTTTCGCAATAGTTTACCTTGATGATGTTTTGATTCCTGGCAAGACAGAAGATGAGGCCATGAATAGATTAGAAATGGTAATGAAAACACTAGCTCAACAGGGATTCTCATTTAACCTGCGAAAGTGTAGGTTCCTACATCAGCAGATCGATTACCTGAATTATACTGTTTCGAATGGTGAGTTGAGGCCAAACATTAGTAAGATCGAGGCCTCGACTCTGGCCCCCGTTCCAAAAACGCAGACCCAGGTTCGACAGCTGCTTGGACTTGCATCATATTTTAGACGCTTCATTCCGAGATTCTTCGAGATAGCATCTCCCCTATACAAATTGACGTCGGGTAAAACAAAAAAATAAAAACACTGGACGGACGAGCATACCAAATCTAGAGACACGCTGATTAGACATTTGTCTTCGGAACCCTTAATTCGTATCTTCGATCTCGAACTTCCTATTGTGTTACACACCGATGCTAGTTCTTTAGACTACGGTGCTGTATTATTGCAAAGAATTAAGAAAGAAGGGCACCCTGTGGCTTATTACAGCAAGCGCACAAATGATGCAGAGTCTCGATACCATTCATACGAACTGGAAACTCTGACAGTCGTAAATTCTATAAAGCATTTTCGCCAATACCTGGTTGGGGGAAAATTCTCGGTGGTAACAGATTGTAATTCATCAAAATCTGTGAGCAAAAAAAGGACCTCATCCCGCGAGTCTATCGTTGGTGGGTTTTCTTACAATCCTTTGATTTCGATATTGAGTACCGCGCCGGAGATCGAATGAAACACGCAGATTTCCTCTCGAGAAATCCTATTGAAAAGAAGATAGTAATGCAAGTTACGCATAACTCATTAGTAGAAACCGCAGAAAATGAAAATGAAAATAAAGATCGAGATAAAGGTAAAGGTAAAGATAATAAGGTTATCGACCGCAAAGACAACTGGTTAATCGTCGCACAACAGCAAGACGATAGTATACGACGTATTTGCCACGAAGTCACTGAAGGTTCAGAAGCTACGAACACTTACAAATTGAAAGACAGATTTTTAGTAAGGGAAATAAATAGAAACACAGAAACCCTAGTATTACCCGTAGTGCTACGAAGCATGATATGGTCCGTAATCCATCGCGTACACACTAGCATTTGCCATCTCGGTTGGGAGAAATCACTTGGAAAAAATCTATGAACTATATTGTTTTCCGGGTATGTCAAAAAGGGTAAAGAAATTCGTTGCCAGTTGTATTCTGTGTCAAATGTGCAAGTCAGTGTCAAGAAAGAAACAAGCTCAACTACACGTACACCCAATTGAAAGAGTTTCCATTCCGTGGCATACAGTCCACATTGATATCTCGGGAAAACTATCTGAAGTATCTGACAGAAAGGAATACGTCTTCGTAATCGTTGACGATTTCACGAAATTTGTAGCGCTGAGTCTGATCACGCGATTGAATGCAGAGACAGCAATTGAACAGATCGAAAGACATATAGTGATGTTTGGAAGTCCAAAGAGGATCATTTGCGATCAAGGATCTGGATTCACGAATTCAGCATTCAAAACCTACTGTGAAGAAAATAATATCGAGCTGCATGTTATGTCATCTGGAACACCCAGAGCAAATGGTCAAGTAGAAAGAGTTATGTTAACATTGAGAAATTTCCTATCGATTGCTAAAGCAGAGGATAAATTATGGCGAAAAGAGTTCGGCAAAACACAGCTGGCATTAAACTCGACAGTTCATAAGGTATTAGGATAGAGCCCAGCGGAAATTTTATTTGGCACCAAAATTAACGCAGTGGAAATCGAAAAAATTAAACATAATTCGGTGGAAGGGAAAACTGTTGATATAAGCAAGACATGAGCATTGGTTCAGAGAAAGATAGAACTTCAGGCAGAAAGGGAAAAAGAGAAGTTCAATAACGTACACGCAAAAGTCGTCCCGTTTAAACTTGCCAGTTTTGTATTGGTTGGAAATAACGACAGAACAAAAACGAAATTGGACGCTAAGTTTGAGGGCCCGTATGAGGTAGTCACGGTCCTAGATAATGATCGAAATGCAATAAAACGGGTAAAGCCAAAGAGCAAAAGATGCTTTGAGGTAGCATACGACAGACTAATTGTCGCTCTCAGTCCGGACAACGATCAGGAGGACAGTGCCATTGGTAGAGAGTTAGAGACGTGTCGTAGTAAGGAGGTTCTACAATAGTTATCCATGACAGAATTGGTTGAAAAAAAAGAAAAAAAAAAATTATAATCTGAGATTCAGGTATAAGAAAAACTTTTGTTGATTTGGGAAGAGAATTTTTTTTTTTTATCAAGACATGGTGTGCATCCAATCCAGTGAAAGATTGAAGAGAGCAGTGGTCTCTATTATGGTGAACCGAAGTCTGAATAAAGAGACTCGAAGAGAATTGCTATTTTTAGTTTGAAACTTCAGAAGGCAATTCCTGAAGTTAATGGATGGTAGAGGTGCTAGCTGGCTTGATCACCCAGAATCTGACCAAAACCAAAAATCGACTGATAGATGACCCTTGCACTTGTGAGACGTCACTTGTGGGAAGGACTTGGTGTTTTATTCCAATGGACTTTCTATTGCAGGATGAGTAACATGTGGTTACGCAGGCAGAAGCACCGGATAGGTTCTAGAAGTGACCTAAGTGAACTGCCGGATGAGAATTGGAGGATGTCTCAGGCAGAGAGGATATGCGAGCCCATAGAAAATGTCAAAAATTTGGCATCATTTAAGTGTTGAAGAGAAAAATCCCTATTGGACTATAAAAGATTGTATAAGTCAGAATGTCCGAACGGAGTTAATGCTTGTTCGTTCGAACTTTTTGGTTTCTTTTTCATCCCAGCTGTTGAACAACAAAAAAACCCAGGCATGCAGATGATCATCACCCGGGACGTGTGAATATCAGATTAGCCGTGGCGCATCGAGGGGAATCTGAACTCACGAATTGAGGTAGCAGATCCCTCGGTGCTTCATAGGAAACCAGCAGATCAACACTCTCGCGACATCGACAATTTAGTAGCCTGGAGTGGAATTTTTGGCGATGCGTATCCGTCACGATACGAGCGAGTTACGAATTGGAGGGAGGGGAACGAGCGAATATAAGCTATAGCAGTGGGCTGCTTTAAGCCCTTTTTGATAATTCTGAGTACGAGGAAGGTACTCTCTCTGGCTCGTACTTCGCTTCTTAATTTAGACCTTGATTTTTTGTCTCTTCATACATCCGACATATACATCGGTTCCACAATTGAGCTGTAACGCAGGGAACATTTTGAAATGATTTTGAATTATATAATTTAGTAGGTTGACTGTATTGGATGGGCTAGATTAGAACGATTTTAAAGTAACTGACTTCTCAACGCAAGTGGAAGGGTAGGGGCGGGGGTGCAAGATAACCTTGCAGGAAAAAATTCGCCAAAATGCGGATGTGAATTGATAAATTTTTCAATTCGAACCTAAAAGCGACTCCAATATAAATGACGAGCATCTTACCGATTAGTTTAAGGGCTTTTGAGCGACCGTCTGTTTGTCCGACGGAGTACGCATTTTCGGCCAGTCGTCACGACCGCTATTTAGTCCACGGATCACGTCTCTATCGGTTCACTGATCACTATCAGCTTCCGTAGGGATAATCCTTAGATTATTAGCTAGCGCGCGCCAGTATCCAATAAATAAATTATTGTATTTCCAATTAATGATTAATTCATTTATACGAAGCTGTGAAATCAGCTGACACTACTACATCGCCGATACACAGATACTGTAAAATATTAACATTATTTTCTGCACTTTCAATGAAAATCGGTGTCGGGTAACCAACGCGCCATATAGGCTAATGTTAGCAATCTTCTGACATTATTCCGAGGAAGATCAGTGTAACGATATGAGGTATTCAAAGATCCCGCTAAATATTTTGACTAAGTGAGTATGACTTTCAGTCACCAATTTGACTAAAAGTATTATCTTGAGGGGAGCATGAAACACCTTACTAGTTCCTCTTTTGTGTAGACCATTCATCAAGACACACGTATTATAATATACTCCGTAATTCTTCGATTTTGAAATAAATGTTAAATTAATATCAGTCCTTTAAATTACAACTTAGAGAGTGAACTCACCAAATCAAATATCTATTATGAATTAATAAACAATGACTTATTAGTCCTTTAAACAACAACTTAGAGAGAAAACTCATCAAATCAAGTAAAAAACGAATAATGACTTATTAGTCAATAAAATAACAATTTCGAAAGAAAACTCATCAAATCCAGTGAAGAACCAATAATGACTTATTAGTCAATAAACGAACAATTTAGAGAGAAAACTCATCAAATCGAAGTTATAAAATAACAAAGGATGATTAAGTGAAATATAATCTATTGTGAAGCTCTAATAAACATTTTAGTGGAATGGTCAACAACTATATACATATTTTTTTTTATTATTTACAATTTTAATTTTAACAAATGTCTGAATAGAATAATATACAATTTTAATGTGTGGAATGTATGTTTGAGTGGATGAATGAATGAGTTGCATATAATGTGGATATAAAAGAAAAAGAAGAAATTTGATAAGGATTTAATTGAAAATAAATAATTAAGATTCTATCTCATGATAATTTGTAGCAAGTTAAATATAATGTTCATATTCAAGTTAAACTAATAAATTTTATATCAGAGAAGCAGGAGTAGTATAAGCCGTGGACTAAAATTCGAAGTGACAGGCTAGTTTGACACGAAAAATGAGGAAACACGAAGAACACAATTCAATGATGAAAAGTGTCATCACACAGTCGTGAGAGATGTAATTACCCAAAAACCATTCAATTCTGACGAGAGTATAACGATGTTGCGTAGTTATTTTCTGACCAGTCTTATTCATGCTCCAATGAAAATTGGATTCAATGCAGTTCCAGTCGACGTTGGGTACATGATCAATGCGCAGGTGTAAATTATCTAATAACGTTATATGCCTGTGATTATTGTTGCTTTTAATTCGATTTTAACCCTAGTCACTTACTAGGGGTCCAGATGACCCCAACCCCGACTCCTGTTCAAACTTTTGAATAGGAGATACTCGGATCCGAACTTTAGGCGCCATCCGTTATGAATTTGAACTATACGTTGGGTGCGCAGAATTGTGATCAAGCGTCAGTCTGGCTACTGCGCAGTCGAAATTCAAAGTTGTGCTTTTTCTCTAAGTACAATATCTCTAGAATATCCAATTAAAACTTTTGCCAAAAATATTAAAAATTGTAAAAGTTATGATTTTTTCAGTAAAACAACTGACTTTTTCTGGGTTTTTCGCTTTAAGAATTTTTTATTTTGTTTCAAATAACTAATGCGGACCCATTATTGATATCCTAAGGTACTCCCAGGAATTTTTTCATGATGAAACTTTCAATAGAATTAGTGTAACAACTTTTCAAAGTTGGCTGGGGTCAGAGTGACCCCGTGTGAGTAATGTGGAAGTTCCCAGAGGTGTAAGTGATTAGGGTTAATTGCATAGTTCATTTGATGTTTAAAATATTGAAAAGTAACTAAATAAATAAATTGCGAGAAACGAGAAAACTTTTAGGGTATACTCTAGCTTGTCCGCCCTTCCCCTATGTACACTGGTGGAAAGTTTGTGTCAGTTTCTATAGAAGAGACAATCCTGCTTAAAAAGCACCTCTGGTGCAAGATTCTTTCGCCAAGTACAGTAATGTTGTCATTACCCACAAAAAATCTTGGAACAAAAATTCGTCCTTAACAAAAGTGGTACTATAAAAATGTATACTTACAAAAGGATTGAGTTCAGATAAAATTGCCAAGTCCATGTCTTCTGTATAATAAAAGTTTACTACAGAAAAACAGAAAATTAAATAGCCCTATGCTCGCTCACTCGCTACGCTCGCTCACTAGATTGGCTTTTGATAATTAACAAGAAGAAATTAGAATAAAATAATTTTTAAAGTACTGTCAATTTATCAAAAGCAAATCTAGTGAGCGAGCGTAGCGAGTGAGTGAGCACAGGGCTATTTAATTTCCTGTTTTTCTGTTGTAAACTTTTATTATACAGAAGACATGTACTTGGCAATCGTATCCTTTCAATCTTTCAATCCTTTTGTAAGTATACATTTTTATAGTACCACTTTTGTTGAGGACGGATTTTTATTCGTAGATTTTTTGTGGTTAATGACGACATTATTGTACTTGGCGAAAGGTTTTTGCGCCAAAGGTGCTTTTTAAGGGAGATATCACTGCTTTTTGTACAATTTTGCTAAACTACCTAATAATTGTGCTCGTTCGCTCGGTTGTCAGCATTCTGCTAATTGTTTCTTCGAGTATCTCAATGCATATGTACGGTGAAGCATTTTTTGTAATACATGCACGATTTTCGCGTTTTTTAAATCTAAAAATCGGGCGTAAAGTGGACGTTTTTGTACCAGCAGGCAAAAACAGTCAGCAGCGGGCAATAACGAAGTTTTATCTCCCGCTACCGGTGAGCAGCGGGCGATAATGAGCTTTTTTCTCCCGCTACCTCAGTGCCACTTATAGGCACAGAAAACGCAGAAATCAATACATGCGTTACAAAAAATATGCTGTGCACCAAGGGCTAAGTGGGCTTTTTGACCTCGTGTGGTTGCAGTACTCGTCATCGGCTTGCAGACGCACTCGCCTTCGGCTCGTACTGCAAACCCCCACACTCGGTCTAAAAAAGCCTACTTCACGCCCTTGGTTCACAATATACTATTATATCATCTGAATCCCTCTATAAGCAGTAATGTTGAATGCGGTAGTATAATATTGAAGATAATAAGTAAAACAATGAAACATTCAAGATCTTATGTTACAGCGTCGACAAGAGCGCCATCTGACAACTGATATCGAGTACTTATATATCTACTGTATAGTGGTGGCTACTCTTTTTTAACATTCATACGCATAGGTTCAGTGTGTCTGAAGGAGGTGAAGGTGGAAAAATGTCCAGACGAAACGGGTACTCAGAAACTTAAAATAATCATATCTGCAGAGTTCTCCGTGCACTGATTCAATCGAAATGGGCTCAAATGAAAGCTCTTTGTGCCCACATTCTGAGATAAATATTTCATTCTATTAGATATAGGGAGGCAGAAGAAATTAGGAAAATCCTGTCTTCCCAACCCACCGTTCAGCTCCCGTTCGGGTAAAGAGACTCTTCGAGTCTCGCGCGGCATATATCTTTCATATTTTTTTTATTCATAGTACTTGGCGCGAGACTCTACGGAGTCTCTTGATATGTCAAGAGTTATCATAAAGTTCATATTAATATTTCAACACAAGAGCAAGGCAATCAAAGTATGAATTCAATACAAAGTTTTTGTCATTTCAAGACTTTTCTGAGTAATTAAGTCGAATTCCAACTCTTCGTCTGTGGTAAATTCATCTATTAACCTTCGTAAGGTGAGGTTGGGATCGGACTGACCCTGGCGTTAGTGTTTTGCTGATGGTGCTTGCACAGTTACTCTGAAGGTCAACTGCACCTCAGGTACCCTAAAAGTCAGCCTTGTTTCACACTTTGCCGGAACGAATTTTTCAATTAGCCACTACCTCGTATGAATTCGCTGGTTTCCGTACAACGCTCTTTGTTGCCGGGCCGAATACGGCCCCACCTTACTCTTTAAGTTACAAATTTTAGTTTTGAATCAAAGAGAAATTTTTCTAAATTTTGATTCTTTTTGAAGTATCATGGATACAAATTTTATTTCTTAGCCCATACTATAAAGTTAAGGAGACATAAGGTGAATAATGGTATGAAAAAAAAAATGAACAAAATTAATAAAAATTTAAAATATATTACCATTTATTATAAATTAATTACGATTTCTTATGGTACAATTTTTTTCAAAGCAATAGAAACTAATTTCTCAACACTTTTATGAACTTAAATATTTATTTGATTGATTTTCATGTTATTACCTATTATTTGTGTTGATTACTTTTGACCAATTACTATTAAAATTCAACACCCCAAAAAATTTGAAAATCAGTTTAAAAGGTAGCGGGTCGGATTCGACCCGACCTTACTATCCAAGCCTCTGAAATCCACCTTACTCACCGAGGGTTAAAGTGACGCATCAGAAAAGTTTAACTAACACGGTTCAAAAATGATATACTTCTCACATCAGTTACGTTTATAAATATATTTCTGTATAAAATATAAAAATTCCCAGTCGATTTAACATAAATATCATGTTTTGGTCAATATATATGTCAAAGTTCATGGCTATGGGTTGAATTAGGAATTTGACGTAAAAGATGAATGAAATTTTGTGCGAATGTGTTAAGGTTAAATGAAACGTTTCAAGGCCATGGCCGGGTCCCCTTTACCGCGGTGAAGCAGAGGTTCCAATGTTGAGTACCTCTGCATACTACTAGATAGCGCGGTACGCGTCTTCTAACCAGCGTAGTTACGTACACTAATATTCGCGATGTCGATTATTTGTATTTTCTGTCAAGCGTGAGCAGCATTCACACTTGCGTATAGTGACAGAAGAAACCTTCACTAGCATCACCCCGCGGCTCATAAGTATACCGGATGCAATGTCGGTACAAAGTGTCACCTCGACTAAATGTCGGTTTTTTTGGTCTTGAGTAACGGATAATCGTAATTTTTCAGCCATTTAGCTATGAAATGACACGGGATTAGGCTCAAGGTGTGTGGTTTTTCATTGCGGAGTGGCTGATTGTTTCGGAAATGCGATTATCTACGGCAACAGTGAATAATCGCATGATTTAGGCGGTCGATAACTCAATCTGTAAAAATTTTTGTCAAATTTGGAAAAAGTATGATAATCAGCCACTTTCCGACAAAAAACTACGTAATTCCTTAAAGTTTCATTGCGATTAATTGCGTAGTTTCGGAGAATTGACGATTCCCGTTTTCGAGGTTCTGACAACGTTTCATTTCATTTTAACTCTGGAGGTTGATATGGAAAATTCGTTTAACAATTGGTGGTTAAATTAACGTTCGAATCTGTAGTGAATTTAACATAACAATTTAAATTCAAGATTTTTTTTTAACACAGAGGTAACATTTTCTCATGCTTTAGAGTATTTGGGTGAAATTTTTTTTTATGTGAGTGTATATCTTCAGATGACAATAACGACTTTGAATTCCGCGGTTACGAAAGTATCGTCTGGTTGCAGCGGAGAAATGGCGCGTCCACCGAAAGCTCATCCAGCCCACTTTCAATCAGAAGATTCTCAATGAATACGTTGAAATATTTGCGGCCCAATCGAGAATATTGTGTGAGCAAATGGAGCAACATTTGGATGGACCGGAATTTGAGATAACTGATCTTTTGAATCCATGCACGTTGGACATGATCTGCGGTATGTAGCTTGTATAAAATTGTCCCAGTAACTTCTATTAGGCTCTACTCGTTAAATGTAATTGTTGCTTTACTACCACAGAAACCGCTATGGGTGTGAAGATAGGGGCGCAAAAAGACCGCAGCTGTCTCTACCTAAACGCAGTACTTAAGTAAGTCGATTAAAAATAGTTATTGGCGTAACTAGTAGGCTAAGTCATTCATAATGTGTCAAGCGCAATGTTTTTAGCAAGAGTCGGAGGTGCACAGGCACGAGCGAAGCGAGTGCTTACTGTGCACCGGAGACGAGTGCTAAAAACATTGCGCTGGACAGATTATGACTTAGCCTACATGTTGCGCCCATAATTTTATTCAAGTCATGCGCGATTTTCAAGTTTTATCAGAAGCCTAAAAAGTGAAGTCTAAGTGGTCGTTTAGCGATATGGTGGAATAATTTTTACATTAAAATCTTGTCAACGACACCAACCGCACGATCGAAAAGCGTTTATGAGTAAATTCCAAATCAAAAACATTCGGCATATAATTTCGGCTACTCGACAGGTAACAACAGGGAGTGGCAATTAACCCGCGTTTCGTTAAGGCTCGAAAAACTGTTACGTTATTTTTCATTACATCACAATGGTCGGTATTGTAGGAATATCATTGCGTTTTCACGAATAATTTGTTACCAGTCGGTAAACAGCCACTTAGGGTTCGGCTTTTACGCATGATAAAACGTGAATAGCGCGCATGAGTTGTATAAACATTCTTTACAATTCACTGAATAGGCATATCCCACGCATTAAACTTTAAGGAGCAGGTTTTCGAGAATAGAATGTAATTTGACAATTCAATAGGAGCCGAAGTCAGCCGAAGATTTATCCAACCATGATGACTAGCTGCTAGCAATATTGCACCCTAACCGTTCAATGGGACAATAATTTTCAGATTGGAGGCTATCATCTGCAAAAGGATGATCAGTCCATGGCTGTATCCTGATTTCATTTTCAACCATACGCAACTTGGCAGAGACCAACGAAAGTACATTAAGCGTGCGCATATCTTTACCAATACCGTGAGTAAGAAAACTTGCTTGACTAGGATTGGGTACCGAACAAAGTCTTGGCTCAAGCGATTCTTTGTGCTCCTTTGGCGAAGTTAATATCGCGTTCTGATTCCTCAACGCTAACAATAATTGACGCCTTCCGCTCGAAATTTCCGAAACAAGACAACAATTATTTCAAGGGGACTTGGTAGTCACGTAGGAACTCCGACGAGGGCCACCTTTACGGCGTGATTATGTTGCTACTTAAGCGTCTCCTTCGTAAGATGTCGGTGTTTTTTCTATATCAAAGTTTCATTTCGATCGGTTGGGCGGTATGCCCGCTTCCGACGGCACTTGGGTTTTTTTCACTCGAAAAATAGAATCGATCAGTGCCCTTCAACTTTCGGTGCTTTTCAATCGTGAAAGTTTTAATTTTGTCAAAATATTATATAAAGTTCGAATATGTGAAAATTTCTTGACATTATTATCTTCTATCAAACGAGAAATGTATCTTTCACTATTTTTATTTGCTCTATCCTGAGAAAAGTTATGGGCATAAGAATGAGACGGTGCAGGGACACAAGTTGAAAATTTTGCACCTTGTAGTTGAGCAAACCTTCGCATCACAGACAAATGGGTTGGTACATGAGAACTGAGTTCCAAATTCAATCACGATTTTATTCTTTAAGCATCGCTTGTTGGATCGCAAACAGCTGCCCTGTAGCCTAGAGTTTACAATTAGTTCGAATTAGGAAAATAAATTGTAACGATGTTGTTTGTCTTACTCCAGATTTTACAAGGAAAGAAAGACGAACTCAGCAGTGGTAATCAACCAGGTACAACTGAAATTGAAGACAGTAATCGTAAGTAATCATATCGTTTGGTAGTATATGTAGATGCGGATGTAATTATACGCACGTATGTAAAGCGATTAATCGAGGAATATATTCAAGCTAGAGTCTGGTTGATATGACTGTACTGAACAATTCGTAAAATCAATCGATTATAATGGAAAAGTTATTCGTAATAGTCTATTTGTGTTACACAACCATTTATTCACTTAGGTAATTTGATGCGTCCGAAAAAAGCATTTTTAGACTACCTGATAAAGCTATCCATCGATGGCAGTACCAAATTTTCAGATGAAGAACTTCAGGACGAGGTTAACTCTATAGTGATGGGTGTAAGTAACATGCGTTATATCGATAAATCGTTGGATTAATCACATCGACTAACCGTCAAAGCTTAATATGTAATTTCATATTTATACTTACAATTATTTAAATATACAAACTATAATATATATATGATGAATGATTTCAAATGCTTTAAGGGATATGATACTACTGCCACTACGAATTCTTTCGTGATGTTGATACTTGCCTCTCATCCAGATATACAGGTGGGTAACTCGCCTCTGTGCTACCCTGGTGAAAAAAGTCTATAAAAGCTGATAGAACATGATCATGATCCTACAGATTCGGATAGGTTTCATAAATCTCATGCAGATCTACAAAAAAGTATGGACGAATTTTGGTACCTTGAATTCGTTTCGAGATTTTCGCAAAAAAAAAGAACCTTTAAAATATCTGGCAATATTTTTTCTGAACGTAATACGTCATTACACGTTATGGAACATGAAAATCGGCCTTGATGGCTTCACCTGATCGGAATGGTTTTGTTGGTCATGCTAATGCCTTATCCTGGCCACTCTTACCCGCGGACAACTGCCCCATACCTTCGTATTGTTCTTCGAGGATGTTGAGAGAGTATTATGAGATGGGAATTCCTAGTAATGAAGTCATTTTTAATTTTTTATCGCTGGCTCTCCGTTTGATGAATCATGTTGAAATAGTTTTTCTAACCTCGTTTGTCGGATGAGTAAGCCCTGTAGCTTGTCACGCCGACAAACATACCGCACTAGTTGAGATGTTGCGAAGAAGCTTGCGTGGTGCATAAAACGCGCATTCTTTGTTTATGAATATGTAAACCAGTTTTCTTTCCATGATGGGACAATGCTTTGAACTGAAATGAGCTAGCCAAGTCATGTGGTTTCTTCTCTCTGCAGATGATCTAAAGTCAATGCAATTTTGATACTTCCCTACTGCTGTTGCTATCACGCTAGTTTTTCAGTAGCGTTCAGTAGTGTTCTATTGATGCAAGTGCAGATTTTTTACATTTCCTGTCATTGGTTCTTCTTGCAAAATCAATGCTGTTGACGTACTAGATAAACGATACAGTGTACGAGGTATCATCTGTCGTAAGAAAGGTCAGCTAGTGGGCTAGTTGTCTGTATGATCGCTAATTACGTTGCTATCAGATTTTTCACCATCTGGGAAAACTGTGCCTCATATGAAGATCACTGGATATTTTTAACCAATTTTTCAAAGAAACAGCATTCTACATTTTATTTCGCTTTTCCTTTCGCTAGCTTCCTATATTACTTGTATCACAGAGTCTTCATCTTGTAGTATTCATGATTTTGCCTGTAATTTTTGGAAAGTACAAAAGCCTACAGCTATTCTCAGGTGTAAAATCATACAAATCATACTAGGGGCCGCCGGTACCATTCAGGATACTCGAAGAATGACTGAACTCACCCTAGTTGACTAATAATATACTTGGGCACATTCGTCCCTCCTACTCTGCTCTATTGCAAAGTCTTCATCAGAACAGATTATGAGTATATACTTTGTATAATTGAGCGGCAGCATGGCGTTGCAAAAAGCGAATATTTGCAGCGCAGTTTGTAGATTGAGGAAATAACTTATTCTATCATTATTATACTCATGTCGCATTTCAAAACCAAAGCAGAGAGAGAGACGGAAATCTCAAACCTCATCAAGTCCTACTGACTCGACTGGATTGACTTTTACTCGAAATCTTAAACTTTTTTGCCTTTTGTGCAGGGTAAACACGTGTTCCTTTTTAAAGAAGATTTTTAAACCTGTCAATGAGAGTTTTGTATTAGCCACCATTAAGCAATTTTATAATGATCACATTTTCGAGCTCAGCAACAAGTTATCAATTTTGCTACACAGATCCGGCATTGTTATGTTCTTATTATCTATGACGGACTTTTCCACTAGGGTAGCTGTACATTCTGATTTTAAAGCGTTGCAATATTCTCTTTACTGTTCATCTACTTTCCAAATTGTCACAGGAGAAGGTGTACCAGGAACTCTATGAAATTTATGGAGATGACGATATTGACAAGAGCGAAGTTACATACAACGACTTGTCGCGCATGAATTACCTGGAACGTGTGATCAAAGAAACATTGCGATTGTTTCCTTTCATACCTTTTGCTATTCGTGCTGTAATGGATGATTTGATTATAGGTGTGCAGTTGTACATCTTGTTACCGCTTTCAGTCTTTTGGTTATGATTAAAATAGTTAGGACATTATAAAGCGTAACAAAGTCGAAAAAAAGATTGCATGATCATGGCAGTAATTACTAATTGTTAATATGCGATTTTAATACTCGCTTATTTTCTACAATGATAATTATTGATGTCAGATGAAGGCCTAACTCTGCCGAAAGGAAGTACAGCTGTTATGGGAATACTGGATCTTCATAGAAGTGAGAAATACTGGTCAGACCCGCTTAAATTTGAACCAGACAGATTTCTACCCGAAGAAATTGCAAAACGACACCCGTACACGTATATGGCTTTCGGCGGTGGACCAAGGAATTGTTTAGGTAAACTAAATTGCAAAGATTATATAAATCGTCAGCTATTTCGTAAAATTTCATTTATCTTAACAGGATATCCCATCCTCGAATAGCGAGAAAATGGGTATTACAAAAAATACATTCGTGAAAAAAAGACAAGACGTTGAGAGTTGCTGTTTCGACATTTGTCTATTTACAATTTTGGGAGAGATTTGAAAAAAAAGTTGATATTTCGTTGAAAACGGTGCAGATATTTCATATAATAATAAAGTAATGCGATCCAGGCATCAAATGATGTCGTACACGATTTTGGCGAACGGACAGTCTGAAACTAAAAGTCCAGATGCCGAAGTACTTAAAAAAAAAGAAACATTGTTCGATCTCCACAGTAAACGTAGACTTTTTTATTTGCGGTCAAAAGTCTCTATTTTATTATATGACGTTCCGATTGGTAGGTCGGCCGATTATCTTCAGCTGTTTTTGAATTCACAATTATTTTACAAAAACTATCCAAGATGTCACGAGCTTGTATCTGAGATTGAATCGCTAAAAATTTTGGTGCACTCACAGCTCTTTTGAACAACATAAATTCAATATGTAAAATTACTGTGTTCGACTGGGCTTGGAATTAGATATTTCAACGAGCAAAAAATTTTTTTACACTTTTCGTGGCGTACTCAGGATAATTTACAATTTTTCCATTTCTCTTGCACTTAAGGGGCCACATCTACCTAGAGACCCAAAAAAAATGTCCAAATTCGGAATTTTTTTTCTGAGAAACGATTAATGAGAATGAAACGCCTCTTTTTTTTTTACCACAAAGGTACATGTATTAAAAAGTACAGAAATAAAACAAAAACATGGCCGGTGCAATTTCTTTCGCGACGTTCGGCGGTGGACACTCTCCAGCTGAAACGGTCCATCTGCAATCTAGAAACCAAACGGGTTATTCAAGTTAATAATAAATACGAGTCGTTGACGATCGTCGATTTTTAAAATCATTTTTTTTTTACAAAGTGCCGACGAATTGAAACTCGAGCATACAAAATCTATAAAAAATAGTGGTCATTTTTATGTAACTTTCGAAAATTACGATCGATTTAAAAAAAGTGAGATCGTCGACGACTCGTATTTATTATTAACTTGAAAATCCGTTTGATTTTCAGATTGCAGATGGACCGTTTCATCTGGAGAGTGTCCACCGCCGAACGTCGCGAAAAAAATTGCACTGGCCATGTTTTTATTTTATTTCTGTACTTTTTGGTGACTTTTCTTTTTAAGGCTCTCAATGCATGTACCTTTGTGGTAAAGAAAAATGCGTTTCATTTTCACTAATCGTTTCTCAGAAAAAAAATTCCGAATTTGGACAATTTTTTCCGGCTTCTAGGTACTTGTAGCCCCTTAAGAGGCTTTGATCACCTCTAACACGCGATTCGTAGTTTCTTCCATACCACACAACTAATCGGAATGAAACTTTGGGGATTGCGGCTTCATTTCAGCAGAAAGTGACTCGATATTTAGTTTTTTCAAAATTTTGAATTTTTTATTCAGATTTAGTTATCATCAGAGAAATTGTGGAATTATTTACAGTTGCACTTGATTCATGGCACTTTTAAAATACTTAGGTACTCAATGGTGGCAAACCACACATTCCGAGCACTATCTGATCTCATTTGATAAAAAAATGACCAAGAAACTACGATTTTGCGCTTTCTAACGAAATTATCGAGATCTCACGGAATCGACACTTTGTAGCAGCATAATCAAGTAGAAGTGGCCCGCGTCGGAGTTTCAAAACCCCTTAAGATGTTTATTAAAACATGCGCGGTGGAGAAGCGACGGATCCACTGTAAGTTTGCTCAAAGCGCAACTCAACATGGTGGTCCAACAGGTGGGAGAGGGAGATTTAAAATTGTAAATTTAACCTTACTCGCATTGTCGACTAGCGAGCTATGTGTTCGGGTCGAGGGTGACAGTGTAGATATGACTTTATTTATCCATATTAGTTCGTTTATTAGCGCAGTTTTCCGAGGAATTGTTTATCATTGCTTTACTGAGGATACGTGGAAAGATTTCGACCAATATTAAAGAAGTCTACGTCTATTATCTGTGTCAAGCAAAGCCATACGAATTCATCTTCCCACTAAAAATCGACACATTCAAAGTAATGAGATCAAGAAAACATTGGTGATAATTGACAAATTACGGAGTCCTTATTACGAGGCATACGACGATAGCGACAAACTAATTTTAAAGTTTGCATTGATTTCAGGGTTGAACTACGCTATGATGGCGATGAAGACTCTACAGGCAACAATTCTCCGCACATATATATTGAAGAAAGATAATGTTATACCGGAGAAAGATATTCGATTGAAGCAGGAAATGTCATTAAAACCAGTTGTCCCAGTCACATTGAGAATTGAGAGACGAACACGAAAATGAGTTACATTCTTATCTCCCGGTGAATAGGAATGTTATACTGAAACCCACGATGCAGTTGAGAGACAGGGCACCTGGAAACTCAGAGTGGTTGGGATTTTTCCGGGAAACTATTACATTGAGGTCAAACCTATGTTCGTTTTTGATCAGTTTATGTTTTCCAAAATTTGTCAAATACAAAGTTATGAAAAAATATCTATAGAATGAGCTAGTTCTCGTACAGAAAACTCGGCTCAGAAACTTGCTGTTTTATTTTGGTAATTTGCCCAACTTCATTCAACAGCTATTGTGGTACTACAACTTGCACTCAAACAATTTACAAACATTTAAACTTATTTTTATTCTCACCTTACATTGATTAAATTTCTCTATTCATTTTTACATCAAGATTCGCGGCAGCGAATCGCCGCCAAGTACCCGTAGGCCGGCGCGCCAGCCACGATTATTTACCCGAGCAAGCTCATGTCCTTGTAAAAAATCTGTCATATCTTTTGAACTGCTGATTATTTTTTGCTGAAATTCATACAGGTGTAAAGCCCACTGGACCTGAACTTGTTTGCAAAAGTTCGACGGAATCGACCATGCGGTTCCTGAGATATTGACCGTAAAAGTTGATAGAAAAGCACAATCTTCTTCTTCTTCTCCTTCTTCTTCCTTGCAGAACGTCATTCTTGGGACCACGATATCTGTCGAACCGTTGCACTTATGAACTTGCAATTTGGTAGGGGTGTTCCTGTCACCGAAATCTCGCCCCCTGTTGCTTTTAAGCCATATTCCGCCACGCATAACTGAGATGTTCATGTAATAATTATTTATAAATCAAGGTTCGCAATAATGAATCGCCGCTAAGTACCCGCCGCAAACTTCAAGTAGTCAATCATCAATTTTTTAAATATTTTACCGATTTAGTGTTATATGTTACCGACAGGATGGCATAAGTGTCGCTTTTTATGTTAGCGATTGTATATACAGGGTGAATTCCTAACGTCCGTCTGCTGAGAGTCGTGTTGAGGTGGCCGAGAGTCGAAATCAGCAATTGTTTACTACTAGGCAGCCAATCAAAGACTCGGAAACCACTAAAACAATCGCCGATTTCGACTCTCGGCCACCTCAACACGACTCTCAGCAGACGGACGTTAGGAATTCACACTGTTTGTTTATTTGAAATCACAGCAATATACGTCCGCTTCGATAGCTCAAGAACGAATGTGCGAAGCATCGAACACGATGCTAGGCTACAAGCCATAACTCAGAAAAAACGAGATCTACAATATTTGCACAGTACGGTCTTAATAGAAATTTATGTAGGTTTATAGAAATGTTGCATAATATGCTTGAGTAGACAATTTGCAATGTAATTAAAGCGGAGTCATTTCTTGCGGAAATTGATATGTGTCAAATAGGTGTATGCGTTTGATTTGTAATAGTTGTATAAAGTTGCAGCGCATTTTAAAATAGGAAAGGAATAGATTTGGGTTTAGATTTAATAACGATTTAATCAAACCCGACAAAAACATTGTAAATGTCAAAAATTACCGCCAAGTACAAAAATGGTTTAGTGAAATCAGGCAACAGAGCCAAGCACTACCTTAGTTAAGTTTTATAGTTAAAATTATGTTTTTACAACATTATTCAATGGAAATCAATGAAAAAACTTGGCGGGCATAGATTGTTCTGAAAATTATCAATTGCCGAAGTGTGAGTTAGGACCAACAATTAGTTTGTCTTTGAACGTAGAATATACTTTAATCTTTTCGTTATTGTCGAATGGAAGAACTGATGCGTTGCGATGTATATTTATTGTAAGTAGAACAGGAAGAGAGACGTCAGAAAAGCATTACCCTACTGTACCGATAATGGGTCCGTCCAGGATATGTCCAGTTTTATGGCTTTAACATGTTTGTATCATGGCGTAATAACCATAGGTGCACGTTGGTAAACGATAGATGCACAATGAATCTGAACCCATCTTTGAAATAAAAATTTCAATTTCCATACCACCGTTCATCAACCTATTAGTTCTCGCTAATAGTACGTCTAAGTCAACATTGATATTCGTTTCATTTATTTATTTATATCTCAGTTTCAGTCAATAATAAGAAATATTATCAATGCGAAAAATGGTCAGACAGTTTTTCATCATGCCTTCAACAGTTTTGTGGGTGTGAAACAATTTATGCCTGCCAAGTTTTTTCATTGATTTCCATTGAATAATGTTGTGAAAACATCATTTTAACTATAAAACTTAACTAAGGTAGTGCTTGGCTCTGTTGCCTGATTTCACAAAACCATTTTTGTACTTGGCAAATGGCGGTAATTTTTGACATTTACAATGTTTTTGTCGGGTTATATATAACTTGCGATAACGCCCATTTAGATTTGCTACCAGAAGTAGGTCACACACATTGTCGCTGTGAACATTAAATCTGTTGTCGATTATTTTGTGCCCTTCGCTTATATTTAGATTCGCGGCAGCGAATCGCAGCCGAGTTCCCGCCCTCCAACTCGGCGCGGCAGCCACGAATCATTTACCCGAGCAAGCTCTTGTTCTTGTAAAAAATCTGTCACATCTTTTGAACCGCTGATTATTTTCCGATAAAATTCATAGCGGCGTAAAGCCTTACCTACTCAACCTTGCTCGCAAAAGTTCAACAGAATCGACCAAGTGGTTTCGGAGATATTGACCGTCAAAGTTTATCGAAAAACACAATCTTCTACTTTTTCTTTTTCTTTTTCTTCTTCCTTGCAGAACGTTTTCCTTGGAACCACGATATCTGTCCAAACGTTGCACTTATGAACTTGCAATTTGGTAGGGGTGTTCTTGTCGCCGAAATCTCGCCCCCTATTGTTTTTGAGCAATAATCGACCACGAATAACTGAGTTATTCATATAATAATGATTTACTAGCTGATAATTGTGCTCGTTCGCTCGCTCACTCGTTTGATTTTACGTTACCCCTCAATCGCTACGCTCGCTCGGTTGTTGGTGGTTCTCGCGTTGTCCAGTTGTTGGGATACCTGTTGCGGTCATATAAGTTTAACCGCTGAATTTTAGTTTAACTACCAGTATATTTGGAGAAAACGTTCGGTAGAATAAGAATGAAAATGGAGTGATAGATATATTAAGTGATTAAAAGAATTCGCTGATACAGTTATTTGTGGAGAATATTCAATGGTTCTGAGTTGTGATTATAGAAAATGTCCGTTCGGTCCTGGATTCAATATGCAACTGACCTGGTCCTAGGGTTAGAATCTTGGGCCAGGCCACTTTCTCTTTTAGCTAGATTCTTAAGTGCATGCACATGTGCCCTTAAAATGGCTAGCTCTTCTTCGAAATAGCCACTTTAGCGCAGCGCAGTCCGTGTCTCATATGACTATCTTAGGCCTTGGCCCAACATTCCGCCCACTTTGAAAAGAGTGAATTTTCAACAGTATAAACAAGTCTGATGATAATTGGTAATATCCTAATGTCCGTAGCGTATAACAGCACTCTCTAAGTTACGTGATTACTAGTTAACAGAAATAGCAGAAACACTAGCCTAACTTATGAGCTACAATAAACGATATAGAGTTCAATTACTTATATAATACACACATGCTCGGTAGAGTTCAATATTATAATACACATGTGCACATTCATACGCGGTTAGTCACCGCAGTGGTTGATTGATCAGGGGTAGGCTGCATATCTTCTGTGGGAGGGAAATCTTCTTCCACAGGCAAGACGCAGATCTTGGACACCGGACGCTTGAAGATGCCGTCTGAGACCTTAACAGAGACAACTCGGGTTACGTTGTCGCTGCCTGGGTGAAGTGCTGTTATTCGTCCCAGCCGCCACTTCATGGGCGGTAGGTTGTCCTCCCGTAGCACGACCAATGTCCCAGGTCGAATGCCGTTCAGAGCCGAGATGGCCCATTTGTTCCGCTGTTGCAGTTGGTGCAGATATTCCCTTTGCCAGCGTTGCCAAAAATGTTGAAACATTTGATGGAGATGCTGGTATCGGTTCAAGCGATTCTCTCGTAGAGCTCGCACATCAGGCTGCGGTAGCGCAGTCATCGAGTCTCCGATTAAGAAGTGACCCGGAGTCAAAGGGGTTATGTCCGTTGGATCACTGGATAAGGGATATAATGGACGGGAATTGAGGCATGCTTCGACTTGCGTTAAGGGGGAATATACACCTTTGATTTTTGAAAAAATCGATTTTTCTTTTTTTGCGTTTTTGGAACGCTAGGGGTCTAAACTATCTGTAAAAAAATCATCATGTGGAAATACGTCAAAATGAATAAGTTACAGCCATTTAAATCCCGAAGTACAAAAGCGCGCCGCACGGCACGCTATAAGCACAACTGGCAGACGGATTTTATGACGCTTTACGCATCCCGCCTGGATCCTGTCATTCTCTTGTTGTCTGCTAGCATTATTGCATCGTCCATCAGTAAGATCAGCGATGACGGCTACAGCGAGACCGATGCATAAGGGTATATGCTTTTTGATTTGGCTATTCTTTTTCAAAGTTTGCAGGACAACCTAAGCTGCAACAGATGTGGGAATGCTATCCGCATGGGAGAGGTTAGGATTCATTGCTTAGGTGGAACCTATGGAATCAAGTGCGGTAAGTGTCCCATCAGCTCTAAGTTCAACACCTCCGGAATGGTCGGAAAGAAAAACGATGTCTTTGAAATAAATCGACGATCTGTATTGGCGAGCAGGAGCGTGGGTCTGGGCAGCGTCATCTGGAAGCTTTGTCCTGAGACTTTATTTTCAGGTCGTAACGTTCTTCAAGTTGGAGCCAACATTGCAGCGATCACCTTTTCCAAAGGTAAGCGAGGTATGTTGAAAATTATGCAAAAACTTTCAGTCGAGCCAAGACGCCTCGCCTTCGCTGCGGCAAAACTACAGGACTTGGCCCGGATCAAAGGCGCTGATAGGCGAGCGGAGCAGAGGACGAAGGAAGCTCGTGTTGCTCTGAGGCAACTACGGATGAACCAGCAGGAGGAAGCCATTGAGATGGAAGGTTGTAGCTATGAGCCAGGAGCTTTCTAGAAATAGGACGGCTCGCTACGTAGGCCACGTCGCAAAACAAATTTTAACTTCGCCCGTGTCGGTCCAAAGCCCGGATTAAGAAAAAGGATGGGAAATTGGTTGCATCATTATATGAGATGATAGATTAACATAGAGAAATGTCACAGTAGTTATCGGAATCCAAAACCCTCAACGTAGAAAAAAAGTCTAAAAGTCAATTTCTGAACAATCACTATTTTGACCGGTTGTCGTAAAGAATCAGGAACATCGTTGGACCGATCTTCGAATTTATGGTCCTCAATTATTCGTCAGAGATGCCTCTATGGAATGAACGTAGAACTTTCTGATAAACCCATTTTTCTCTGAGATATTGAAAAAATAAGCCAACAAAATTTGAAAATTTGAAAAAAAAATCGAAAAAATCGAATAACTCGAGTAATTTTTGCAATATCAAAAAGTTCTCTGTTTATTCCATAGAGGCAACTCTTATGAACAATTGAGGACCAAAAAATCCAAGATCTGTCCAACGCTGGTTCTGATTCTTTACGACAACCGAGTGATTCTGTATTTTCCTATCTTCAGCGCAACTACAATTAGACTGAAAGTAATACATGATGTAAAATATGGATAATGAGGGTCAAACCCTCCCCAAACATGATGATTTTTTTCAATTCGTTCGGAGTGTTCAAGTTGCAGAAAAACATTTTTATATTTTTGCGAATTTCAACCAATTTAAAGGTGTATATACCCCCTTAATACGGTATAAAGTTCCTCAAACGTGAGTTTCGTTTCGCCTATGACTCGTTTCAAGTGGTATTTCGCAGATTTTACGGCGCTTTCCCACAATCCGCCAAAGTGAGGTGCATGCGGAGGAATAAGATGCCATTGCATTCGTTCGTTGCTCAAGAAGTTGGTAACACGATCGTTATGCGCCCGTGTGGATAACAAGATTCCTAGTTCGTTTAGTTCATTTCGAGCACCGATAAAATTACTCCCGTTGTCCGAATAAATGCTGTGGCACCTTCCTCGTCGCGCTATGAATCGATGCAAACAATTCATGAATGCATCAGTGCTTAAATCGGTTGCTAGTTCTGAATGAATTGCCTTGGATGCAAAGCAAACAAATACACATAAATAAGCCTTAACTGTGACGCGGCTTCTGGTTCTGTCCTTTCCTTTGAAAAGGATTCGAATTGAGACGATCTAAGTAGAACCGTCATCGAGTCCGCGAGTTCTACCGTCGAAAGATTTTCCACATTTGTATCACACCTAGCCCTACTAGCTCGTCGTTCTGTCGCGGATCTAACATCAAAAGAGCTGCCCTGTTTGCAAGGTTCTACTAAGTTGCGTATGTTGCGTATAAACCTTAAACAGTCGGCGAGAACTCTATTTAATTTAGTTAGCGACGAGTATTTCTCGAAGACCTTCAATGGCGCCGTTGTAGTTTCTTCCGGACCTATAGTCGCAATCAGAAGCTTAGTACTCTGCTTCTGTTCTGGTACGTCTTCGGGAGTTACATTTGCATGCGACGGCCAATAAGACGAGTCCTGGGATAACCATCGTGGACCTGTCCACCAAAGCGTTGATGAGACGAGTTCGGAAGGATTGATCCCCCGTGATATGATGTCTGCTGGGTTATCCTCGGTTGGCACATGGTGCCAGTTATCGTTGGTTAATTCTTGAATTTGTGCCGTCCGATTGGCCACAAAGGTTTTCCATTCGCTGGGCGATGATTTAATCCAGGCAAGTGCCACCGTGGAGTCACACCAGAAATGTTCGTCCTGTATGTTCAGTTTTAAGGCGGTTGTTACTTTTTTATATTATTCTGCAAGTAGCAAGGCACCGCATAATTCCAATCGTGGAAGCGTAACCGTTTTTAGTGGTGCGACGCGCGATTTGGCACACAGCAGTATCGTTGTGCAGGTTCCATCCTCAGCAACACAGCGCAAGTATATGCAGGTCCCATATATGCCTTCTGCGATGCGTCACAAAATCCATGTAGTTCTATCCTTGAGCAGTTCTGAGGTAATATCTGCCTAGGAATCACGATTTGGTTCAGTCGAGAAAGCTGTGTATGAAATGCTGTCCACTCGGAGTGTATGTACATCTTGTGGCAGTGATTCGTCCCATGTCACTTGAAGTTGCCATAACCGTTGCAAGATTATTTTTGCCTGAATTGTTGCTGGCCCCACCAGTCCTAAGGGGTCATAAATTTGTGCGACCGTTGATAGGATGGACCTTTTTGTCACCCACTCCTGCGTTGGTTTAGTTGCGGATATTTGTAATTCATCCGTGCTGGTAGCCCACAGAATTCCTAAAGTTTTGGAGCCTTGATCCGCATCAAATTTCTTTTCCCCATTAGCGTCCCCGTTTGGCGTCAGAATTTTGGCGTCGTTTGAGGCCCATTTTCGTAATTCGAGCCATGCAGACCCTAGAATCTGTTGCAATTGTTCTCTTAACTCACGTGCTTCATGGATGGAGTTGGCGCCAGTCAGGAGGTCATCGACGTAGAAATCATTTATGATCGCGTTGCACGCTTCTGGAAACTCGACTTGATGATCTTCTCCTAGTTTGCGAAGACATCGCGTTGCCAAGTATGGTGCCGAAGCAATTCCGTAAGTCACAGTGTTTAATTCGTACGTTTGAATAGGCTGTGATGGTTCTGGTCTCCACAGTATTCTTTGGAGTCCCCGTTGTTCTGGTTGGACCTTAATTTGCCGATACATCTTCGCTACGTCCGCTGATATTACGTACGGGTGCTGGCGGAAACGTAGTAAAATTGAGAATAAATCATTTTGTACAATAGGCCTGACTCTTTGCACGTCGTTGAGTGATAGTCCCGAAGTCGTTTTGCATGATCCGTCAAAGACTACTCGCACCTTAGTTGTCGTGCTGTCTTCTCTTATGACGGCGTGATGAGGAAGGTAGTACGTCGCTTAATTTCCATCATCCGTCGTAACCTTAGTCATGTGCCCAAGGCGTTCGTATTCGTTTAGAAATTCGATGTACTGGTTTTTAAGGTCGGGTTGTCGATCGAGCTTTCTTTCCAAAGAGCGAAGTCGTTTTTCCGCGATCTGCTTGGAATCTCCTAGGTCCTTGACCTTATCCGTAAAAGGAATGCCGACCGCAAACCGACCGTCCTTGTCTCGTGTGGTTGTAGCCGTAAAGTGTTGCTCGCAGAAGTCCTTATTGTCCAATGGAAGTCCCTTCTGAGCCCCGGTGTTCTCGATTTCCCAAAACTTCGCTACCTGAGCATGCAGCTGATCGTTAGTAACTAGGTGACAGGAAGTCTTCTGCGGTTTTGCGTTCGGTACCGCGAAGCCACCGGCCATAATCCATCCTAGTTGCGTCTTCTGGAGCAATGGATACTCAGGTCCTAGCTTTACTTGCCCTATGCACAGTAAGTCCCAAAAGAGGCCTGCTCCGATGAGCATGTCTACCTGCCTAGTCTGATCGAGGTGCGGATCGGCTAGCATGAGATTAGCCGGTATAGGCAATGAGTTTGCGCTTATAGAAATACGTGTGTTGGAGTTATGGATTGTTTTTCTTGTGAATCAAAACGCCGATTTCTTGTAGCTTAGTCTTTTTATTTTTGTGTTACAGGATACTTCACGTGGCGTTATTGCAATTAACTAACTAACGAAAGATGTACTCGAGGATAGAGTCGCGAAGGTTGATAGTCATAGACTTTGTATTTTTATGAGATTCAGAACTACCTAGTTAGGTTTTCGTCTAACTGTTTGTATTTGAAGAAGATTACCAGGCGGTAACTCTGGTGACGGTATTTCCAACAACGTGGCATATCATCCGTGATTCTTGGGAGTACTAGGCATGCAAGAGACACCTTAAAGGAGTTGCATCGCGACGACAACCTTACATTAGTCCTATACTGTATGCTACGTGTGATCTGCTGAATCCCAGAGACCGTGGTGTTCGCGTTTGTGCATGGCAAGTCCAGCCGACGGCACAAATCTTGTGTCACAAAATGCGACTGCGAACCCGAATCTAAAAGTGCCCGGCACTCGTGATTGTTTCCCTGTCTGTCCTGCAGAAAAACTAGCGCGGTGGATAAAATTACATTAGTCCTGGTCCGGTCCGAGTTTGCTACCACCGAGAGCGCTTGCGTACTAGATGTGGCTGCCGGTGGTCCTGCAGGTTCCTCTGCACTCGGCGAGCCCTGTCCTGTTGTGATTAGAGTTAAGTTCGTCTCCGGATGTAATAGAGTATTGTGCCTCCTGGAGCACTTTCTGCATGGTCCGAAATGGCGAACCTTGTTCCTGTGGCCCGGCAGAAGGCAGTTGAAGCATACTTGTAGCCTTTGTGCCTCAGTTACGCGCATAGTAGGGGCTAGATTCTTAAAATCATCGCACTTGTACAACTGATGTTCCTTCTTGCATAACGGGCAAGTTGCCTTGGTAGTTGCTACGTTTGACGTCACGTGGTCACGAGCAAACTTATTATTATTCCCTGATTTACCCTGAGTCTTGTGATTGTTATTAGCTACGGGCTGTTTATCGGCGGCAAACCTTTCTAAGTATTTACAATGCCTTTCTAAGAAGGCTACTAGATCCCTTAACATGGGTTTTCCTACGAGTCCTAACAACCTTTTTTCCCACTCGCGCTTCGTCACCGCGTCGAGTTTGGTAGATACAAGGTGTATTACTAGGGTGTACCATGCGTCAACTGGCTCTCCCAATGCCTCTAAAGCTAGTAAATGATTGTTCGTATCGTCCAACAGCTGTCTCAACATTGAGTGCTGCTCTTTTCCAATTGCAGGAAGTTCAAATAATGCCTTTGTATGGTGATGTACTAGAGAATTTGAGTCTTCGAAACGTTCCTTTGAATTTCTCCAAGCTAAAAGGTAGTTAGCCTCAGACACACCTAAAGATTGAATGACTCTTGCAGCATTTCCCGTAAGTGAGGAGTTCAAATAATGAAATTTCTGTATACTTGATAATGTGTCGTTACTGTTAATAAGCGATTCAAAAGTATCCCGGAATTTGAGCCAATTGTCATAGGACCCGTCAAAGGTAGGTCAAGTTATCGTCGGTAACTTAACCCCTAGTTGTGCGTCTGTTAGTGCGGGCGCCCCAGGTGTATTGGATCGAGACGCCTTTGAAATTTCAGAATTCGATGCCTGAATGCGTTCTCTAATTGTAGAAACTAAATCAAAATACATGTCCTCAAATGTGGTACGTTCTAGGGCTTGCGCTGCCTCTAGATTTGTCCCGCTAACATGCGTTTCTATTCGTGATTGTATATTATCAAATTTGTCATACAAGGGAATATTGCGATCTAGTCTTTCCTGTAACGATGCTATCGTAGCTGTTCTGCCCGAAGTTTGGAAATAATTCTTGAAACGAGTCAATGCGGCCTTTACGCGTCCACGTTCTGTGACGAGTGTTGTAATCTCTTCAGCCATGTCGTAATTTAACGCAAATCGAAACTTGGAAGGATTAACTTACAGGAATGGATCGTGATTACTGGAGGGTTCGCCCTTGCTGTACGTTGTCCGACAGTACGTCTTGAGTCCCGCAAAGATTGGCTTCTGAAGTCCTGAATGAGCCGCAATCGTTTGCTGCGTACCTTATAGTTTGAGTGGTCACTGATTTTTCCATGCGGTTTCTGCACTTGAGTCACTGGTGCTGTTACAATCACTATTCTGACATAGGCACTGGTCGAATTCTCTTAAGTCACTGAGTTCGGTACGTTGAATCACTATCCGGCTCGAAGGACCATATGTTGCGGTCATATAAGTTTGACCGCTGAATTTTAGTTTAACTACCAGTATATTTGGAGAAAACGTTCGGTACAATAAGAATGAAAATAGAGTGATAGATATATTAAGTGATTAAAAGAATTCGCTGATACAGTTATTTGTGGAGAATATTCAATGGTTCTGAGTTGTGATTATAGAAAATGTTCGTTCGGTCCTGGACTCAATATGCAACTGACCTGGTCCTAGGGTTAGAATCTTGGGCCAGGCCACTTTCTCTTTTAGCTAGATTCTTAGGTGCATGCACATGTGCCCTTAAAATGGCTAGCTCTTCTTCGAAATAGCCACTTTAGCGCAGCGCAGCCCGTGTCTCATATGACTATCTTAGGCCCTGGCCCAACAATACCAATTGTTCGATAAAAATATTGTCAACCTATAGGTTATTCGTTTACAAAAGAATACTACATCACACGAGTGCACTGGGTTGCAGCGCTAGACATTTACGCGCTGGAACGTTTAGGCGCAATACGTTTTGGCACCGGAAAATCTTTTTAATTGAGACTACTATGAATTAATCAAGACATGATGGCGATGAAAGAGAGATATGAAGGAAAATGGTATTCGAAAGTGCTTGCAGATTTTTGTTGCGTTTCGAAACGAATTTTAATGTATGAAATTGAGAATGTCCTTTTTATAAAAACTTATGTCGTTGATGTCAAACGCAAAATCCACTGTTACAAAACAATAATACATTCTACGGTAATTTTACAGCTTTTATGATGAGCTGTAAAAATAACATGATATATAAATGTAAGAACAATTTAAGAACAATTATGATAATGAAAAGATAGAACTAAAGGAAATTTTTTTTGGGTATAAATCAAACATCAGATACTGGAAATTCAACTATTCATGAAACTCTTATATATCATATTTATTAATATTATTTTATATTTATTGCCATCTCCGCCATGACGGCGTCCCACTTATCGCCTGGAAACGACAACAATATATCAAAATCCATATCTACATATTTTTAGGTTTTTTTTTCACACTCAAAGATTTGGAGTTGTATCATACCTTTCATAAACGCCGCCACAATTGCCGCCAAGGCCGCATCTTTGATCGGTTCTGAAAAATAACAGAGATTTCCATTTCTTATTTTCTGACGATCGATTTTAATTTGCTCTCAAATCTATAGTAATTCAATCATTATTCTTTTGCGAAGAATTTAAGTTTCTTCCGCAAGGTTGCTCAACAGATTATAACGAGGTTTCTTGTTTTCGTCTTGTATCTTTTTTTGAATTATAAATTTCCGCTTTCTTTCAAATCATGGCAGTTTAATGCGTTTTTTTTTTCTCCGGCAAGTCCTGTCATTTTATGATATTCACATAACAGAATATTTTATTTTTCTCGTATATTCTTTATCTAATTATCATATTCAATTTGATTATGCATCATAGTAATACGAATCATATTAATTAGCGGCAATTTCTCCCGGAGAATTTCTGTACTCTTCATTATTAAGCAGTTCAAAAAGTACTCACTTCTAGCGTTGTTGGCCTAGACGCCTACAATTTTTGTATTTTTTTTTTTTTTGTTTTCGCAATGTGGGACGCAAATTTAATAATGAGCATAATATTGACACTGAATTTGTCTAATCGTTGTTCACATCCACAGATATTATATACACGTATGTATGGTATATATGAGCGGTTCCACGTCACTTCACTCGAAAATAAACCGTCAAGTCACGGATTTTTGCGCCATTCAAAATATCTTTAGTACCTACTATGAAAAAAAAAAAATACAATTTCCAGGATTTTGAAAAATTTTCGAAAATGGCGGATTTAGAGCTATGTGAATTTTCGTAAACCGCTGTTGCACCGCTATGTTCAAAAATGTATACCTCCGAAAGTATTCAACGGAGCGGACTGAACTTGGAATCATTTTGTTCGTGAAAGAATGCGCTTTTATGCAAAAAATTTCAATTCCAAAAAAAAAAATTCCTTCACTTTTTTTTCGTCGTTTTTTTTTTTTAATTTTACTGCCATTTCCGCGGGACTCACAGAAATTCATGGAGATAATTTTATTTGGATACCTGGATCCTTCCCCTTCAATCCTAAAAAAAAAAAATTTATGGAGAAAATACCCGGGCCGAAGAGAAAAAATAAAACGTCTCGTCGCGCGTCGCCGCGCGCGCCGATCCACGTCCGCGCTACTCCCGCAAGCTCGTTGTGTTGCATAGTGGAGTTATGACTGATGGATTTTTTGCAATATTTTGGTGGCTCTGAAAAGGGCCGATGTTTTTGGCGATGATTCGCTGGATGACACTTAGTGGGACACCTCTGATCAAAATTAATTCATAATTTTCATCGAATCAAATTTTTCTGATGCGGAAAATAATTTTGTTTTGACGAGTTTATGGGATATTGGAATGACCGCATGTAATTTCAGAGTGCCACGAACTCTCAATGCTTTATCGGATCGATTTTGTAAAATAGATTCTACAGTACGCAAAAGATATGCTGCGAAAATAGGAACATGCCCAATTATATAGATCCAGCGGTGTTTGAATAGGATCGGAGTTGCCAATCAGTTGTAAACTCGCACGTGAAACTAATCTTTTAACAGTTCCGCCTACCCCATCACACCACCCTTTCCCATGTGATGTAACAAAGAAATGCCACTCGGCTTGGCATCGAAAGTCTTCAAAGTGATGTGTTATGTTTATGAAATTCTTTTTGTTCTTATATTGGGAAGCTGCTCCAGCGGAAAAATAAATTATTTTTTCTATAGGAATTGAAATCCTCGGACTTTTTGGTGATGTCTCCAAAGCCGTTCGATCCACTGATATCCACTGTTTATAAGTAACATCATTGATGAAATTATTTGAGAAGGCTTCTTGTAACGATGATCGGGCGTGTTCTTATTTTCGCAGCATATCTTTCGCGTACTGTACGTCTGCAGAACATCAAGCGGAAGAATCTATTTTACAAAATCGATTCGATGAAGCATTGACAGTTCGTGGTACTCTGAAATTACATGCAGTCATTCCAATATCCCATAAACTCGTCAAAACAAAATTCTTTTCCGCATCAGAAAAATTTGTTTCGATGAAAATGATGAATTGATTTCAAACAGAGGTGTCATCCAGCGAATCATCACTAAAGACATCGGCCCTCTTCAGAGCCACCAAAATATTGCAAAAGATCCATCAGTCATAACTCCACTATGCAACACAACGAGTTTACTGGAGTAGCGCGGACGTGGATCGGCGCGCGCGGCGACGCGCGACGAGACGTTTTATTTTTTTTCTTCGGCCCAGGTATTTTCTCCAGAAATTTTTTTTTTAGCATTGAAGGGGAAGGATTCAGGTAGCCAAAAAAAAATTATCTCCATGAATTTCTGTGAGTCCCGCGGAAATGGCAGTAAAATTTAAAAAAAAAAACGACGAAAAAAAAGTGAAGGAATTTTTTTTTTTGGAATTGAAATTTTTCGCATGAAAGCGCATACTTTTACGAACAAAATGATTCCAAGCTCAGTCCGCTCCGTTGAATACTTTTGGAGATATACATTTTTAAACATAGCGGTGCAACAGCGGTTTACGAAAATTCACATAGCTCCAACTCCGCCATTTTTGAAAATTTTTCAAAATCCTTGAAATTGTATCTTTTTTTTTCATAGTACTAAAGATATTTTGAATGGCGCAAAAATCCGTGACTTGACGGTTTATTTTCGAGTGAAGTGACGTGGAAAGCTCATATCCGTGCCAACCGTAGCTTCAGCAGGTATTCCATATAATTTTTGGAAAAATATATATGAATCAACCTGATATGTTTTTGAAAATTCCAAAGGTTCATCAGAACTACGCACACCCAGCTGTGCAACTTCCGTCTCTTCACGGGCATCGTGCGCTGAGCAAAGCTGCTCATCATCCTATGCGGGTGGGAGCTCTATAAGTCAAGTATCCTCGAGCAACAATTACATGAGAAATATATTGGAGAACGTCCCAGAAGGTATAGCTGTGTTACGTCATTACGAAAGGACTGGTAACCTTGATAATCAAAGAAGGATTTTGCTGGCTGGCGTCGTGATCGCAGCAGAGTTGAAAGACTCCAAAGATTTTAAGTAAGGGTAAAAACCTTAATTTTCCAATTATCAAAACGTAATCTGGCCAATGTATTTATCATTGACTCAATCACTTGCGACTATCTAGCTTGACCAAAACAGTAAATCTAGTTGTACATTGAAACTTATAAAACTCTGTTCAGATTATCTCGTGAACGACTGTTGGAGCTGGCTCATCTGATAACGCAGCAGTTTACAAACGAATGTCCGGACACTTACTATATTCCATATAGACTCAATAAGGTCACAAATAAAAAAATCTTGGCCAAAGGGAAACTGTGCGATAAGTACTTCTCTTATCGAGTCCTACTTCGAAAAAACGGTGCCATACCTGCAGTTAAAAGAAGGATTGGGGGACAGCCTCTTGAGTCTTCAAGATCTGTCGTCTTAGCATTTCGCGAACAATTGGAATCATCTGGGACAGGTGCCTACTTATGTATATGAGGTCCACGCCACTTCGACGACTCGAATGTCTAAGCATGTTTGATCGGACTGTGTTTTCTCGGTCTCGTATTACCTATTACAAGTAGCCTCCATTATTTTTCCCAGATTTTTATCTCAATCCATTCTCAAGTCTGAATTTTTGGAAAATTTGAACCCACGATGAGTTGGAAAATTTGAATTCTACGATGGGTCTAGGCTAGATGTTTGTAGAATTGACAATTGTATTTTACAGAATTCAACCTTTAATACGAGAAAAATGATCTAGGGAACATTATAGAATTATTATTACCTCAAGGGGGCCACATTCCCCCACGTACCTCTATTATGTATATTATATTATCGTGTAATGTCAATGTTTAATTAACCATAAGACAATAGCGCGCATATATGTTTTCTATGTTAGATACAGAACAAAGTGAAGATTGTTTGGAAAAAATACAATGGCTTAAAAATAATTTCGAACCGTGGCCCACTGTGGAGCAATTTCGGAAAGACACCTCGAAGTACCGTATCAAGAAGTTATCAAGCACGACTGAAGGCTTCACGGCTATTGAATATTTGGAGACGTATTCAGCCTTGAAGCAGCCTTTGGGTTACAGTCTGGTCAGTTAATGATTTATCACAAATTGGATACATACATACATGATTTCATTCCTGAATTTTCTGAAAAGATATCAGCGCTGTGTCATTAATGGTTTTATTATTTTCATTTCTTTTTCAGATCAATATTGATTTTACCGTATTGTATCCTGAAAAAACTCTTGACGTATACGGAAAATGGTGTTCTTTCCAAGCAGAACTGTTACAATTCTGTCGCGAACACAAAAAATCTGATACTGTAGTTCAGAAGCTTTTATCAAATGTCAAAGACGGGATAAACCCAGGTAATCCAGATTTGTCTGCTGAAACACTATTATTATATAGGTATGCCTATATGCATGATTGCATCGGCATCAAATTAATTTTTGATCGCGAATATATTTGCGCTCGATGCAAATCACCCGGAATATTCTAATGAGTCTTCCTACTTGTGTTTATACAGATACTTTGGTACCTGTCGTACTTAGGTTACTTCCGCTATTGCTACCCTGTTCATCAATCAAAGTCTCTAACAAACCGAGTTGGAGGTCAAGCAAGCTCGAAGTGCAAAATGGATTTTTTTTGCACGTTCCAGTACGTTCTTCATCTGATCATAATGATTATACCATACCTATACGATACAGTAAAGATAGTTGATATGAGATATACAGTGTGTACTCTGATATCACATATATACACGTTACATTGGTATTACTTTTACAAAGTATTGGGCATTTAGATACGGCACTTGAAAATAGAAAACGAAAACTTTCAAACCATGGTTTACTGGAGCAGCCGATTCCAGTAATTGTTGGAGAAACCTTAACTGCAGTAAATGTATGCTACGTTTACTTTAATGGAATCAAGTACGAAGTGGAATCACCCTTAAAAGCCTTAGATGTAACATTCAAAAGCTTTTACGCATTACAACTTGAATATCCGAAGGAAGCTGCATCCACATGGATGGTTATACAAAGAAGACTCTTCAATTTGAACGGTGAAGGCGATCGCGTCTTGCCAAGTGTCAATACCCTACTTTCCGATCTTGGAAAGTACAGCCCTTCTGCAAACTGAAATGACTGATTGATAAGTATCCACATGTATATATAATATATATATATATATGTATAGTTTTAAGATGAATTCCAAAGACATCATTTACCTTATAGTACTATAAATTTGGCCGATGAGTAGGTATATTCTCTTCATTATCATTTCGCTACATGAACAATATGCCTTCTTGTTTTATTTGCAAGACCGTCAATCCCGACCTTGCATCCATATGGGTGCATTTTAAAGTGATTCATTCCCTCCATTCAGAAAGTGAATTCCAGTGCGGCGAAATTCACTGCTACCGTGTCTTCAACGGCATTAAATCTTATAGGAGGCATTGGCAACTAAATCATGTTGCAGTTGAACAATTTCACACAAACAATCGGTTAAGCGTGCAACCCCCGGTAGAAAATCAGTCTATTTGTCGCGAATTCCCGGATAATATTGCAAGTTTAAGCCAGGCGAGTGTGACTCTAGACTACGCAGCTGCTTGTTCTCCTGCGATTGAACCAGGCCATACTGGTGACAGCTCAGTAGACTATTCATATTCACTGCGTCAGGAAACGCTACGCATGATAGCCCAACTCTACAGTTGTCCGACCTTACCGCGGAGTCAGGTACAAAATATCATAGATATCATTCAGTCATTTTTAAAGGGTAGTTGGTTAGGTGCATTGCGTAATAAAATCGAGAATAAGTTCTTGAAATGCGGAGGAGCGATTGATGATGTGGGTGAAATAATGGGCATGATTGATGATCTTGGCAACGTGTTTCGCGGCTTGAAGACAGAGCATCAACGGTTTCAAGAATTTGAGGCAAAAGGTGTACTGATACCACCAATAGATGTTGTCATTGGACAAAGATTTGAACGCGTGAGAGCGACGACTGATGGACATGTTCGAATGACTCCCATTATAGTCAAAGCTAAATTCTTTCCGTTACGTAAAATTTTCAAAAAATTGTTCGAAATGCCAAATGTTTACCACAGAATTGCATCTTATAAGCAGCAGCTTGAAAGTGACACCGATATTATTTCAAGTTTTATACAAGGATTACTTTGGAAAAGTAAAATAGTGGGTTACGAAGGTGAACAAATCTTCCCCTTGTTCATATTTTTTGATGATTATGAAACTGGGAATCCCTTAGGAAGTCACGCGGGTAACAATAAGTTGAGAGGGGTATATGTTTCGATACCTTGTTTTCCACCTGAATATCAATCAGCCCTAACCTCTATTTATAGCGCGTTATTATCTTTTACAAATGACAGACGGGAATTTGGGAATCAACGCATTTTTCAAAGGCTTATGGATGAATTGAACTTTTTACAAACCGAAGGAATTGAAATCGAACTATCAACAGGAAAAATCATTGTTTATTTTAAATTAGGTCTGCTCCTAGGTGACAATCTGGGTCTCCATTCGATCCTAGGATTTGTCGACAGTTTTAGGGCTAATTTTGCTTGCCGGTTTTGCAAAATGACCAAAGAAGAACGAGCTCGTTGTTGTACCGAAAACAAGGCAGTGCTGCGTACGCCTCTATCGTACAACGACGATCTACTTCTAAATAATTATAGTTTAATCGGAATAAAAGAAGAATGCATATTTCATCATACCAGAGGGTTTCATGTAACCGATAATTTGGTAGTGGATATAATGCACGACTGGTTTGAAGGGGTTTGTGAATTCGACATGGTCGAAATCATCAAATATTTCATCGAGCGTGTTCGTCTGTTCACTTTAGAAGATCTAAATACTCGTATAACTTGCTTCGATTACGGCCCAATTGAAATAGGAAATATACCACCTGAAATCTCATCTGATCACTTGAAAAGAAATCATATTTCAATGTCTGCGTCTGAAATGCTCACATTTGTTCGATATTTCGGCCTTATGGTGGGAGATTTTGTCCCTGAAGACGATCCTGTCTGGAACTTTTACTTGATTCTTCGGGATATAATTTCACTCATTACTACTAAATCAATTCAGATTGAGTGTTGTAATTTGCTCGAAACGTTAATAGAAGAACACAATCGATTATACCAAAATTTGTTCAAAATGCCTTTGAAACCCAAGGCGCATCATCTGGTACATTACCCAGATATTATGAGAGCTTGTGGACCGTTGATTCATTTGTGGTCTATGAGATTCGAATCAAAGCATCGTCAATCGAAACTCACAGCAAATGTAACATCCTTCCGAAAAAATATCAGTACAAGCTTAGCCATTAAACATCAGCTCATGCTGGCTTCTCAATTTATCCTCAATGTCGGATTCACGGTAACAGTGGAAATGGGTCCTGGCAACTATGCAAAACTGTCGGATTTAGACCTATTAATAACGGGTGAAACACCGGTATCTTTGACAACCACGATCTACATAATCAATTGGGTGAAAAGAATAGGAAACAAGTATAAACGCGGCACGGTCATCAGTACAGGTGATGACGATGGATTACCTACTTTCGGCCTCATTGAATATGTAATTACAGACAAAAACGAAGACATTTATTTTATTTATAACGAGGTGGATATTCTTGCCTTTCAATCACACTTTTATGCATATGAAGTTTCTTTAACCGATTCCTGGCGAATCATAGAATATGACGATTTATTGGACCCCATGCCTATGAGTATCATAAATGAGCATGGCTCACATTATATTGTTCCGCGTAGTTGGCTCTAGATATATTTAACTATAAAGTTTATTCTTCTTGTGTGAAATATGTACGCCCGTAAAGCGGAGGTAAATGAATACCGTTTACGGCTTTATAATACATATATATTTGTATTATTTCTTCATATATGAGCTAAAGAAGATGCCCCCCGCTTTCCCTTCCATTCATTAAAATATTTGGTGTATTCACGCCATAAACATGGCTAATCTTTCAGAATATATGCCGTTAACTCAACGTACTTGAATGCCTGCTTTCATAACACCGGAATCGTTAAATATGAAGTGAGGCTAAGATGCCGTGTTTGATTGGAAGTGGTGCGCTTCGGGTCTAGCTGTCGTAGTTATAACACATTTATAAATCAGCTGCGTTCAATTTTCCCTTGACAATGTTACGTGCGTAACTTCAGTTATCCACAGGATACCTAACCTTTTTCCTAATTATAATAGTATATCATGAAATATATAAATTGAAATAAATATAGATTCCGTTCTTAATTTACGAGCAGCAGTGCTTAGCACTTCGGGGTACCCTAGCTGCTCTCAAATTACGAAGAACGTGGCCCAGTGCCCAAGTCAAATCACACTTGAGAATATAATATTTCTTTGTAACAAATAAACATCCTCCTTTCTTAAGCAGCATAAGTCACGCAGAAACCGATAACGAAACCTGCATAGTCTCAGTGACTTGGGCCCCGTGGTGAGGGGCGAGGCAACGCTGGAACCCCAGTTTTGCTGACCCCTCATTATTCACACTACCATATATTAGTTCATAGATGTGAATTCTCTTCCTCTCTAGTTCCGTAGAAATAGGAAAAATTAAGCTACAAGTCTATTGAAATAACGCAATAATAACACCATAAGCTATCTAAAATAAGGAATGAATGAATGTGTGACCGTAGAGTGTAAAATACGGTTATAAGGATAATATAAGCATACTCAAATAAGCTAGTGTGAGTTGACTATAGGTGAGGCACGGGACGGCATGGGACCACACAACGAAGCAAGGGCCCGCGCGCCTACGCCCGAGCTAAGTAGGTTCCTAAACCAATGAGATGCTCGTTAGCCACTAAGTAGAGTCCTAATTGGTTAATCCATACGCGCAGTAATACACGCATCGAGTACGTTCCACTCAACGGCCTCAACGATTGTAACACCATCTGTATCGTTCCACCCAAGGCCCGTGGTCGTCGCGAGCGATCGCTCAACGTCATAGATGACGTCACTGTTCGCGACCGCGTCGCGCCTACTTCGCCCATACAATATTGGTGGGTCAGAGTGGGTTTTCACCAAAACGCGCGGAAATACGAAACTACTAAAGAACAACAAACGATGGCAACGAAGCAAGTAACTTTTTACAATCCCGAAACTGACATTGCAGTGGAAATTACAGTGTCAGTGGAGGATGCGAGACGTGCTGAAAATGGTAAGTGGCCCCTTAATTTTACACACAAAATAATATTTCTCAATCGAATAACTTTTGTTGGGGAAAAAATTATATTTTTCTTAACCTAACTTCAATGAACTTTTTGTTGGGTACGTGAGGTCTTTTTGAACCCCAATATTCTATTTGTTGCAAAAAACGGAACGAATATTACTTTATATTTTTTAAATATGAATATAAATAATTATATAAGATTTTGTTTCATTCAATTCTAATTATTTCTTGGGATAGTTTTGTTCAGGAACGTCCATGTATTTGCATCTTTTCTAATACATTTCCTAAAGAATTGAGTTTCTTATTTCAGACTTACAATTCGCAACCGCACTGATGAATGCTGCTCTAAAAGAAAGAGCTGCATTGACTGTGCAATCGCAGCAGGGAGATGCTGACAATAGTGATAGTGGTACGTAAGCTCTGGTTTTTATTAAACACTTTAAATATGTATACATATACAAATGTTGTAAACTCATCAAAAATCTGTAAAAGTTTTTATGGCATGCCTAATACTGGGTCAAAAATGAAATAATATTTAAATTTTCTTTACTATTGATTTAGCAAATATACAGAGTCACTCGCAGTCCTCAGCGCAGCAGGGGGATGCTGTTACCACTGAAGATACTGGTATGTAAATCTATCTGTGGTATTTACAGCACATAATCCAGAGTGATTAATGCAAACGATAATTTCCAATATGCCATACTCATTCCAGGATTATATCGTTGGACAACGGAGATGGTACTTTTGCTCCTCGATATTTATGTAGAGAGAGAGGCGAAATTCTCCAGTGGAAAGTTCTCTCAAAAAAAAATTTGGGAAGACATTGCGGGAGGTATGAGAACTAAAATTCCACTGATCACTGGACCTCAGTGTGCAGCCAAGATGCGGAGTTTAAAAAAAACTTACAAAAGTGTCAAAGACCACAACAACAAAAGTGGCAATGACAGGCGAACATGGGTGTTTTATGAGGTAAAAATAAAATCTATATGTTGATATTTTTTTTCTAAAATTATTTTCATTCTCACATTAAATTACATGCATCCTTTGTAGAAAATGGATACTATTTTTGCTTCGAAAGCCTGGGCTTCGCCGCTTGCTGTAGCTTCTTCGTCAGGAGTATCCTCGCAAAGAAGTCAGGAATCAGAGAGCGAAGTGTCATCTGGTATGTTTATTAATTTCATTTAGTGGCAACTATTTGCAACTCCATATTCTATATAGATTTTTCATTTTTCAGAGTCATCCTCCAGCTGGAAACCAAAAGAAAACGTGGCCTCCCTCCTGAAAAAGAGACTCCGGCAAAAATCGGAAGAGGAGGAAGCGCGTGCCAAACGGCATAAAGAGCGCTTAGATATGGACGAGAAAGTGCTCGCGTTACTTTCTAAATTAGTTGATAAGAAGTAATTAGTTTTATCGAACCACTATGTTTAAAAAACTAAAAAGTAATAGCGTAAGTTTTCACACGCAGTTAAAAAAAAATCTATAGTATTCACATTTAATATCATTTATTCATTACACTATTTTTACAACTCAAAATAAAAAATTATTTTTTCAAATGAAACTTGTAGTTCAACACTCGAAAATTTTTATGTTGAAACTTGAACCTGAAAATTTCAATTCAATAAAAAAAAAAAAAATGTACTTGTAAATAAAATCGAAAATATTTTCGAAATTATATATATTATAAATATATATTATAAATTATATATTATTATATTTTCTAGCAGTAATAGAAGATAAATGAATACAAATAAATGATGTTCAATAGCTGAACTAAAATATCGGTTGCTGTATACAATGATGTGTCGTGTATAAGTTTATGATGTAAAAATTCCCCATGCTTTCAGGTTTCCATATTCAAAATTCTTACTAATAATAATAATAATAATAAGAGGTTATACTCGATATTATCGTGATTTCTAAAACAATTTATGGAAGATTTTCCATAATCCCGATTCTTTTCGGAATCGCAGCGTTCTGATTTGCTACTTGACGAACATTATTATTTTCTTGATTTTCGTTGACATTTTGAGGTAACACGATAACTCTTATCTCGTCATTTCGCAATGTACAAATGTTATGAATAACGCAACAAGTCACAATATATTGAGCCATCAAATCTACTCTTGTCATTGGCAAGCAATGCAATAAGCTTCTCATACGTCCTTTTAGTAGGCCAATACATCTTTCCACGGCTATCCTGGCTGCGGAATGTCGATAGTTGTAATTTTCCTGTCTCTGAGTTAGGAATCCGTTGTCTCGAAAAGGTGTCATTAAATGTTGCTGCAATTCGTATGCGGCATCACCCACAAGGTGGCTGTTGGATGGAAACTTTTGTTCATCATTCAAAAATTCAGATACTTCCGATAAGCGAAAGACTCTTTGATCATGAATCGATCCAGGGTGTCCGGCGTAACAATTTGTTATCAAACACCTGTGGTCGCAAACCAACTAGAAATAGAAATAGATACAAATAAAAACTATACAGAATACAATAAAACGAACCACAAAAAAGCTGGAATTATATAAAATGTAGGAATGATTACCTGCAAGTGAATTGAAGCATATCCTTTTCGGTTTACGTAAGCTCTCTGGTCTTCTTTTGGAGCATTTATACGAATATGGGTCCCATCAATAGCTCCGATAGTTTTGGGAAAGCCACTATTTTCTTCAAATCCTCGCATAACTGTGGCAGCGTTATCTCCAGTGGGCCATTGAATGAACAAAGGAGCTCGTTTGAATAATGCACGAGTGACTCTTCGTACAGCTCTGACAGCAGTTGCCCGACCAACATTAAATCGGTCACAAACAGATCTGCAAACAGTTTATTGAAAAAGTGGAGGTAAATTATAGGTTATCCAATTGATACAAATTTCAACCCGCATTATGCTTCTACAAATTTAAAACAAAGTTAGTTTACGTGCAATCCTCTTTTCGACAAAGATAAAAGCATAATTCTCTATTTTCAAATAATATCAAAAGTCTTTGAATAAGATGTAAATCTGATTTTTTATTCTGAAAAACTAATCGTTACCTATATGAATCTATAGTGGCCATCTTCCAGAGAGCTATCATTAGCTGTGTTTGAGAGGGAATACAAGGACAACCCTTTACTTTTCTTAACAAATCTTTGTGTATCATTCCATGGAGGTATTGAAACGTAGCTCTTGACATTCTGTAAACAATAGGTAATTAGTTTGTATACTAAAAGTAAATGCATGAGCAAATTAATGATTAATTAATAATGAACAATTTAAAAAAAAAAATTACCTGAAATGACTTTTAAACTCGTGATCTGTGTAGCAAGCGACCACATCATTATAACCTATAATGCGTGGCCGTAATTGTCGCTGTCCTCTCACACTCAAAGCCGCTTCCCACATGTCATCTGAACTTGATGAACTTTCTGAGTCATTATCTCTCACTCGTTTTGTCAAAAACGCAACCATAAATCCACAGGAATCCATGTTGAATTAAATTTTACCATAATCCATACAAAATATTCACTCAAAACTGCACGTTTTCACCAAGCCGCCATTATACAGTGCTGAAGGTGCGTTCCACTTATAACTTTCGCCTACAACGCCCGCGGCCTTTTTACGATAATGGAACGGAAATTTCAGCGGTCGCGGTCGAGGGCGTTGCGGGCGTTAACTGGCGTTAACTGGAACGTACTCATCATTGCAGCCGCGGGAACCTCGTCACCTCTGAACTTGAACTAGTGTCTTTCATCTGTCAAATCGCGAAGCGCGTGGACGCAAAGAACCGTGTACACCCAACGAGTTTGATTCTGATACCTCCGTTCTGGACAACTTTTGAATAATGTTGGCAATAGTGACGTCTCACAGCGCGCCGTGACATAACAGCTTGCAACCATAGCGCGACCCGTAAACTGTCATTTTTACGCCAAATGATTCTACTAACCCTAAATTATAGGCTGGTTTTTATTATTGACGATACTTTACAATGATGTAAAATGAAAATCGTATAACAAAAAGATGGTCAGTATGATTTCATTTTCATTACATCCAATCATTCATAAGAAATTCAGTTGATCTATAAAAAATAACATCATTGTAAAGTATCGTCAATAATAAAAACCAGCTTATAATTTAGGGTTAGTAGAGTCACTTGGCGTAGAAATGACAATTTACGGGTCGCGCTATGGTTGCGAGCGTTCTGTCACAGCGTGCTGTGAGACGTCACTATTGCCAACATTATTCAAAAGTTGTCCAGAACGGAGGTATCAGAATCAAACTCGTTGGGTGTACAATCATTGAGCCAAGAGTTGTGTTCGATCTTCTCTCTTTTAGTGAAGTGGTAATCCAAAGGACTCCGTACCCGACAATAAATTTAACTAGACTATTAACTTCAGTGTAAAGACACATTATAACTAAATATTAGCGCAGCTTCACGCCATAGATCCTTTTCGGGTTTATGTAGCTTTAAGACAACTTAACGTGTAATTAATTAGAATCTTAGTTTTGTTCTTTAATATATTTTGTCTATCCGAACTATAGTGTACGCGAATCCAAATTAAATATTAGTGGACTCTTTCTAAATTAAAAGACTATTTGCCGACGTGCTCCTAAATTTATCCGAACTCAAATACTCTACAAACAGTAAACGATTAAATCCATCTAAATACGTGTGATATATACGATTTGGTGACAAGGTTCCTGCGAAGGTGAGGGCGGCTATATAAAATCTGATTTACTACAACTTCCATGCCGTTCCATACTACACCAAGTCAACAAAGCTAAGTTACCACGATTGTTCACCTTAAGTCGTTATTAGATCTAACTAGCTGTATGCATGCTTAAATCCAGAATTCTTACGATCATCTCGCCAACTGGTATACGTATACATTTTTTTGCTCTGTTCATCGCATTCAATAGTTTCAAGATAGCTCTATCACAGAATACTGCTCCCACTGAGACAATACTGTTTTACTGTATTTTGGGTTTATCCCTAATCTCGGTCGGGGTTGTTTTATTCCTGCATTCTGCCAGTAATAGAAAAACCTATACTAAAGGGGCACCCTATATAGTGATCCCCTAACGCGCGCTATAATATTCTAGAACTAAAGTTACCTTACACACCAATAGAATTTAGTTAACATTTAAAGGAGAGAGAGAGAGAGAGAGAGTTCCAATTCTCATTATATTATATAATCATATATTCAGTTGTTATATTGCTAACGCGTGAATCGCGAGTAACTATTTCCTTGATTCTAATATTCAATATTAGCATTTTCCTATATAACAAAGCTTCACGATCCTCACGTCAGTAACTCATATATTTTATTATTTCATTTCGTTAATCATTCGCTCAAGAGATATTCTCTTGTTCATCTCTCGAGTCGTACAGTATTACCATTTCATTTAATCAATCGTTCAAGAATATATTATCATTTTTACCAGTTAATATTTCACCAATCATTTTAATCACCTCATCCTCACTTAATTATAACAACTAGCCTCTAAAATAGACTAAGCATTTCAATTGAGACCTGTATAGGACTAGACGGCAAAGATCCCATTTACCGATTTATCGAAAGGTAGATCTTTTATTTTATTATTTTATTCAGTCTGTGACGGGACTCACCCAATTAGTAAAATTCGTTCATTAATCAACCGCTCGGATTAAACAACATTATCGCGCCCGTCACAACAAGTATGAATCGTCCAGGGACTAGGTCCATATTGTTGTCCCCACCATACCTAGATCGTTCGAGTACTCGTAAAAGTAAGATGCATATAATTAGGCAGGTCTGGTGGACACATGCAGTTTCGTATAGGCAACACAGCTATACTGATAGAGTTGATTCACATGCTCTTGATTCTGTCCATTACAGCAATACTCACTAACCGCGCTACTTCTATCCGGAATATGAATATCTCCCCAATATAGTGAATCTATGACAACAATAAATACTGGCTAGAAATGTATGACTTGAATAACAATACGGTATGGCAGTGGCTGAGATAGCGATTCATTATGGTTCATCGAAGTAGAAGTATCGTCAATAACCCGAAAGATTTCTTTCCGTGTATGAATCGTACCCGTTTGTACCCAAAATATATCAGCTCGTATGGTGTGAGTGGAAGGGGAGCATTTTACATGAATGATGTTATCGAATCTGCACCTTTCACCACTCCAGTGACGTTCATTGATTTGTCAGAAGACGTCGATCTTACGATCGAATAATTCGGCTGAATTATCATTCCCGTTGATGCATTCGACGAGCGCGTGCCAGCTGCATCTCTAAGCTTGAATGCGTGGGGACATTTTCAGTTTTTTTCATCGATGCACCGCACGTGGAAGATATTCCTTCAGACTGCTCAGCATTCGCATATTGCAGATCGTATCATGTGGATAAACGCGTTCATTTGCACATTTTACAGCTTCTGGGATTTAGATATCGAGTTCACGTCAATCGTACGATGGAATAATTCGGCTGAATTAGCATTTGACGAGCTCGTAGGTGGGGAAATTTTCAGCATTTATAAGCCGCCCCAATTGAGGTTGCATTCAGTCCGCAAATTCTATCGCCAAAATGAAGTACTTAGTGATTTTGTTTTTTACCATCGCAATTCAACAAATAATTGGATCACCGGTAGACTTGTCTAAACGCTTGCTGCACAATTTGCGTGTGGATGCAATTCATTCACAAACGAATGTAACCTACTCAGGGTTGCATTACCAACGATACGCAGATCCATCGGATGGCGCCGCCGTTCAAAGCAATCCGTCCAAAACGTCAGCTTATAATAATGTTGTAAATTTTTATCAGTGTGACTCGTCGATTTCTACTACTACTACTAGTACAACTGAACACCCTGTCGGTAAGACTTTGACTATTGTTTCTGCATTTAAGCTAGCTCGATATAATGTCAGACATTCAAATAATTTAATATCAGAAAAACTGGAATTCTGCCATTGAACCGCTCATTTGAATTTGATTACAGATTCTATAACACCGGATTACTCAATATTTGGAGATTTTGATGCGGATCTAACTTCTAAAGATGATGTAGGTAAAGTTCGGAGTGTACAACTCTCGTTATTCTACAGCTTCGCGCGATACACACATTCTATTTATATTAAGGTAATAATATATATTACATCTGTTCCAGGAGAGATGATTAATTACAACAGCGTGCAGTTACTTGTAGTGTAATATATATACTATATATATTATTTATATTTCTATATCTATATCTATATCTATGTAACAATCTGCGTATACAATATCATTTAGTGTTCCCCATGTTTTTTCAATCTACGTAATATACTACTATAATAGAGCGATATTTGTATATCTATATTAGGGTGCTTTTTTTTGGGACTATTTTTTTTTTTCGCTCCCGGCCTGAAATTTTGTTGGCAATGCTAAAAAAGAAATTAATAATTTATTTTATTATTCATAAAGTATTCCTATCAAATTAATTTAAAACTATCCAAAAATCTTCTCGTCAAGTAAAATCTGAATATTATATAGATATATTTATTTAGATTCATTTTATTATAAAAGCAAAGTTTGATCGCGAAAAAATTTAAAAAAAAAAAAATATAGAGAAAAGTCGGCTCACGCTGGGATTTGCGGCATTAAACGCAAAAAAAATCGAAGTTTGAAAAAAAAAAAAAAATCAAAATCAAAAATGGCGAACTTTGAACAAAAAATTTTCCTAGAAAATTCAAAAAATTATTTGTCGCCACTTGATCAGACGATTCTCGGCGTCGAGATCAGTGGAGATCCATCAAACTTGCAGCCGCAAAATTGACCTTGACCCCGAAATTCAAGGTCAAATTTTTTTATTGTCTTGAAAAATTCTACTTATCAAGAATAACAAAAGTTTTCAAGGGACCATAGGTCGCAAGCAACCCGTTCTCATGGGAAACGGCCCTCGAACATATAAAAAAATCGATAAAATTAGGAAAAAATTACAAATAAACATTCCACTGAATTGTGAGATTATTCAGTGAAATCTCGTCATCTGTCAGCTTGACGAATGGATTCTCGCGTCTCTGGTCCATGAGTTATGACTTAACTGCTCCAATTTTAGCGTCTTTAGGACTAATAGAAGAAGAAACATAGAAAACCCGATGGATATCAGCACCGACATCCTTGACAGACATGAGTATCCAAACGAACTCGACATCTTAGTGGAACCGACAGATGGAGCAAATATACAGGGTGTCCCATTTTAAAGTACGCATTACGTTTTCAGCCGACCTAACGTTTCGATTTGAAAATGTGTCCTACAAAAGTTGTCCGGTTCAGAGGGGGACACATGAAGAATTTTTTTTTTGCGGTCCAGCATCATAATTGGTGATGCTGTGGAGGATGGACCAGTTTTTTTAAATGGAATCATACATTTTTGTTTCAACTAAAATATTCTTCATTCAAAAATGTACAATTTCCTCAGGAAATGTTTTTTTGTAGAATGAATAGTTCGTGAGATAAAACAAAAAAAACAAATTCTGCTAGGCACACTGAGGTCGAGTCTTCCGCGCGTGCGTGTCGTCACTTTCGCGATATTTTATTACTCCATACCCTCTTTGTGATATTTGTGATACCCGGCAAAAACATTGTAAATGTCAAAAATTACAGCCGAGTTCTAAAATGATTTCGCCGGCTAACAAAATCGAAACGTTATACTCTTTTTTCAGCGATAGATTACAAACATCATTTCGTTACACAAAATAGTACAAAATAATACGTGAAATCAGGTAGCGAAGCCGAGCGTTCCCTCAGTTGATTTTCATACTTCAAATTATGTTTTTCAAATGCCAATCAAAGGAAATGAATGGAAAATCGATCATTCGTTACCTTTGACAGAACAGCATATTGGCGACGGGAAATATTGCTGAAAGATGTTAGCTCGTATGATGATACAAACTCGGCGGGCATAGATTGTTCTGAAAATTATCAATTGCTGAAATGTGAGGTAATAAGATCAACAATTATTGTATCTTTGAATGTAGAATATACTTTCGCTTCAATGTCTATCTACTGTGTGTAAGTCGAACAGGAAGGGAGACGTTAGAAAAGCATTACCCAAGTGTACAGATAATGGGTACGTCCAGGATGGATATGTATCGTTTCATGGCTGTGACATGGTTGTACCATAGGCGAACGTTGGTAAACGATAGATGCACAATAAAATTAGATTCTTCTTCAAACCACGAATTTGGATTTAAATTACTAAGATCATCGTGCCTGGACTTATTACTTCTTGTTATGAACACACTATAGGTATATTTTTAATTCAACTTCAATTTCTAACGTATTACTCGCTCGTTTCATTCATTTGTGTGATGCATTCATTTATGCACTACCTCTTGTGAGAAACACGATTTTCGTTGAGCTTCCCCAGCACTAGTGCGTGAAAAATGTTCATAATTTTCAAATCTGAAAGAAAATATAGGACTTAGGGCACAGGCACATAGAGGGACTTCGTGACGAGTGTGAAAGTGCCGCACGATCCGAAGACGAGGTCTTTCCGCGCCCTTGTCATATGAAAAACTATTATATCGCAGTTTCAGTTTACAATAATAAATATCATCAATGCCAAAAATGTTCAAGCAGTCTTTGATCATGCTTAAAACAATTTTGTGGGTGTGATCGTTACGGAGTGGCTGAAAGAAATAAATAAAAAGAAAAGTGCAATTGATAATTTTCAGAACAATCTATGCCCGCCGAGTTTGTATCATCATACGAGCTAACATCTTTCAGCAATATTTCCCGTCGCCAATATGCTGTTCTGTCAAAGGTAACGAATGATCGATTTTCCATTCATTTCCTTTGATTGGCATTTGAAAAACATAATTTGAAGTATGAAAATCAACTGAGGGAACGCTCGGCTTCGCTACCTGATTTCACGTATTATTTTGTACTATTTTGTGTAACGAAATGATGTTTGTAATCTATCGCTGAAAAAAGAGTATAACGTTTCGATTTTGTTAGCCGGCGAAATCATTTTAGAACTCGGCTGTAATTTTTGACATTTACAATGTTTTTGCCGGGTATTTCAATACTTTTTGTATGTGTGAACAGGCCTGCGCTGAACTAACTCTAATGTATTAAACACATACGAAGATCAACTCTCAGTCATTTGTCATAAAATGAAATTATGTATTTTCGGGTTCGCGCAAAGCGGACAAGATATTCTATATGACCAAGAAATCTCCTTTTGAGAATCATACGATAGCTTGTACCAATCATAGTTCATGCCGCTCATGAACTCGTCTATTCAAACAGCGCCACATATTTAGAGGTAGTACAAACATGGAATACGGAAAATTTTCTTCAATCGTCTGATTGTGAAATTCTTACGTAAAATAAACAGGCCTTATATCGAAACAGACCATTATGTGATTCCATGATATTTTTCAAGCTATAGGTCACACTTTGTCGATATGGCATTATGTATATGTAAGTATTGCTGAATGAACAACGAACATTGCGTTAAAAAATTGGTCCCGCGAGCTTGGAGAATTGCGATGTTATTTTATTCTAAACTTGAAATTCATGTACATAAATTCATTTAACACTTTTATTGACGTTTCTTTTCGTATTAAACGTAGATACCTCAGAAACTAGGACCGACAAGATGGGCTTTTTTCATAACGATGATATATTACAAAAACATCAGTTTCTGGAATGAAATTCAAGATAATACTAATAATAATATTAATTGATGTCTTGATGTCAATGACTTCGTATATTGATCGGGGTCAATTTTTTTGTTGCGTGATCGGATTTGTTCAACAACCAATAGGAAGCGAGATATCGACAGAGTCAATTTCCCTTGCCAATTTGAAATCGATCCGTGCGTCGGATCGGAAAATAGATGTGTTGTGGGAAAGTGTCTGAACCAGAGGATCTTGACACCGAAAACTATGGAGCGGAAGACCTAGACACTGAAAACTACGTTGCGCTAGACCTGGACATCAAGAACTACGGAGGGAAGGACTTGGACACCGAAAACTACGAAGCGGAGAACCTGGACACCGGAAACTACGAAGCGAAGGATCTGGGCATCGAGATTTAAGGATGGGAGGACCTGGATACCGAAAACTACGGAGAAGAGGAACTGGATACCGGAAACTACGGAACGGAATAGCTAGACACCGAAAACTACGGAGCGAAGGACCTGGATACCGCAAACTACGAAGCGGAGGACCTAGACATCGGAAACTACGATGCGAAGGACCTGGGCAGCGAGATTTACGGAGCGGAATACCTGGACACCGAAAACTACGGAGAAGAGGACCTGGATACCGGAAAATAGGGAGCAAAATACCTGGACACCGAAAACTACGGAAAAGAGGACCTGGATACCAGAAACTACGGAGCGGAATACCTGGACACCGGAAAACTACCAAGAAGAGGACCTAGATACCGAAAACTACCAAGGAGAGGACCTGGATACCGGAAACTACGGAGCGAAGGACCTGGATACCGGAAACTACGATGCGAACGACCTGGGCAGCGAGATTTACAGAGCGGAATACCTGGACACCGAAAACTACGGAGAAGAGGACCTGGATACCAGAAACTATGGAGCGGGATACCTGGATACGGAAAACTACGGAGCAGAGGACCTGGACTCTAAAAACTACCGAGCGGAGGACCTGGATACGGAAAACTACGGAGCGGAGGACCTGGATACCGAAAACTACGGAGCGGAGGACCTGGATACGGAAAACTACGGAGCGGAGGACCTGGACACTGAAAACTACGGAGCGGAGGACCTGGACTCTAAAAACTACGGAGCGGAGGACCTGGATACAGAAAACTACGGAGCAGAGGACCTGGACTCTAAAAACTACGGAGTGGAGGACCTGGACTCTAAAAACTACGGAGCGGAGGACCTGGATACGAAAAACTACGGAGCGGAATACCTGGACACCGGAAAACTACCAAGAAGAGGACCTAGATACCGAAAACTACCAAGGAGAGGACCTGGATACCGGAAACTACGGAGCGAAGGACCTGGATACCGGAAACTACGATGCGAACGACCTGGGCAGCGAGATTTACAGAGCGGAATACCTGGACAGCGAGATTTACAGAGCGGAATACCTGGACACCGAAAACTACGGAGAAGAGGACCTGGATACCAGAAACAATGGAGCGGGATACCTGGATACGGAAAACTACGGAGCAGAGGACCTGGACTCTAAAAACTACGGAGCGGAGGACCTGGATACCAGAAACTATGGAGCGGGATACCTGGATACGGAAAACTACGGAGCAGAGGACCTGGACTCTAAAAACTACGGAGCGGAGGACCTGGACTCTAAAAACTACGGAGCGGAGGACCTGGACTCTAAAAACTACGGGGCAAAGGACCTGGGCACCGAAAACTACGAAGTGGCAGACCTGGACATATAGAGGATGACCTGGACATTTTTCAGGTGGCACCAGCTCAAATGTTGACACATCAACTATGATGATAATGACGATAATTATAATATAATAATAATGATAATGATGATGCTGATGATAATGATGATACTAATAAATCAAATATTGATATAAATAATAATATTTAAATATAATCAATACTGGCACGCCGACCTACGGGTACTTGGCCGCGATTCGCTGCTGCGAATTTTTATAAATAATTATTATATGAATAACTCAGTTTTGCGTGTTGGATTATTGCTAAAAAACAATAGGGGGTGGGATTTCGGTGACTAGAACGCCCCGTCCAAATTGCAAGTTCGTAAGTGCAACGGTTCGACAGCTATCGTGGTCCCAAGACACACGTATTATATATATATAATAAGATTTACATTATTATTATTAATAACTCAGTTATGCGTGGTCGATTTTTGTTCAAAAACAATAGGGGGCGAGATTTCGATGACAAGAACACCCCTTCCAAATTGCAAGTTCATAAGTGCAACGGTTCGACAGATATCGTGGTCCCAAGAAAAACGTTCTGCAACGAAGAAGAAAAAGAAGAAAAAGAAGAAAAAGAAGATTGTGTTTTTCCATCAACTTTGACGGTCAATATCTCCGAAACCACTGGGTCGATTTTGTCGAACTCTTGCGAGCAAGGTCAACTGAGGAGGGTCTTACGCCCCTATAAATTTTATTGGAAAATAATCAGCGGTTCAAAAGATGTGACTGATTTTTTATAAGAACAAGAGCTTGCTTTGCTTAGTAATTTTCGTTCAAGAGGCATGATATGATATACAACTATTATTGGTGACTTTATATTACTAACCCTATTGAAACAGGATGAATACCTGAGTAATAAGGAAGCCGTTATTCGGGATATTTGACTGCGTTGAGAGATGAGGTATGCCCATATGCCTATCCACTTTGGTATCTGAGGAAAACAATTCAATTCGTTTTTCATAATTCTAGGATTTAATACTTCTCCATAAAAGAGGCACTCCCTGATCAATAAACAGTAAAGTATAAAAATAGGAGGAATGCCTTGCGAGAAAACGTATATTAAACTCTTTAGTCCGGGAGCCAGTGAATAATAATAATAATAATAATAATAATAATAATAATAATGATAAATTTTAATTGTTCAATTTAATTAACTATAATAGGTAGCATGAGTTTGTAATTTTGACTTTTCGATCCCATCGAAAATCAATAGCCAGACCATCGATTTGTTTACATATGGGATACGTGCACGATAAGTAGACTACAAAATCAGCCCATTCAATACAAAAAAAAAAAAAAAACAAGTTAAATCGTCCGTACAGTGTAGCTCAATGGTTACGGCGTTCGCCATGCATTTTTTTTTTTTTTGTAACACATGCACGATTTCTGCGTTTTTTTGACCTAAACATCGGGCGTAAACAAACCTTTTGTTGACTGGCTTCAAAAAAGCGGGCAATAATAAAACTTTACGCCCGCTTCTTCAAGAATCAGGCAATAATGGAATATTATTGCCCGCTTCTCCAACAAGCGGGCCATAATGAAATATTATTGCCCGCTTCTTCAAGACGCAGAAATCAATACATGCGTTACAAAAAATATGGTGTGTACCAAGGGCTAAATGGGCTCTTTGACCTCGTGTGGTTGCAGTACTCGTCTTCGGCTCGTGCTAGCTCGCCTTCGACTCGCGCTAGCTCGCCTTCGACTTGTACTGCAAACTCCACACTCGGTTTAAAAAGGCCCACTTTACGCCCTTGGTACACAATATACTATTATGACGTTAAAATTTTCAGAAAGTATGATGTATTTTTAAGCCAGTACCAGAAAAAATTACGAAAAGAAGTCTACAACTATACGTACTGAAATATGGTTAACATGCTCTATTTTTTATACGATTTGAAAATGTCATGGTTTGTTATACAGTAAATCTCCGTTTATACGTCTTTCAAGGGGTGTGGCAATTTCTACGTATAAATGAGAATAACGTTGAAGTGAGATGACATATTGGGTGACACTATAAGGTATAGGGAGAAACTATTACTACTACTACTAATATGAAGCAGTTAAACGTATAGTGCGCGCCCGGCCCAATCTAACAATAAGCAAGTATCAAGTACAGAATCTTCCTGCATATGTGGCGTATTTGTGGACTTGCCGAAACGTGTTCAAAACAGCTAGTAAACGAGGAATAGGCGAATAGGCAGTGCATGTGCTGAGCTACACGTTCAATCTTGCGGTAGGCAAATAAATCACCAAAACGTAAGTCAAGAATGAGAAATCATCCGCACATAGTACATACAATGTTGCATAGCCATGAGCCCAGTGTGAAAGTAACGTAAAAAAATAAGGCTTTGATGACGAAATAAATAGCGTATAAATGCAAAAAAAAAACATATAAACGAGTAATGTACAAGTGAAACATTTTTATATGATTTACAGGCAGTAATGGTCGGAAGCAAGGAAATTTAACGTATATTGTAACGTCGGGGGATTTACTTACCCCGATGTCACTGATTGGCAATGCTGTCACCTTATATATTGATGTTTTGACGGATGGGACTGGAATCCATACCGTGACGGACTGTCGATGGTTATTAGAACCGTGTCCCGGAGGTTACGGGTTAGCTAATGGAATTTCATTGTTCTTACTTTGTCGGAGCGCTGGTCTTCGGACGAGGGGGTGTTTGGTTGACCCGGTCCTTCCTTTGGTAGATCGTCTGGGTGATCGGGAGAGGAATCGATGAATTGGGTGACTCCCTGGTATTCCACCGAGTGAATGTTATCTTGTTTTCCCGATTGACCGCACTGAGGTTGAGGAATAAACTCGCAACACTTAATCAACTGCTCAATAACGGCCCGGCGCCTTCTTTCGCGAACGTCTTTTCCGCCGCGGTAACCGTGTTTCCGTTTGCCACTCCGATGGGGCATGAAACAGGATACAGGTAGGATTCGGCGGACGAATGCCAAGACACGGCACGCTCGTCTATAGGGATGTTGGAAATTGGTGAGTTGCGAATGCCTAGAACGGCACGCTCGCAGGATTCAATGATTCGAGGTGGTTAGGGGTTTTGATAACACTTGAAAATTACGCTACGTATTTATTATATTTGGATTTCTGGTAGAAGGCAGATTACGAATTTGAATGCCACAAGAAAACAATGTCTTTAATGAGTAATAAAAATGCGCGGACGAATGGTCGAACGTTTAATGAGCGGTGTTCTTGGTTATACAACCCCTTTTATCCCCTCGGTTTCCTCATCTGCCTTCTTCTAATTATGCATCCATCTCTAGGCGACCGACGCCTGCCTTTTCACTTAAAACTGCCAAGTTGCAGTTCCCACCAGTAGGCAGTCGTCGCTCGCTATCAGATGCAGCGTTCCTTGTCCTGTACATGCCTTTAGGACCAGGAGCGCGAAAATGTGTAATTTATATAATATGGTTTTAGATTCTACGGTTATATCTATGTAAGGTATGTATACTAGTGTAAGCCGGAGACCGTGGGATCTCCGGACGTCACACCTCCCCCCTAAATTTAAATGTTGGACCATGTTCTACATTTAATATCCCCCCTACGAGTGCTACATTATGTGCCTATGTTGTTAAGTGCTATGTTATGATATAAAAGGACTATTGAATATTCGTATTATGACCTGCCTCTCGGGCGGTTATCCTGTCTGGATTATATTGTTATTTATCATATCGCGTATCTTTACACGTCTTTCTAATTCGGCTTCTCCTACAACCCGTATGGGTTCTATCGTTATTACTTCTGGGGGTGAGTTTTTCAATGGCACCTGTTGGTTTGCACGTGTCCCGGGTCCGGTCGTTGGGATGGTTGCACCCGCTGCTGCTTCTGTATCTTTTGGTACTAGGTACATCAATAAACTTGTGACAGAACTAAATAAGGCCCCTAGCAGCCGGATGCTCCATCCATACGTTTTGTGCAGAGTGTAGCCTCGAATGACCGTGCTGAATGCGGTTTTGACTAATTGTAGTGTTAGTATTACCCCGAATACCCCGGCGCTGATGTTCCCGAACAAGGTGAACCCTGACCAAATTTTCCTTGCTGTAGATTCCGCGATTTTTTGGAGGGAGTGTTCATCTAATAGCCCTGATAGCGTTATGCTTCCCTGCGGGATTTCGCGTCCGGTCACTCCCCTCGTAATGGTATTCAGGACAGCGGCTTTCTCCGATGGAAACAGCATATGGTCCCGTAGGTCCTTCAGATCGTCCTCGCTGTAGATCCCATTGGTGCCGAGCGAACTGGGGTTAACGTAATTCCAAGTTAACGTGGTGGCAGGTTTGATTTTCTGCGGAGCGCTTACTTCGACAGGTCTTGGCGTAAATCGGTACCAAAGGTCGTCCACCTTGTACATCGTTGGTGCTAACGCGTTGCATTCCCTTGCACTAGATCTTGTGATTAATATGTGCGATTTAGGTGTTAGGAAGTAAGATACATTTCCACTGGTCACCGGCAGGTCCGTGTAACATCCGTCTGTGTGTCGTATTTTACATTCTACGGGTACGCATTTGATGATATGGATAACCTCCCCTGCTGGTGTTGCGATATATCCTGGTCCCTTCATTAAATTATATGCAAATTCTTCCGGTCTCGTCGTCGCTAGAGTTAAAGCGTTTTTTAGTACTTGCTTCTCTAGTGCGCATCGTTGAGTGACGATGTCTAGATATAGTTGCGTAATCTGTGTCTTGATGTGCTTTTCGACATATATGAATTTTGAGTTCACATATGCGAAAATGTCGACGTTTGCGACTTGTAGGCCGGTACTTTTCTTAAGGTGCCACAGAAGTTGCATGTCCTATATATATTTTGTGACGTCATTGAGCCGAGTTTCAAACCGATCGGAAGTGCTACCACCTACCTGGAAGCAGTGTAGCGCTAATCGGTACAAAACTTGGTCGGCCAAACGTATGGTTTTCAATTGATAACTTAACAATGTTACCGACTCGAATTTTCTTGACAAATGATAATGTGATACGTTTGGAAATATCGCATCAGATCGTAGAATGCATAACGACGTCAATATACATATGTATGTAATACTACGTAATGGTGTTTCTAAATGATTTTTTATATAATTGAATAACGTGTAGAATATAATTCCGTGTTACAAGCGATATTTTACCAAACAATCACGTTCAAGAAGCAACCCAATGCGTCCCCACACAGCACTAAAGATTTGAAGATACCTTTAAAAAAATTCTACAAAGCAACATTTTCAAATATTCTCAAATATATAAGAAATATTTAATATCACGATATACGAAACTGGGTAAACATTTTTTTCGCATTTTAAAGTTATTAAAAACAAATACGTATCTTAATCTTTGAACATTTGATTTATTTTACCCATGCATATAGTATACACATAAATTGGTTATTGACATCGATTTGTTGAATACGTTTTACTCTATGTAATTTCCATTTGCTTTTTTTTTTCTTTGAATTTAATATTTCAATAGTTTACGAAACAGTAATTTATTAACAATATGGCATTTTACCAAACAAAATCCATGCAATGATCTGGTTCCATACAGATAAATGATCAATTACATATATTTTGGCTAGCGGTACTCGAGGGGAGGGTAGCCGCCGGGGCAGGCACCGTCGTGGCCGGGGACGGAACAATTGGAGGAGTAGAACGAAACAGGGCCCGACTTTCAATTTTTATAGATAAATTTCGTTAAAAATTTTTCAAAAATGTAAAATTATCAAAAATTAAAAAATATTATGAAATTATTAAAAATTAAAAAATTTTATTAAATTATTAAAAAATAAATATTTTAGAAGTAATAAAAAAAAAAAAGTCAATTAGTTGTATATTCATTTCATTTAGATATTTATTTGTACACCCAACGAGGTTAATTCTGATACCTGCGATTTGGACAACTCGTACGTACTTCGTCATATAAAAATGAAGACAGTAACGTACACAAGTTCAAAAGTTTTTAATGAATTACACACACATAACGGGGATTCATGCATTCGTTGAAAGACAAGAGAAAGGCTGTTTCTTCGGTACTGCAAATTGTTACCTTAGGAGTGAATGCGCGAAATGTAGGATGAGTCTGTATTACCGCTTTACTCGACCACAGCGTTCATAGCTGCTGAATGGTGCATTAAATTACAGAATTCTCCTGCGTCGTGTTCTGCCTCGTGTCACCTGAAAATTTCGTCGACAAATGCAGCCATATATACGGAATGCAGGCGGGTGAAATGAGTTTTAACGACAAGTGTGTGTATTTCTACAGGCCGCTTGCTCCCTGTGCTGAGCGATAAATGTTCTCATATCCCAGATGCGGTGAAAATACGTCAAGTCGGTAATTGCAGGGATTCTAATGCCGCCATGTCGGATGTGTATAAATGTAATATGATTTCCGTTTATTCGTAATACATATTAATGGCTAATATACATTAAAAATCACTAAGCAAGCGGCCTACACTTGAATTTTAGCTTATATACAAAAATCATTCCCGTGAAATCCGACGCACCGTTTAGGCTCAATTTGTCGACGAAAATTTACCGCTTATGACGTCACAAAATATATATAGGACATGCCACTTCTGTGGCACCTTAAACGTTTTTCCCTTTCCTGTTTCGAATATAATTAATTTCGGATGTTCGGTCTTAACCAGGGTGTATCCGCAGATTGTAAATTTCGATTTTTCCATTAAAGCGAAAGTAATGTCCTCCGTAGATAAGGAGTAAACACGTGGACTCGATTCTTCGTTACGTTCCGTTATTTTTGATGCCATTCCTTCGTAAAGTAAATCGTAAGAGTCAAATCTGCAATTATCTCTCGGGGTGGAGGTCCAATATGTATAGCCTCCGTCCTCGTCGAAGCAGTTCTCGTCCGAGAAGGTGCAGGTTGTTCCGCTGTTCAATATTATTTTATCGTCGTCGAGCTTGATATTGGCTGGGTAGTTTTTTACAGTGATCGTGACGATCCCTTGGACTACGACGTTGCTCCATGACCCGAATCCGTCATCGTAAAAGGTTCCTTCGCAGGCTCCAGTTTCTGTCAGTTCCCCAGCTAGCAGCACATCCCGTTTAGTTGTTTGGTTTTGTGGTATATTATTCAGCATCACAGAATTTCCGATTGTAACTATTCCTCGGTACTGTAGATCCTTACAGGCCTCGCGGCTCATCGCGACTATGAAGGTTCGTTCACCCTTGAAATCTTTAACTTATTCCTGTGCACTACCTTACTCTTATTTCCTATCTTAATCTCTACGTTATAATTACCCAGGATTTCCAAGACTTCGTGTGGCCCTGTGTACTGGGTACCAAGTTTCCCCTTCTTTGGCCGTTCGTTAAGCAAAAACACTTCATCCCCGGGTTTAAGTTCTAACGGGTTAATACGCCTATCGTAATAACGTTTGGACTTGTCCTTTGATTGTATTAGGTTGGCTCTCGCGAGGTCTTGGATATCCCGTATCTTATTGCATAGCTCGGTGAGGTAGGATTGATAAGTCTTATTCTGTTGTTTATCCATGACCTCATGACTGGAGGGCAGCCTGGCTTGTCTGCCATATATTAGCTCAAAGGGAGTGTACTTGGTCCCCTCATGAACACTTGTATTGTAGGAAAACATGGCCAGATCTACCCATTCGTCCCAATCATACTCTTTGCTAACATATTGTTTCAAATATTCCGTCAGTACATGATGAGACCTCTCAATTGACCCGTTAGATTGCGGACGAAACGCGCTGGTTCTGCATTGCTTAATTTTGAATTTCTTTGCTATCGTTCTCATAATTGAGCTAGTGAGATTGGTACCCTGATCCGTTAGGATCTGTTTCGGGGACCCATGCTTACAAATGAGTTGTTTTACAAGTGCGTCAGCGATTCGGGTAGAGTTGGTCTGGCATAGCGGGACTGCTATGGAATATTTGGTCAGTAAATCTTGTATAGTTAAAATATATTCATTACCTGATTCAGTTAGAGGTAATGGCCCTACTATGTCCATCGAGACCTTGTCAAACCCCGTTTCGGGTGTGTCAGTTATTACCATGGGTTGCTTAGTCTTTATTCTAGTTAGTTTGTTTAGTTGGCATTCCCTACATCTGGCTATGTATTCCTGTATGTGTGCCTTCATTTTTTCCCAGAAATAACTATATCTTATCCTATTAAAGGTTTTGTTTATACCCTTATGTCCACCTAGTGCGGATTTGTGATATTCTTCGATTATTTGAATTCTTTCAGGCAGCGGTGGTATTCTTACTAGATTTTTACAGATTAATATTGAACAAGGGACGTCTCTGAACATGTCCTCGATAAGGGCTCTAATTTCGTCCCATTTTATATTGCCGATGCTGGTTGTTTCGGCTAATGCTACTTTATCTAATTGTAGTTCATAAACGACGTCTAGGAGCGATCTAAGGGTATCAGCAAATATTTCTCTGTCCAAAACAGTGTTCGCTGTTTCTTTAATAGGTAACCCTATGTAGTATCTAGTCCCTATTTTTATAACCTTTGCGCTCGCTAGAGTCGTGTCGACAATGTCTGGTAATTTGTTAGCGTCTCGTAAATCCGTTGCTCCTTCGTCACATGGATCGCCCCTACAAGTGATAAAAAATGCACAGTTTCCTTTCTGCATGGAAAGTCTGTCTCTTGTTTCTGTAATTTGTCCTGGTTGTTCGAGGTCGATTTCATCGACACCAGTTATATCGTTGTCGGTCGAGTCTGTATCGTAATTTTCACTAAGTGAGTCCGTCACGTTATTTATGTCGGTTTCGTCTTGCGTTCGTGGGGTATTTGAGATATTATTATCATGTGCACCTACTTCCTGCAATCTATCGTCCCCAATCTCTGTGCCGTTCATGGCTGGCTCTTCTATTCTTTCATGGGTGTTGTCTTCACCGTATGCGTTCTTCGCCCCAGCCTTATTGTTATGCGTCATCTGCTTATCGCGTGGTATGACGTAGTCGTCACCTGTATCTGGGTCACTGGTGAATGACCCGTCGTCGTGCCTATCGTCAAGTGTCTCGTTATCGTCAGCTGTTAAGGTTGTTGGCAGTGTGTATAGCTTGATCTTGAACGGGGCCGTGAATGTGGCCGTTATTAGGGTCTTAACTCTGTCCCAGTTTAAACCATCTAATCCACAACCTATCCTAGGCATCGCTAGTTTGTAACTTCCCAATTTATTGCATAATGACTTTAATGAACTTAGGGACTGCTCTAAGGCTGCATACGTTGGTTTATCGTCACTTCTCTGTTTAGTGACCAAGTAGAAGATGTACCTGTCTTTGTCTTTTAACCAGGCGACTTCCCCCGGTCGTTGTCTCTGTTTCTTGAGGCCTTTTACTCTTCCGAACCTATCTTTGAATTGTATGGCTATTCCAGCTCCCATTTTAAAATCTGCTGCTACGCAGTGTGCTAACGAGTAACTTGAGTCTACTGAGAATAAATCCCCTATTACCTCCTCTATTCTCTGAGAATTTCTATCGTCGGTTTTACCAGCGTCTCTGGTTGTCATTAGTACTTTCCGTATCGGGGGGTTCCTTGAAAGTGCGTCGGCGTTAGAATTGACTCTGCCAGCTTTGTACACCACTGTGTATTCGTATTCGGCAAGCTTTAACTTCCATCTCATAAGGCGTGACGTTGGATCTTTAACGGAGTTTAACCAAACTAACGGCCTATGATCTGTGACTAGAGTGAATTTACTCCCGTATATGTAAGGCCTAAAATGGTTGACGGCGTGAACTATCGCGAGAAGCTCCTTTTCAGTAGTAGAATAGTTTTGTTCGGCTGGGTTCAGTAGCCGCGAGGTGTAAGCTATGGGTAGATCTTGTCCTATAATTCCCTGACTGAGGACCCCCCCTATCGCATATCCAGATGCATCTGTAGTTAAAACGAAAGGTTTCGTAAAATCGGGGTATTGGAGTATTGGCTCGCTACACAACCTGGTTCGCAGTTCGACAAAGGCCATTTCATGCGCTTCGCCCCATTCGAATCTCGTCTCTTTCTTCAATAAGCTCGTCAAAGGTTTAGCTATTTTTGAAAAATTTGGTATGAACCGCCTATAATACCCTGCAAGTCCCAGAAACTGTTTGATATTCTTAGCTGATTTTGGTCTTGGGAATTCCCTAACCGCCTCTATTTTTCCTGGATCCGGTTTAAGGCCTTCTTCGCTAATCACATGTCCCAAATACGTCACCTCTCTTCTCAGGAATTCGCATTTGTCTGGTTGGAGTTTAAGATTTGCTTCTCTAAGTCTTTTCATTAACGTATTAAATTTTATCTCATGAACTTGTAACGAACTGGAGTATACGACTATGTCGTCGAGATATACGAATAGCTCCGTGCCTTGTAATCCGAGAAGCACTTGGTCCATCAACCTCTGGAAGGTTGCTGGTGCATTCTTTAAACCGAAGGGCATTCGATTGAATTGCCAATGCCCGTGAGGGGTCGAAAATGCGGTTTTATGAGCGTCTCCCGTTTTTACGTTAATTTGGTGGAACCCTGATGCCAAATCGAACACTGAAAAATATTTGGCGCTTCCTAATTGGTCCAAAATTTCGGTAATATTGGGGAGAGGGTAAGCATCACCCACTGTTTTTTCATTCAGTAGTCTATAGTCTATCACCATACGCCAACGCTTATTACCTTTTGAGTCTGCCTTTTTAGGCACTATCCACACTGGAGAATTATATGGCGACAACGAACGCTTGATAATATCGTTTCTTACCAGTTCTCCGACTTGTTTATCAATTTCTTCCTTGTGCACGGGTGGAAAACGGTACTGTCTGGTATTAATCGGTATTTCGTCAGTAATAACTATCCCGTGCTCTATTGCTGTAGTGGCCCCTAAAACTTCGCCCGGTAAATGGAATCTGTCTTGGTTCTCTCTTATTAAATTTTTAATGCTTCTTTCTTCTTCTTCGTTCAAATGTTCTAATCTAAGCAGCTCTATTACCTTTTCATATCTATTTTCTCCCATTATTCTATTCACTCTCCTTGCGTTTTTGTTACCCGCATTCGCGCCTTCGTTAGCGATATTTACTGCGTTTTCAGTCCCTAAGGCCGAAGCTAGCAGTGGTTGTGTGCCTTGGCTGTAGTCCAATAACTCAATAGTTGGTACTATCAATTCTACGTCTTCCTCCCTAGTGTTTGCTACTCGCATTTGGGCCCTTCCACAAATATTATTTACTAGAGCTTCACCTAAGTATATGCCCTTACCGGCTCGAAGTCTGGGGACGTACCCCTCGTTGTACTCCTTATTTTTTACTTTGACGAAGAAGCTACTAATTGTGCGTGCGGGAATAATCACTGTTTCCCGGCTTGTGAAGAAGAACTGAGACCCGTTTATCTCTACGAATTCCTCTGCATAATTAATCGTCGCCTTATATGTGCGAAAAAAACTTGAACCGAGGATCCCATCTTGCATTATCGGAAAATCGTCGCTAACCAAATGAAATGAGATCGGTATGTCCGACATGTATATGTTAATTCTGCCTAGAGTCGGGACGTGATTGTCGGTTATGCCTGTCAAATTGAAAACTTCTCGTCCGTCAATTCCCTCTAACGTTGCTAGTGCTCCGATTTTTAGCAAGTTAAGTTCGGATCCAGTATCGATCATTATTTCTGTCTCCCTTAGTAGATCCCGTGATTTTATTTTTATTGTAGGGGCTTGTTCCTGGACATTTATTCTGACTGTTGCGATATTTCTTCTTCCTCCACTTGAATCGGGAGGGCGGAACGTGTCTGGCCGAATTCTCGCGGATTGTTCCTCGTTCCGGGCGGCCCCTGATCGTTTCCCTGATCTTGTGCAGGGCTCGGTCCCTCTGTCGGCAGAGGTTGATCCCTTTCTGCGCGTTGACGCTTATAACACTGACCTATGGTGTGCCCGGGGATTTGGCAATAGGCGCACCTAGGCCGCTGATCGTTTGATCGGTTTTGTCTCCGGTTACCATTATAATTTCCGCGGGTTTCCCGGTTACCTGTCACCGTGTTCACGTTTCTTTCATCGCGGTTAGAATTTGAGTCGTTATTAGAATTTTGCATTGGCCTTCGCCTGTAACAGTCTTCAAATACGTGTCCTAATCGATTACAAAATGAACATTTCTTTACTCCGTGGCTAGCTACCCGTGGACCGTCTCGCGTTTGGTTCGCCCTTTCTCTTTCCTTGTCAAACGTTTTCCCGAGTTCTATCGCCTTGTTAAATGCTTCACTCAATGATTTGTAACCTTCTAATTGAAGCCCCATTCTGTATTCTGAATTTAGGCCTTCTAGAAAACCGTCGATAATTTCGACTTCTACGTCGTCTTCTATTGCGTGGTCCGTATACCCACGTGTGCGGCGTTCACATTCCAAGATAGCGGCTTGAATATCCTTTGTTCTTCTAACGAAGTCTATTATGTGCTCATCTGGTTCTTTATATAGTTTACCTAGTTCGCCGCGGTGCCAGTTGGCTGATTTGGAGGGCCCGAATATTTCCGTTAATCGGTCTAATAAGGGTGTAAGTGTCGTGAAACTTTCGTCTTCTATCACGTCATAGGCGCGCCCTTCTAATTTTCCTTTTATTAGTCTGGTGAGCTGCTGCTCGAACCCAGGGGGTGACATTCCCTTAGCGCGTTTACAGGCTTTAACGAATTGTGATACTGGAATTTCTTTTCCGTCATAAGTTGGTACTACCTTAACAGCGTCTCTTATGGCGCCCATTGATTCTGAATCATCTACGAAAGTTCTCGACGTAGATTACGTGGTGCTAATTTGATTTTCTAAATTTTGTATTCGCCTATTCAATCGTAAATTTATATCGCGCTCTTTTTGAACTTCGGTTTCAAGACCCTGCTTCCCTACCTCGTATTGTAACGATTTTCTACGTTGATCGCGATCCATTAATTCTATTTGTTTTTTCAGCGAGGTAATTTCCTTATTTTGCGTATCTGAGGATGGTTCTACACCTGTCATTTCCTCGATGCGATTTTCTAATTCTTTAACCGTTTGTCGGAGTTCGTCCCTTTCTTTGCGCAGTTGTGCGGCTTTAGTTTCTAGCGCGCTTAGTTCATTTTGGTTGATCAGTAAATTTTCGCGCAATTGTAAAATCTGGTTTTCTAATATTGAGTTTTTCTGAATCAGGCTATCCCTTTCTGTCTGGTCGGTTTCAGCTTCCTTACTTAATAAGACCATACCCTCTAGCTCCTTGATCCGATTCTGTAACTGTGATATTGTTGATGTATTTTCTTTATTTTTATCTATAAATTGAGCCCTTTCTAGTTCTAGTTGTTTTGCCCGCTTATCTAATTGTTCGGTCGCGATCTCTATTTCTGCTTCGGTAAGCGGAGCGTTGTTTTTGTTTGACTTCGAGCGCAAGAATCGGTCTGTCATTTTTATCTTTTTGATTCCGTTACGATCTAGGTTCTGATGGTTTTCGTATCCGCACCGCTGTTCACCACTTTTATGTAACGTCGGGGGATTTACTTACCCCGATGTCACTGATTGGCAATGCTGTCACCTTATATATTGATGTTTTGACGGATGGGACTGGAATCCATACCGTGACGGACTGTCGATGGTTATTAGAACCGTGTCCCGGAGGTTACGGGTTAGCTAATGGAATTTTATTGTTCTTACTTTGTCGGAGCGCTGGTCTTCGGACGAGGGGGTGTTTGGTTGACCCGGTCCTTCCTTTGGTAGATCGTCTGGGTGATCGGGAGAGGAATCGATGAATTGGGTGACTCCCTGGTATTCCACCGAGTGAATGTTATCTTGTTTTCCCGATTGACCGCACTGAGGTTGAGGAATAAACTCGCAACACTTAACCAACTGCTCAATAACGGCCCGGCGCCTTCTTTCGCGAACGTCTTTTCCGCCGCGGTGACCGTGTTTCCGTTTGCCACTCCGATGGGGCATGAAACAGGATACAGGTAGGATTCGGCGGACGAATGCCAAGACACGGCACGCTCGTCTATAGGGATGTTGGAAATTGGTGAGTTGCGAATGCCTAGAACGGCACGCTCGCAGGATTCAATGATTCGAGGTGGTTAGGGG